>CM061142.1:783961978-784308963 GCA_030789695.1 Scilla litardierei
GGTGAATAGTACTTTAAAATAACAAGGAGTATAATTCCTAATTATCGTGCAAACTACTGCCAACAAATGCGGAAGCTAAAATAGACAACAATAAATAATCAATGCAAACAATTGATATTACTGGGTTCGGATCCACCCAAGTCTCTCCGACTTGTTCTCGGTGATCCTACGTCCCAACCACCCGGATCCCCTCCGGATACTTGAGTTAGAAACCCTAACTCAAGATTTCCACTATGAAATACTTGTGAAAAAACCTTCACAAGTCAAATCATACACAAAGTAATTTGTGACTCCCACAACCCGGGATCACAACCACACTCTCACAACCGAGAGTGAAACTTACAATATGAAATTGAAATGAAATAAGAAACTTCTTACCGACAAAATACCTATGCCGTGCGTAATGCTTACGAATTAGGGCAAGGATGATTTTGAGGAAGAAGAAGTGGCACCAAACCCTAGCTCCAAGATGTAGATCAGCGATGGAGAGCTATGTGGATGTTGGTGACCTAGAATCAAGCACTTGGCTTGGAAGGCTTCACACTCAATGAATCTCTCTTTGGAAGTAAGAGTGAGGAGAGATTATTGAATGGAATGAAAGAGCTTTGAATGATCTTGGAATGATTTCTCTTGATCTCTAAACATGCAATAATATCAGCCTTGCCTGCAATGAATGCAGCCCATCAAGTATTTATAGGATAGAGGAGAGAGAGAAAGAAATTCGAGTCATTAAATGCTCCAACGGCTCTTTTCTGAACTCAACTAGTCGGTCAAAGAAGAACCACCGATCGACTAGTTCATCAACTAGTCGGTCGGTCAATTAACGTATACCGACTAATGGAGGAACAGCTAAAAGGTTGAAGCACAGACAAAAGGAACTAGTCGGTCCAAGAAGAGTAGCTGACCGACTAGTTTCACAACTAGTCGGTCGGTTACTCAACTGAGACCGACTAACAGATAAAACTGAAGTCTGAGCACAAATAGACTTAGTCGGTCCATGAACAAATGTTGACCGACTAATTCACCAACTAGTCGGTCGCCAAATGAGCATAGACCGACTAACGATAAACAGTAAGTTAGGTGAAAATTGGGATGTACTGTAAAGCTAAACTAGTCGGTCCAAGAAGGAACGTTGACCGACTAGTTCATCAACTAGTCGGTCGATCAATGAACACAGACCGACTAATGATAAACAGTAGCTCAGGCTCAAATGTGCATGTACAGGGAAAGCTCAACTAGTCGGTCACAGAAGCATCACTGACCGACTAGTTCACAAACTAGTCGGTCGGTGAGTCAACTTAGACCGACTAACTGTAAACAGTAAAGAGCTTGGAAATGACTGACTGAAACTAGTCGGTCCAAGAAGCTTTGCTGACCGACTAGATCACCATCTAGTCGGTCAGTTCTTCTTCTTGAACCAACTAACATGCACAAGAAGTCCCGAATCGAAGCACGATGCTTCGGGAAAGATTGTATGGACTTCCACTAAGATCCTAGAGCTAAGATATGAGCGTTATGAAGATTTAAACCGTAAGACCTACTCAATGCTTAACATTCTACGAAAGAAGCTTAAAGACTATAAATAAAACTTGACGATACCATCTTCAATAGCTTCAATCGAATCTTCATGACTTCTAAATTGGTCCATAAGCTTCAACGAAGCTTTAGGCATACGATCATGTGCTTTGAGAAGTCTTGAGACGTCGTAATTGATATTCATATGAATTTGGCGACGATCTCCATAACTGCGCTCACAAAGTGTTAGTTCACGATATATTTATGTTTGTTCATCATCCAAAACCAAATCCGGGGAGTCCAATATCCAACAATCCATTTATCTCAACATGTTGTGTTATTCTCAATATCTTCTCACATCAACTTAACAATCAAGTCTTGATGCTTTAAATGCTCTACTCATTCTCATGATCACCCTAACTCATACTATACTCCGTAGCTACTCCTATCTACCACTCGTCTAAGTCTCAAGTCTGATAAGTCATCTTCTCCCTGCATATAATTTCATCCGACCAGAATTCTCCATCGAGTCCGTCACACATCGGTATTATAAATAAGTCTTGGACAGCTCATTCTTTTCATCCAAAGAAATCTAATCCAATATCCTTGTGTTCCAAAATCAATTAATCATTGCTATAATAAATCACATCTCACCCTGAGCCTACCCGCAAACAAAATCCTATAGCAATAATAACCAGTTTTAATACTATAACAACAATGAAAAAAGACAGTTCAAAGAGGGAAGATAAAGAAAGAAATTTTAAGGCCAAAGACATTTTAAAACATTTGCAAAAAAAACGTGTGGAGTTGTGGTAATGGATGAGGGAGGATGAGTGATTTGTGATCTTGTGAACTAGTTTCGAAAACTTTAAAGATTTGGTTTAAAAGAAAACAAAAGTTTTGATACAATCACATGCCGGCAAGATAAACTGTTCAATAGTACAAAAGACTAAGTCTAAGGAATTGCCTGCTATGACGCTATTCACACCTATATGAATACCATCATTCAGACAACTCATACCTATATCACGGATAACACTGAGTATACCACATGACACAAAGGACATTCATTAAGATTCTAAAGGTAACACACTCATATAGGTCCACACACGCTACCTATATACATGCACCACGACGACATCACAAACCAATGGGCCCACTACTAACTAGAGATGACATAGGCAACTGATGTCTACACAAAAGAAACCGAAACCAAAAGTGAAACCAACAAGATCGGAAAGAACGAGTTTGGATAAGGCGAGGATAAGGAGATAACTGATTGGATGGAACAAAGATATTGCTCTAAAAGATTAAAAGATAAAAGAAGGATTTTGTTCAAAATATAGTATCATATACTTTTATACAAAAAAATATGTAGAAAAGTTAGCAGATGGTAGAGAACTACAACTTGGAAGGAGTTAGACGAAGGAAAGAAGGGTAGGGTGAGAAACGATTGCTTTGCAAATGAAGTAAGGTTTATACAAGGATTTTGAAATGTGAGCACGATGAACATAGAACCGACAAAAAAAATATTTTGAAATTCTATTCAGCTTAGAAAATATACTGAAAGTGCGTACGATAAGTGGTAAAAAAATTTCGTAGTTTAGAAAAAGTGATATATTGAATTTTCAAAATGGTAACAAGTTTTAAAACTGAAATATGAAAGATACCGATTCGAAAATAAGTACGAGCTAGTAACTTAAAATTTCGGCCAAGAAGGTTTCAAAATCAGTGAAAGAATTTTAACTCTACCGAATGTAAGAAATTTAAATATTTAATAAAGGTCTTCAAAGAATTTAATAATGAATTTCCAAAATACTTTTAAATGAAGCAGGATTTGCAATTGAGAGATTCGAAGAATTATCGATAATTGTTATGAAGCGATCTCGTGAATCGAGTGCAAGGAAAAATGATCGCATGATGGATACACCGAGGATATGATTCATGAAAGCTGCGATGGATCTCTACGGTCGATAACGCAAAAGTGTAATGATCATGAAGATGCTAGAAATCAAGGGTTCTAGTTATCGGCCGTCTAAAGATCAGGAGGACTCAGCACTAAGACTTCCTAGTGAACTAGACCGTAATCGAGATCTCGGGGAAGGGTCCTAAGAGGAACAAGATCACGTTCTGCCGGGCCCGAAGTCGATGGACCCGAGCGAACGACTAAAAGAAGGGCTCTAGAAATCTAACACGGTCAGAGTCAAGCGAGGGATACTAAGGTATCCTAAGACGTGTATGACTAAATCTAATCCAAGGCGTCTGACTATCAAAACTGGGCGTCTATCTAAGTTTTCATACCATCTAAGACAAGGAAAACCTAAATTTAGACTTGTACATGGATATTTAATGAATGCGGTACTCCTATTGTTCCGAACCATTGCATGACCTGCATGGGCCACCACTAAAACCTGTCATGCCCCACTTCCTAAAAATACGGAGGCGAAGCGTGACTAAGGCCCGCTTGGGCCGGAGCTGTGAAGCCCGGGCCCAATAAGCGTCTGGAGAGGTACCATTTTAAAAATTTCAGGTTCTTGCATTTATAAAATTCGAAACAACAGAAAGTATAGAAAGAAAGTTGCATTCATTAATATAAAGAGTTAATATCCAGCGAGTACAAAAGTCTAAAAAGAGGGAAGCCCAAGCATGGCAACAACTAACGAAAGAGCAAACTGAAAGTAGTAACCTCTGAAAGGTGGCGACCGAAAAGTCCTCAAGGTCTGGTCCTCATCAGCACGTACTCTGTGTCGACGTCCTCCGGCTCTACGTCCTCGGGTAGCTCTGCCTGGTCGTTGTACTCCGGCTCGACACCTGACGTACAGCACCAAAGAAAGAAACTGTACGTCAGGTAAAGTCAACAAAAGAAAGTCAGACTCTGCTGCAAGTGTACTGAACTATTAGACATCATTTTACCGGTTGATTAGCATGCTGGAAATATAACTAAGAAGTAAAAGAAGGAAGTAACGCAGCAGGAAAGGTAAAGCGTAGCAAGCAGTAGTCGTAGCGTGTGCTACCGACTACGGGACTATCCTAAAGGTGACATGACAAGACGGAACTAGACAAGACCAGACGGACAGGACACGTGAGACACGAAGGGTTCACGCCTTACGGTTCGAGGAGGATCAGACCCTCTCCCCGTGTGCACGCTCAACCCTACCCCAAACCCAGGACATCAGAACAAGAAGTACAGAGATCACTTCCGCTAGGGAAGCACCTGAAACACCCGCAGGCTTTTTGTATCACGGAGATCACTTCCGCTAGGGAAGCATCTGAAACGCCCGCAGGCTTTTTGTATCACAGAGATCACTTCCGCTAGGGAAGCATCTGAAACGCCCGAAGGCTTTTTGTATCACGGAGATCACTTCCGCTAGGGAAGCATCTGAAACGCCCGAAGGCTTTTTATGTAATAGGGACATGACATGACAAGTGTAAGGGAAAGTTATTCTAGGGTGTCCACACGCTCGCACACACAAGACAATCCTACGGTGTCAAAAGTTGTTGTTTGTCGAGCTTAGACTTCGTCGTCAAGTCTAAGTCATCAGGGCGAACCGGACGCTATCATTTCACGTCTGGTTCTATACACTCACAGTCTAACAGTTCTAACAATTTAAGACCAAGACACGGTCAAATATGCAAGTGGGTACACTTGCCTGTGATGGCGAGTGTGTCGTCTGTCCGGGGCGTCTCGTCCAGTCGTCGCGTCCACGGTAGTCCGTCTGAAAAAGGGTCACGGCGATGGTGTCAGGTCGCGTTTTTCAATAAGATCGTTCGTCGTGCTGTCATGCCAAGTGAATGAGGAAGAAATGTGTTGTGAAAAGTAAAGAGCAAAGGTTGTTAGAGTACCTTGTACTTAGTATCTCCAGAGTGTCTCATGTCTCCTTGTGATTTAATCCTTTTATAGGTGGAGGCGTCCACTCAGTACCGTAGGTGAATAACGGCCTTGCAATAATAGTGGCACGTTATCCCTTGAGTATAGGCATAATGGATGTCCGCCCACTCCGCCATTATGGAGCCCATTATTAACCATTTTCTCAAGACTTAGGAGCTTAACGGGCATAACATGGACTGCCTTTGACTGAGAAAACAACCCGACATCTACGTGGGCTTCACAGGCTTGATGGGCTGCCTTGCCTATTGACGTACGTTTATATTTTATATATTCACGCACGTCTTCCTTGTGTTTTTCCGTTGTTTTCCGTCGCCCCGTATCCATTTTCTTGTGATTTCTAGTTTTCTTTCACTTCTTTGTGTTTTTGTGTATTTGCAGGAGATTGCCAGCGTTGGGGACATATAATGAAGATATCATGAGCCCCCGGAGCAACGAGAGGAGTCGCGCACGATCCAAAGGGTCAAACGATGAAGATTGCCATTTCTCAGCCCTCAACCGATCGGGTGGACACAGCCACCCGATCAGTTGATGCACGTGTATCTGACCCAGACGAAGGCTGAAGTGAAATGCAGCTCAACTGACTGGTTCGTCGACCGATTGAACCCAACAGAGCTCTCGGCCATTTGAAGATGAATTCCAACCGATCGGATGACATCTCACCCGATCGGTTCATCTGTAGCTGAATTTTCCAAACGATGACCCGGAGAGCTCAACCGACCGGTTCGCTGATCGTGTGAAATCGACAGAACTCTCTGTCTTTTTGGGGATACTTCCAACTGATCGGTTGAATACTCAACCGATCGGTTCACCTGATGCTGCATCTCTCCAAGCGACGACCCGGAGTTGCCAACCGGTCGGTCCAAGTGAGCGGTTGATGTTCTGAAGCCCGCAGCTGAAACGCCAAGCAGCTCACCTGATCGGTTGATGCTTCAACCGATCGGGTGACGTCGATTTGTATAAATAGTTGCCCTAGGTTTCTAAAAACGAGAGTTGTTATTTTTTTCTGACTTTTTCTTGTACGGTGACGGCTGGAATTTTATTGCTTTTTGTTAGTGTTCTGATTTTTGTGAAACTTTAATATTATCTTTATAGCATTGCTACTATCTCATTCCTATTGCCTGATCATGATTTCTACCGTTGATTTTTATTTAGATTGCTTTTTAGCTGTGATTTGTGAGTAGTTCCCAAATCTGGGATTTTGGTGAAAACCCCTTCGTGGGTTCTCCCTAATGCATCCATAGGACTAGGATTTCGATAGGGATTAGGAATTTAGACGGTTACGCGAGGTGTTTCATTGTCATCGGCTGGAAAAGACCGCCTTTGACCGTCGGGCCAAGGGGGAATAAACTTGGTGGTTGACTCCCTAGCCACAGCTCACGCCCTTAGCATAGACATTGAATCCTAGTCCGTGGGAACAGCAGGATGAGATGTTGGGAGTTATCGTTGCGAGCTTAGTGCTCCCAAAGTCGGTTGGTGTTAATGGACATGAGAATGCCCACCGACCGAACCCGGGTAGTCCAGCGTATCATCCTGGGCATCGATCGGAATATCGGGCCCATGGGATGCTGGTATCACTCTTAGAGGCAACGTCTCACCACTAAATCCTAAATCCAATCGTATTCATATCCGTAGGTCGTAATAGCGAGAACACATGATTGGGTGGAAACCGAAGTCCTAGGTTTCCTTTTTACGTCGTTTATCCTCCGTATTTACATTCTGTGACAAACCATCGATCGTTCGGGCTAGCTCACCCATAGGGTGAACCGGTTCCTCCTTTAGACAACCACAACCACGCCTCCCTGTGTTCGACCCCCAAGCCACACTACAATACTGTGAACTTGCGGTATAAATATTTAAATCTGGTATCCCCAATCCTATTGCACTTGTATGCATCAAAACTTAGGGGACGTCACCTATCTTTGCATGCTTTGCCTACTCAGGTGTCAATACTTTTCCCGCCTTCGGGAGCCAGCCCAATGTTGTAACAATGTCCCCAATCGCTTGTACTCAGATGTAGCATCGTTTAAGGTCAAGTGATGTGATACCTCATTAATTAGGCACGACAGTCGAAGCGAGAACAATCAATTATAAGCATAAAAACTCCGCTGCCTCTGATTCGGCCGTTACACCTCCCTCGGGCTCAGAATACAGATAGCCATAGATTGATGACACGTGTTCTCAGCCTAGAGGGTCGGTTTTGATCATGATTGGATATCACGCCTTATAAATAGGGAAATGGGGAAGATGAATCAAATTTTCCATCTAACTTTTCGAAAAAGAAACCCCATGTTTCCTCTATCTTCCTTGTGCAATTTTCACCATAGATACTTCCTCAGCATCAGGAACCACTAAGAAACGGGAAGAAATGGAGAAAGCCCAAATCGCTTCATTTCAGATGGAGAGTCATTTAGTTGCGGCTGATACATCGACAGATCTTGATCCTCCAGTGCTATCTGTGGAACGGGGGACTTGGCCCTGATTCTCGTCAATACTGAGGCCCCACCGTTTCACAAGGGCAAAGATAATTTGGATGCACCTGACGTGGTTGCCAACCTAGCCTCCAAAGTACTGAACTCCCAACTTCACTTCATCCAGAAACATTATGTCTGATACCCTTATCTGGTTTGGATTCCTCTGCCGACTGAAAGAGTTTGCTGGCCTGGAGAATGTGAGGTAGGAGTGTACACCAAAGACTTCGAACATGGGCTTCGCTTTTCGATGCACCCTTTCATTCTCGAAGTATTGAACGTGTTGGGACTTTCCCTGTGTCAATTAATGCCCAACTCTGTGGGTAATCTGGTTAGCTTCATCGAGTTGTGTATGAAGATTGAGGTGGAACTGACCTTGAGGCTATTCAATTTCTTCTTTCAAGTGAAGCCATATCTGGGTATCGTATGGTACTGCATCAATGCCACAAGGGACAGACAATTAATCAAGGACCTCCCTACATCCAACAAGGGATGGAAAGAACAATTCGTGTTTGTGGCTTTCCCTGGCACAGCAGTTTTCCTCACCCATAGGGAGAATCCGACCCTCGCGGTTAATGACAAGTTACCCCCCTCTAAAGGTGAGTTGAAAACTATTGACGAGTTGCTCAAACTGCCTGATGACCTTAGGGTGATAGCGAGTTTTTTCGGTACAAAGACCTTGCTGAAGACCGTATGTACAGAAGGGGGGCAGTACTTTTTTCTTGATTTTACCCTTCCTTTTTCTTAATTTCCTCTTCATATTGCAGGATGAAAGTGCAATAATATTAAGAAGATCCCGAGCTCCAGTCTATTTTCCATGCTTCTCTTCAGGAAGTTGGAGGGAGCTCATCGTCCCATCAAGTGATTCATCCTAATGAAGGTGCGACCAAAGTCGTTGAAGGATCACTGTCATTGATCCCAGAGATCTCCAAAAAAGTCCGGGTCCTGAAAAGGAAGAAACTAAGTCCTTCAGCTGAAGTTGTGATTGTCATGAGAAGAAGAAGAAGAGAGGGGGCCAGTTGTTATCCTAAGTTCACGCTCGGGTCCCAGACATTCCTCAAGTGATCCAGGGTTCAAAAAAGAGAAAGCTTCAAACCATGGCAGAGGTTGAAAAGGAGAGGATTAAAATGGAAAATAGAAGTGAGATCGCTGCTCTGAACTTGACTTCGTCTCGCAGGGATGATGCCACGGCACTAGATGTGGCTCCCAGGTGAACTCGGGCCCAACCCTAGAAGAGCCTTTGATGGGTTCATAGCCGGATCAAGGGCAGTGCCTTTACGAAGACTCCTAGCTGTTGGGTGGCCTCCTACCTCAGGAGCCACTAGCCGAAGAAATTCCTTCGGAGTTTTGGTCGGTCTTCTTGGAGGATAGGTCACCCCTAGCTCCGGTAAGGTGTCCCAGAAAGGGGTTTCATTACCCTGTGGGAGAGGATGAGTCAGCATTCTTAAGTTGTAGGACTGCTTCTTGGCTTGTCAAGAATTTGACTCTCCCTTGGGACATGGCTATCCTAGTAAGAGTCGACCATAAGAGGCTGGCCACTTACGTGGTTCTGTAAAATCTCCAAGTGAGTAATCTCTTCCTCTTAAAATTGATGTAGAATATCGGATCTAACTTTCTTTCTGCTTCCAGAAAGTTACAGTTATTGCCGAGTTACGGCGGCGTTCATTGGTAGTGGCCAATTATGAGGCCAATTTGGCTTATAGAAATGGATGGAGCTTTACAAGGTCGATCTCACCTCACCTGTGAAGGAGGTCGAGCGAGAATTGGCCGAGGTAAAGCCAAGGGCTAAAAACGAGGCAACCCTCAAGAGGCACTTTAAGAAGCGGTTAGCCGAGGAGACTGCTTTGAAGAAACAAACCAAAGAACTGTTGGTTAAGAAGGAGAAGTAATGGGAGACAAAATAGTCTGAGCTTCAAGGACAGTTGCTCGTCACCCTGGGTAAGCTCGGCCCTTCTAGGGCTGCTGAAGGATCGTCATTGGAGATTGCGGAGGAAGCGTCATCGAAAATCACTAAGGAGGCTATATAAAAAATATAAAGAGAGTCTCTGTGAAGTGATGACGCTATATGAGGTTGGCTTCGTGCATTCTTGTTAGCAAATCGAGCGTAAATTCCCTGCTTCAGGGCTTGATTTTGATCTGCTGCCATTGTGGTCAGATGATGTGCTTGAAGGAAGGGTGGTGACACCTTGGTTGGGGAGAAGGTCCTCGTTTTGCATGAGGAATTGACATCCATAGGGGGGCCGTTCACAGGATTCTGTCGCTTCATGAGCATGTAACTTTTTATTTGTATGTACAGTCCTCCCTTTTTTTGTTTTGAAAATAGAAATCTGCAAACAGAGAATAGAAAATAAGTGGGTTGTTTGTTTGTCTAGGGGGCACCTTATTATGTGCAAAACATGGTGGTGTTTGCTTTCCCCCTCAACAGGTCAGACTCATGCATATGAAGAATGCATAGGGTGAGCTATTGAACAATGAGCTTTCTTCCATCCTGATGGTTTTTCGTTCAAGGCTATTAGGGATTATCTCCAATCATGTAGTTAGGTCGACCCATGAAGAGGATGCCCCCTCTATTCTTATTGCCGAGCAGCTAATGTGTCCATATTTTCTATACTTTTATCGCATCATTTCATGCCTTTTTAGTCGCTCAAAACTCGTTTTTATTGCTTATTTGGTCGTTTATTGGATTACATTACTTTCAGAGATTTTATTCCATTTTCAGGAGTTTCGAAGCGATTTGGAGCAAAATGAAGTTATGGACACATCTGAAATCACCGGAGCATCGATGATGGGGCTTGCTAGGTGCTTGATGTGGTGGAGAAGGAGATTTGAGGAGAAGAAGAGGAAAGAAGAAGAAGAGAAGCAAGAAGAATGGAGCTCCCATCCTCTATCTGCATGCCAGACCACTTGGTCCGAGTGGCAATCCCACTCGGTCCAAGTGGGTAAGGGAAAAAGAGGGGCTTCATCACTTAGCTGAATTTCGAATCAAGAAGGTCACTCGGACCGAGTAGCATTGCTACTCGGTCGAGTGAAATATATGGCAGAATGCCATTTTCTGAACAAATTTGACCCTCTGAACTCGACCAAGTCGCATGGTCCACTCGGTTGAGTGGGTAAGGCGAAAAGGGAGATGGACTTTAAAACTTAGCGGCTGAAGAAATTTTAAAGGCCACTGGACCGAGTATCTTTGCTAATCGGCCAAGTGAAAACTTAGACAGAACAGCGATTTCGAGCCAAGCTCGAGGCTCTGAACCCGACCGAGTGGACTTTCCACTCGGTTCGAGTGACCACTGTTCTAGCCAAAAGCTAAGGCATCAGGCAAGGCTCAAAGAGCTTCACTGCCCTACTCCGACCGAGTGGCATCTCCACTCAGTCAAGTCGGGCAGTTTGCAGGCCCAGGAGAGAACTCAAGTATTGGGTTTTATTTGATTTTAATGGGTTAAACCCCATATGTATATAAACAATTTAACTTTCCTAGGTTAAGAGAGTATCCAAAACTAAGTTTTATTTCGTTCTTTGAGAGTAGCCACTAATTCACTTAAGAAAAGATTATATTTTTGGAGGAGAATTTGAACGTGGAACTAGTGGATTCTTACTTTTCTGAAGAGAACTCTCTCTTTCTATTGGTTTGGTATTTTTTTTCTCCAATCCTATTGCTTTTGATTACCAATTTCTGTGATGATGTTTAAACTTATTGTTGTTATTGTTTTTATTACTTCTACTATGTCTAGTAAGTAGGTCCATCTAGGGCTAATGGATGAGCCCTAGGATTTTAGGGTTTAGATGCTAAAGCTATGATTTTTATGTTAATTTGGTAAATAAGGATGTGATGTGATTGATTCTACCAAGTATATAGGGTTCTCATCTAGGGTTTGTGATTCATGATAGTGGCATTTGCCCTAGAAATTTCCCAATAGGCTTGATTAGGGTCATTGGTGGATTCACTTAGGGTTCGTGGTCCATGATAATGGCACGCACTCTACGGGTCTCCACCGATGCCCTATACTCCTAATTGATGATCTGCGATAGGAGCATCAATGGGAGCCATCGCATCACAGACCGAAGCTCTAACTCGCGATAGTGATATTAGTGGAGATTGGGATTTAATTGTCGATTTTAATGCTCGTATCACGTGTGAGGCCATCTACGATGGTGGGGCTAAGCACGGGATACATTAGATGAGTAGTTCACCAAAGTTGGCTACGATTTCTCGTTCAAGACGCGACAATCTCGCCTTATGAAACCAATCCAACCTAAGATTTATAACATAGCATTGATATCCAACGATCCTACCGGTGATTCCTGGCACTCTAATTCCCCTTTATTGTTAATTTTCATGAGAGATTTTCGTGACAAAACTTTGGATGCACCTCACAGCCGACACAGTATCACCACTCTGAACTATAAACCCAAGACCTATACCAATCGCCTTCCATGTGGATCGACTACCTTTCTATACTACAAAGATATCGATACAGTGCACTTGCGGACTCGAACAAGCTTTTGGCACCGTTGTTAGAGGAGGCAACGTTTTACTTGGGTTTGGTTTTTAGTTGGAGACTTGTTGGTTTCCCTATCCACCCCTCACCCCACCATAATTTTTATTCTTTTTTTGTTACTAATATCCTCTTTGAGTTTTTTGATTGTGCATGAACATACGTCTTGGGGGATCTGACGAGTTGCAATAGCTTGACCCTGAGACCGAAAGAACTGCAATGAAGCTTAAAGCTGAGAGGCGGCAGAAACTTTTGGAGGACCAAATGGCAAATCATCCACCATCTCCTCCATGGGAGAACAATATTTAGGATTATATGAAGCCTAACCTTTCGAATATATCTTCTATCTTGAGACCATAGCTGGCGACAGAAAACTTTGAGTTGAAGATGAGCTTGATATCTTTGATGTAGCAGGATGCCTTCCATGGACATCCTCTTGAGAATCCCAACCACCACATTGATCTATTCTTGGCGAAGTGTACTACATTTCAAGTGAATAATGTGAGTAAAGACGCCATCAAACTTCGACTATTCCCATTCACTCTTCAGGACAAGGCAGCATATTCGTTGAGGGCACATCCTATGAGCACCTTCAAGACTTGGGAGCAGCTAGCCCAAGCCTTCGTCAACAAATATTTTCCACCGTCCAAAATGGTGAGGATTAGGAGTGCCATCACTTCCTTCAAGCTACTCCCGTAGGAATCTCTCTATGAAGCATAGGAGCACTTCAAGGACTTGCAAAACCAGTTCCCGCACCACGGAGTCTAAGATTGGGACCTCATCCAAAGCTTCTACAATGGGCTGAAGTCAGACACGAAGATGATCATCGATGCTTCCGCTAATGGGGTAATCTTGGCTAAGCTTCCAAAAGAGGACACATCATTACTGGAGAAAATGGCCTCCAACAATCAATAATGGAGCGACGATTGCTCAACATCGTCTAAGAGTGCCTGTAGAAGTCACTCCAAGTTGAAGCAAGCGACGAACTACGATGGTCAATTTGAATGTCTCTCAAAGCAAGTGGCTCAGATTGAACAGATGTTGAGTGCAATGCCTACATCTTCTAAGGCTTCAGTTTGTGCTACATGGGAAGATTATGCCGAGCAAGGATACATTCCAAATGAAGGTTATTTTTAGGGGTGTGCAAAAAACCTGATTCAGCTTCCGAACCTGGTTCTGGACCCGAATTCGATTCCGAATATTCAGACTAATTGGATTTGGAACCGGATTCGGATCAAAAACTGAAAACCGATTACATTCCGGATCGGATTCGGAATTGACAAGTCGAAATACAGGTCCGACCCAATTCCGAATGTGTGTTCCGTGTTGTATGAAAAGTGTCTAATGTCAGGTGGCAGAATTGGTATGCTGCACTAGCAAATTAATTACTTTGTTAACCGTTTCCCATAAGAACTTATTTAACCACACTCTCTGTCGCAATCCGAACGATGTTGGACTAAAAAGCATTTCTCTTTCAATTAATTCTCCAGCACTGTCACTAACTGGGCATCATTTAGTCACACTGTAACGACTGGTTTTCATGTATCTGGATTTATTATATTATATTATATGTTTTGGTGGATTTTCTCCGCATGTGTGGTTTTCGTCCCCGTAGCTTTCATTTTCGATCGTTTCATCGTATTTTCTTAGCTTCTTCCGTTGATCGTCGATTTCGGAGTAAGTCATTCGTGACGGGCTTCATATCGGTCATATCTTGTTGTTAGATCAAGCCTAGGAGTCTTAGGAATCGATCCCGGAGCTTCGCGCTCCATTTTGAAACTTTTGGTACTCATTAGCCGGTGTAAGAAGGGGCACCGACCGACTAGATGACGATCCAGTCGGTCGGAAAACCTTCTTGAACCGACTAGTTGGTTTTGTATATTTCTCAGGAGTTACTGTTTATCGTTAGTCGGTCTAAGAACGTTGGTTGAACGACTAGGTTGCAAACTAGTCGGTCAGCAATACTTCTTTAACCGACTAACTCATTAACTATTTTTGGTACCAGTTGCTGTTCACTCTTAGTCGGTCTAAGAACGTTCATCGACCGACTAGATGTCAAACTAGTCAGTCAGTAGTTGTTCTTTGACCGACTAAATCTAAATCCTATTTTTATACATGAGTTACTGTTTGGACTTAGTCGGTCTGCGTTGGTCAACCGACCGACTAGTTCCCAAACTACTCGGTCAGTGGTTGCTCTTTGACCGACTAATCAGTGTCGAAACCCTAATTTCTGGGCAGCCGCCAGCCCTTCCTATTTAAACCCCTCCCAAACGTTTTCTTCTTCATCTTCTTCAACTCTAAACCTAATTTCTCCCCCATTGAGCCCCCTACTACCTCAAACCCTTATTCCTTCATCCCAAACCCAAAATCCATCATCCAAACCCTCACTTAACACATTCTACCTCTCATCTTCCTCAATCTTTCATAAAATCCCCAAAATCCACATCAAAACCCATTTCTCCAGATTTTCCCCATCCATTCCAGATCTGAACCCTAGGTTCCCCGGAGCGTTTCTTCCGTTGCCGTGCTTGCTCGGCGTCTTTCTTCCGTTTCCGATAGGGTAATGATCGATCTCTTAATGTTTTCATAACCCGTTGTGTTTTTGTGAAACCCTAATGAAATTGCTTGTTGTTTTGATGATTGTTTCTCCATAACAGCGATTTCCCCGTAGATTAGCGTCCGTGGGACGAACCCTCGTTGATCGTCATCCTCGGTGCTAGGAAAGTGAAACTTGCCACTTAGGATTTAGGCCATGTTTTAGGCCATTTGCTCGTTATAGGCGTAAAAGAGACTAGGCGACGGAATGATACTCGCCTAGGCGCAAATTCCGGAACTAGCTTGACAACGAAGCTAGGACCGTCATTTATCATGTTGCATAACTATCATGTCATGTTTAATTTTGATTAACGGTACGCGAATAAATGGTCATTCATGTTATCCATGTTGTATGTCGCATTCGTAGCACACGCTACAATACTTGTGTTTCCTGGCCCGTGTTCCAGAAGCAGGCTACGTGAGTTGGTTGATAGCCAATGCCCGACCTACTTGTTTACCGGCTAGGCACCTGCGTTGCAGGCATAACCCTACGCCATACATGTTAAATACACTTCCTGGCTCGTGTTCCAGAAGCGAGCATTCCGTGTTCGGGGTAATTCACTGGCTCGATACACATGGAGGGGTAGAGATAAACAGTCACTTGAGCTTAGGAGTTGGCCCGATCAGCCACTCTAGCCAACAGGCGGAATCTTTGTGCAAAACTTGTTTACTTGACTATTCACTTGACGTGAACCACTTGACTTGTACTCGTCCATGTTTGGCTTGTTATCCGTGACATACTTGCTACTTGTACTTCCCTTTACTTGTCACTTCCATAATATACTTTCCATGCCATGCATCATACTATAACTGCTAGGTTGCTAGTTTACCTTACCTTCAGTTTCCTTGCCCAAGTCTTTTAGACTTGCTGACATGTGCCCCTTTACTCTTTTGGGTGACACATGTTAGATCTCGAGCCTGAGTCCGTTGTTGAGGACGAGGTGTTTGCGGATGCCGTGCCCGAGCCTGTGTTTGGCGAGGAGTACGTGGACACTAGGGACCAGTCCTAGTGTCTTCATTGAGCTTTCTTTTTTTGTTTAGACTGCTGTTTTGTTGTCGGTGTGTGGCACCTATACTTTGTTACGTTGTTCCTTTTGTTGGCCTTGTTCTGGGCCTTTAGACTCTTTCTTTTAGCCTGGTGCCTTTTCTGGATGTTGAACTTAATTTTCATGTTGGACAAATTATGAGATATGAGATTTTATTTCTGTCTCTCCTTGTGTTATTATTGTTGTTCCGTTTGTGGTTACATGGACCTGCTTATGTTTTATTGACGCTTATCGGGTTTGGGGCTTCACAGCTCCACTCTCGTGCGGACCTTTTCACGTCTCGCCTCTATTTTAGGGAAGCGGGGCGTGACAGGTTTTGTTGGTGGCCCATGCAGGTCCTTCTGTACCTGCGAATTGTCGGAATAGCGATAATAATATTAGAATGTCCAATAAACTAAGTTCGACGTCCGAGTCATAAGCTATGAGTCTAATTGTTTCATTTTCTGTGTCACTAGATGGCAGGAAGACGAATCACCTGTGGTGGTGGTAGCGGTGAGCCCCCTCATGATGAGGAGCCTGAGCGGGAACCCACCAATGGGGAGATGATGCGGATGATGCTTCAGATGATGCAGGTGCAGCAAGGCGTGCTCCTGCAAGTCCAGAATGCTCCGGCTGGTCGAGCTCCTCGGGCGACTCCGGAGGCCCCTCGCTCCGAGCCAGGAGCGAAGCGATTTTGGGAGCTGGGTCCCGCATATTTTGATGGGTCTGAGGGTCCTCTGGCTGCCGATGAGTGGATTCGGAACATTGAGGATAACTTAAAGATGGCCAAGATCACCCCGGCTGGATGGGTTGATTTGGCGAAGAGGCAACTCAAGGATAATGCTCGGAACTGGTGGGATGCGGAAGAGAAGATGCTGGTGGAGCCGATAGCTTGGGCTACCTTTAAGTCCAGGTTTGATGAGGAGTTCTTTCCGAAGGCTTCGAAGAAGGAGATGCTGCAGCGTTTCATTGATCTGAAGCAAGGGAGCTTGACAGTGGACCAGTACCACCAAGAGTTCACTAGGCTGAGTCGGTTCGCACCGAAGATGGTGCAGGATGCTGATGAGAGGGCTCAGAGGTTCCTGCAGGGACTTGCTTTGGAGCTCCAGAGTTTTGTGTCTTCCTCTGATCTGGACTCTTATCAGAAGGTCCTGGTCACTGCCAGGAGGCAGGAGCTGAACCTGAGTCAGAGGAGAGGACATGTTTCTGGTGCTGGGAAGAGGCCTATGGAGCAGGCCAGAGCGATGGTTAGGCCTGGTTTCAAGCCTAATCAGCCAGCTCAGTTCAAGAGGCCAGGAGGGCCTATTCTGAAGACTTGCCATTTCTGCGGTAGGACCGGGCACGTCAAGGATCAGTGTAGGAGATTCCTGGGCCAGTGTGTCGTCTGTGGGGATCCTACCCATGCCATGAAGGATTGTCCGAGGTCGAAGCAGCCTTGGAGGGCACCTGTTGCAGCACCGCCGTTGCAGCAGAGAGCCCCGGTTCCCACTGGACGTGGAGCAGCTCTTGTTCCACAGAGACAGGCCTTTCGGCAGGCTGTTCCGCCGAGAAGGCAGGCCTTTCTGATGACTGAGGAGGAGAGCATGGCCGTGGACGAGGTTATTACAGGTAACGCTCATTCTAGCTATTTTCTTCCTTAGTTAGTTTGAATGTTGATTATGTTGGTTGCTTGCTCATGTTTGTTGCTAGAATAGGATTTGATTGTTAGACTGTTTGCTCGGTGTGGTTTTGGTTTGCACATTTCCTGCACGAGTCCTCTTTGACTCAGGTGCGTCGATGTGCATTTTGGCCCGGAGCTTCGTGGAGAAGCATTCCTTGTCGACGTCCTCTCTTCCTAAGAGTTGGAATATCGTCACAGGGAACGGTGTGGTCTCGGTGCATCGTGGGTGCAATTCTTGCCCGTTGGTGGTTTGTGGACGTGAGCTTTGTGCTGATTTCATTATCCACGACATCATCAATTACGATGCGGTCCTTGGGATGGATTGGCTTGCGAGTTTCTATGCTACGATCGACTGTCAGAGGAAGAAGGTGGTGTTTGAGATTCCCGGACATCCAGTATTTGAGTTCAGCCGTGGTAGCAGCTTGCTTGGTCCTGTCAGGTTTCGGGCCAGGCCGGTGGAGGTTGTGGCTATGCAGATGGAGCTGGAGAGGCCAGCTGTGGTGCGTGATTTCGATGACGTCTTCCCCGAGGAGATGTCTGGTTTGCCACCTGATCGAGCTTTAGAATTTTCTTTCGATCTTGTTCCGGGAGCGCAACCGATTTCGAAGGCGTCGTATCGTATGGCACCCGCTGAGTTGGAGGAATTGCGGAAGCAGCTGGATGAACTTTTGCAGAAGGGTTATATCAATCCTAGTGTGTCTCCGTGGGGAGCACCGGTGCTGCTAGTGAAGAAGAAGGATGGGTCGCGTCGCATGTGCGTGGACTATCGGGAGATGAATGCGGTGACCATCAAGAATAAATACCCGTTGCCTCGCATCGATGATATTTTTGATCAGCTTGGAGGTTCGAGGGTGTTTTCTAAATTGGATTTGAGGAGTGGTTACCATCAAGTGAAGGTGAAGAAGGATGATGTTCTGAAGACGGCGTTCAGGACGAAGTGTGGACACTATGAGTTTGTGGTTATGCCTTTCGACGTGACTAACGCACACGCAGTTTTCATGAATCTGATGAACCTGATTTTCTACGACTTTTTGGATAAGTTTTTCGTTATCTTTATTGACGACATTCTGATCTATTCAAAGTCGGAGGAGGAGCATGCAACGCACTTGAGGACGGTGTTGGAAATTTTGAGGAAGCATCGGCTGTATGCCAAGTTTTCGAAGTGCGAGTTTTGGCTGGATAGGGTCACTTTTCTGGGGCATGTGGTGACTGGAGATGGAATTTCAGTGGATCCCGAGAAGATTAGGGCCATCAGAGAGTGGCCTGTACCGCAATCAGCGTCTGAGATTCGGAGTTTCCTTGGACTTGCTGGTTATTATTGGCGTTTCATTAATGACTTTTCCCGTATTGCTGAGCCGATGACCAGGTTGACGCGGAAGGATGTACCTTTTGTTTGGTCAGGTGATTGTGAGAATGCCTTTGGTGTTCTGAGGGAGAGATTGACGACTGCCCCCCATTCTTGTTGTGCCTGATCGCAGCGGCGGATTTGAGATCTTTTGCGATGCTTCTGGCAAGGGTCTCGGTTGTGTGTTGCATCAGCACGGGCATGTTGTGGCGTATGCGTCTCGTCAGCTCAAGACTCATGAGAAGAATTACCTGACGCACGATTTGGAGTTAGCTGCTATTGTGTTTGCACTCAAGATTTGGAGGCACTTCCTGCTGAGTGAGAAAGTAAAGATCTTCACCGATCACAAGAGCTTGAAGTATATTTTTACTCAGAAGGAGCTCAACATGCGACAGCGTCGATGGTTGGAGCTCATGGCGGATTATGAGATTGATTTGCAGTACCACCCTGGCAAGGTGAATGTGGTTCCTGATGCTTTGAGTAGGCTTCCCGCGGTGATGATTTTGACCTCGCAGTGGAGATTGCAGCAGGATTTTTGCGAGTCTAGTGTGGAGATTGTTCTTCCTGTGGAGGCTTCTTCGTTGATGTGTATGCAGATACAGTCGACGATTGTGGATCGGATCAAGGCTGGCCAGGCTGAGGATCCGAAGCTGGTGAAGATTCGAGAACAGGTGGAAGCCGGTCTGCGGACTGACTTTCTGATTCATGAGGATGGCTCGCTGAGGTTTGGAGCCAGGTTGTGTGTGCCAGCTGGGGATATTAGAGAGGAGTTGATGGTAGAGGCACACAGTTCATCGTATTCTGTGCATCCTGGTGGCACCAAGATGTACAAGGATCTTCGTCTGAATTATTGGTGGCATGGTATGAAGAGGAGTGTGGCTCGGAGTGTAGCCAAGTGTTTGGTTTGCCAGCAAGTAAAGGCGGAGCATCAGCGTACGACAGGGTTGCTACAACCGCTTCCGATTCCGGAGTGGAAGTGGCAACACATCACTATGGATTTCGTGACTGGACTGCCTCGGAGTCCGAAGCAGAATGACGCGATTTGGGTGATCGTAGATCGATTGACCAAATCCGTGCACTTTATTCCATTCCGAGTAGGACAGTCCACTGAGGCGCTAGCGAGGAGATATATGTAGGTAAATTCTTTTGCTCTCCGTTTTTATTTCCTTTTCCTAGTTTGGATAGTGATGTAACGTGAATCGTGCAGGAGGTCGTACGACTTCATGGAGTCCCCGTGAGCATCGTGTCGGACAGAGACACGAGGTTCACATCTCAGTTTTGGCAGAGTTTGCAGAAGAGTTTGGGTATGCGTCTGAGTTTCAACACGGCGTACCATCCGCAGACGGATGGCCAGCCCGAGAGGACGATTCAGATCTTGGAGGACATGCTGAGAGCGTGCATGTTGGATTTCAAGGGTTCGTGTGAGGACCATCTGCACTTGGAAGAGTTCTCTTACAACAATAGCTTCTAGGCGAGTATTGGCATGGCGCCTTTCGTCGCTCTTTATGGGAGGAAATGTCGATCGCCATTGAGTTGGGATGACGTTGGTGATCGGGAGCTGTTGGGACCTGAGATGATCGTGGAGGCCGTGGATATTGTCAGGAACATTCGGGAGAGGTTGAGAATTGCTCAGGACCGTTCTAAGCATTGGGCAGATGCTAAACATCGTCCTTTGGAGTTTCAGCCGGGCGACCATGTGTTCTTGAAGATTTCCACGAATCGTGGTGTGATTCGCTTTGGGAAGCGAGGGAAGTTGAGCCCGCGATACATTGGACCGTTTGACATTCTGGACAAAGTTGGCGAGTTAGCCTACCACTTAGCCTTGCCGCTATCTTTGGAAGGAGTTCACAATGTTTTCAATGTGTCGCAGCTTCGTCGATACATTAGCGATCCATCTCATGCTGTGGATTTCTCGGAGATTACCGTTCGCCCCGACATGACGTATGGCCAGCATCCAGTGCAGATTCTGGACAGGCATCAAAAGTCACTTCGGAACAAGGTTGTCAATCTTGTGAGGGTGATGTGGCGACACGGCTCGCCTGGAGAGTCTACTTAGGAGAATTAGGATGCGATGAGAGAGCGTTTCCCACTTTTGTTCCCGGACACGTGAGTGTTAGGAAATTCAGAGGACGGAATTTTTCTTAAGTTGGGGAGGATGTAACGACTGGTTTTCATGTATCTGGATTAATTATATTATATTATATGTTTTGGTGGATTTTCTCCGCATGTGTGGTTTTCGTCCCCGTAGCTTTCATTTTCGATCGTTTCGTCGTATTTTCTTAGCTTCTTCCGTTGATCGTCGATTTCGGAGTAAGTCATTCGTGACGGGCTTCATATCGGTCATATCTTGTTGTTAGATCAAGCCTAGGAGTCTTAGGAATCGATCCCGGAGCTTCGCGCTCCATTTCGGAACTTTTGGTGCTCATTAGCCGGTGTAAGAAGGGGCACCGACCGACTAGATAACGATCCAGTTGGTCGGAAAACCTTCTTGAACCGACTAGTTGGTTTTGTATATTTCTCAGGAGTTACTGTTTATCGTTAGTCGGTCTAAGAACGTTGGTTGACCGACTAGGTTGCAAACTAATCGGTCAGTAATACTTCTTTAACCGACTAACTCATTAACTATTTTTGGTACCAGTTACTGTTCACTCTTAGTCGGTCTAAGAACGTTCATCGACCGACTAGATGTCAAACTAGTCAGTCAGTAGTTGTTCTTTGACCGACTAAATCTAAATCCTATTTTTGTACATGAGTTACTGTTTGGACTTAGTCGGTCTACGTTGGTCAACCGACCGACTAGTTCCCAAACTAGTCGGTCAGTGGTTGCTCTTTGACCGACTAATCAGTGTCGAAACCCTAATTTCTGGGCAGCCGCCAGCCCTTCCTATTTAAACCCCTCCCAAACGTTTTCTTCTTCATCTTCTTCAACTCTAAACCTAATTTCTCCCCCATTGAGCCCCCTACTACCTCAAACCCTTATTCCTTCATCCCAAGCCCAAAATCCATCATCCAAACCCTCACTTAACACATTCTACCTCTCATCTTCCTCAATCTTTCATCAAATCCCCAAAATCCACATCAAACCACATTTCTCCAGATTTTCCCCATCCATTCCAGATCTGAACCCTAGGTTCCCCGGAGCGTTTCTTCTATTGACGTGCTTGCTCAGCGTCTTTCTTCCGTTTCCGATACGGTAATGATCGATCTCTTAATGTTTTCATAACCCGTTGTGTTTTTGTGAAACCCTAATGAATTTGCTTGTTGTTTTGATGATTGTTTCTCCATAACAGCGATTTCCCCGTAGATTAGCGTCCGTGGGACGAACCCTCGTTGATCGTCATCCTCGGTGCTAGGCAAGTGAAACTTGCCACTTAGGGTTTAGGCCATTTTTAGGCCATTTGCTTGTTGTAGGCGTAAAAGAGACTAGGCGACGAGATGATACTCGCCTAGGTGCAAAATTCTGGAACTAGCTTGACAACGAAGCTAGGACCGTCATTTATCATGTTGCATAACTATCATGTCATGTTTAATTTTGATTAACGGTACGCGAATAAATGGTCATCCATGCTATCCATGTTGTATGTCGCATTCGAGCACACGCTACAATACTTGTGTTTCCTGGCCCGTGTTCCAGAAGCGGGCTACGTGAGTTGGTTGATAGCCAATGCCCGACCTACTTGTTTACCGGCTAGGCACCTGCGTTACAGGCATAACCCTACGCCATACATGTTAAATACACTTCCTGGCTCGTGTTCCAGAAGCGAGCATTCCGTGTTCGGGGTAATTCCCTGGCTCCATACACGTGGAGGGGTAGAGATAAACGGTCACTTGAGCTTAGGAGTTGGCCCGATCAGCCACTCTAGCCAACAGGCGGAATCTCTGTGCATAACTTGTTTACTTAACTGTTCACTTGACGTGAACCACTTGACTTGTACTCATCCGTGTTTGGCTTGTTATCCGTGACATACTTACTACTTGTACTTCCCTTTACTTGTCACTTCCATACTATACTTGCCATGCCATGCATCATACTATAACTGCTAGGTTGCTAGTTTACCTTACCTTCAGTTTCCTTGCCCAAGTCTTTTAGACTTGCTGACATGTGCCCCTTTACTCTTTTGGGTGACACATGTTAGATCTCGAGCCTGAGTCCGTTGTTGAGGACGAGGTGTTTGCGGACGCCGTGCCCGAGCCTGTGTTTGGCGAGGAGTACGTGGACACTGGGGACCAGTCCTAGTGTCTTCGTTGAGCTTTCTTTTTTTGTTTAGAATGTTGTTTTGTTGTCGGTACGTGGCACCTATACTTTGTTACGTTGTTCCTTTTGTTGGCCTTCTTCTGGGCCTTTAGACTCTTTCTTTTAGCCTGGTGGCTTTTCTGGATGTTGAACTTAATTTTCATGTTGGACAAATTATGAGATATGAGATTTTATTTCTGTCTCTCCTTGTGTTATTATTGTTGTTCTGTTTGTGGTTATAGGGACCTGCTTATGTTTTATTGATGCTTATCGGGTTTGGGGCTTCACAGCTCCACTCTCGTGCGGACCTTTTCACGTCTCGCATCCATCTTAGGGAAGCGGGGCGTGACACACACATAGATCCAATTATTGACCAAGTGGTAGTTTATAATAGCTTTGTGAGCATTACTTCACAAAATTCTTGATAGCAGAGACGGATTATGAATCAGAATCGCTTCTGTGTAGCACTCCTCGAAGTGGAATCAGGCTTTGGATGAGATGTTATATTCCGGTTTTGTAATCGGAATTATTGATTCGGGATCCGATATGTCAAAATCGGTAACCAGATTCTGTTTTCCCATCCGCATTAATTCGAATTCGGTTTCGGTTCTATCTAAAAATCGGATTAACTCGATGCACACCCCTAGTTCTTTTGATGGAACAGACGTGCCAACGGAGGAAATCAACTACATTTTAGATGATAGGAGTAATCCAAGGCCATAATGGACAAATCCGACTTGGAAGACACATCCGGGATTCTCCTACATCAACCCCAATGGAGCCATACAACCACCCACTCAGCCAAGGCCACAATAACCTCTACCTCAACCACACATACATCCTCAATAGCAGCATCAAGGATTTAGGGCAGTTGGGCCTCATAGACCATCGGGCTACAACAATCATCAACCTTATCAACAACCATGTCAACAACAATATCAACAACCGGCGGCACCCAAATCAGGCGTGGAAGGGGCGTTGTAAGCTTTCATCAATGCCCAAGCTAAGCAAAATGCAGACATGGCTAGGTAGAACACAGAGTTGTTGGCTAGTCAGAAACAGCTTGCTATCATCGTAGACCAATTGACAGCCCAAGTGAGCCAACTCACTAAGGCTAAAGGAAAACTTCCGGCTCAATCTGAGCCCAATCCAAGAGGACACGTTAATGCTGTGGTGGCGGTGACAACAAGAGGAGGAAAGACTACCGGAGCAGTTATGGTACCGGTCCCAAAGCTAGTGGATCCACAACCCTCGAGAATCATTGATGAAGAGAATCACATAGCTTCGAAGCAGATTATACTAGTGAGTAAGGAGAAGGATGCTAAAGAACCATCTGGTGAAGCAAAAAAGGAGAAATCACCCATTCCTTTGGCCACTCCTATAGCTATGGTCCCAGTTGACACTCCACCTTCCTTGGAGAAACACATTCAGACATCTAAGTCAAGGGAAAAGGAGAAAGATAAGGGAAGTCGTCCTCCAGTCCCATACCCTCAGAGGTTATCCATGGCGAAGCTTGAGAAGAAATACGCCAAATTTATAGAGCTTCTAAAGGGTGTTCACTTGAACATCCCGTTCATGGATGCATTGACGGAAATCCCGACGTATGCGAAGTTCTTGAAAGACTTGATATTGGGAAGGGGGGAGAAGAAATCCTTCATGCTAGCGGATGATTGCATGTCGATGCTAAAGAACTCATTGCCAAAGAAGCTTCCTGATCCCGGTAGTTTCACGGTACCGTGCTCTAATAGCGGCGTTCCTATTAAGAGAGCGTTGTAGACTTGGGGCGAGCATTAGCCTAATGCCACTCTCCATATTCAAGAGGCTAAATACTGGGACAGAGTTCGAGCCCACGGTGATAAGTATTCATTTGGTGGATCAATCCATCACCTATCCGGTAGGTATTGGTCGAGACGTAATTTTGCAATTACAGGAAGGAATCAGTGTGCCGGTGGACTTTGTTATCATGGATATTTCTGAAGATTGGAGCTCTCAACTGATCCTAGGACATCCCTGTTGGATCCTGCCAAAACAGAGTTAGGATCGATAAATGAAGTTGAGACTTACGCTTGCGTATGCGGCACGGTAGTCTACGAACTTCACCTTCGGATTCGCCACGACGGATCGAGTCTTCTCACGAACGGATTACGGCTACTAAATCCACAATCTAAATCTCTACTTTTAGATTAAGAACTTGGATAAAGAGAGAAGAAGGATTTCGGCAGAGCTTCGCTAGAATGAAATGCATGCAAGAATGCCATGCAAAAGTGTAAGGAAATGGCTAACCCTTGGGTCTTATTTATAGCCCCCAAGGTAGTTATTTTAGGAGTAATTGTTCCTTTGGAACAATTTAACTAAGGTGTACCATCGTACATGGCATATTATAAGCTTAAGTTGTACCATATGCATGGTACAATATAAGCTTAAGATATTACCCATTTATTAGCCATATGTCGCATGCACTTATGCACATATAATGCGACTTTCCCATCAATCTAGAGATCCTCTCCACAAGGGAACATATTCCCTTCGCACACGACTTCGTGTACGCGACGTTCGAGGTCCGTATTCCCTCATACATCCCCTACAAGGGTGTACTAACGTCTTCCATATCCAACATCTCCCACTCACACTTGAGGGGATTGTAAGAGAACGTCTTTCTCTTAGTTCTTTCATCTATCATACCGAGAAATAGACCGTGCGACCGTCATGCACGTAGAGTCTGTTGTTGTGCACTTGTTAGAGATACACAACGACCTCGAAGGTGCAAAGTTGAGTAGTTCAACGCATGCTTTACCCTAGATTATTTCTTCACATTTCTTATACTTTATATTCAACAATTGAATCCCATCTGGATCACAATTGGCTGGCCAGCTTTGAATCATTAAAGTCCAAATGTGAATATGAAATCAATCTTCCTCTTCTTGCGAACCTTCTGATCTTGACTAGACTCGCTTTTCTAACGTGCCCCGCCGAGCCGAATTATCATAGCCTATAAGTAACACGCTAAGATAGCGATCATCTCGTCAAATCTAAAGGAACCAATTGGAGTCCTTGAGGGTAAGAGTTAAGGCCCATATGGCCTTTGAGTCTCACATAATAGCAAACACTATTGCTACTAACTCAGTGGTCGAAATGCATATGTGGTATGAACACGTATTACAACATCACTCCTTTCCCAGGGAGAGTATGTCTTAATGATGTTGTACGGATGAAAGATCAGACACCACAGTGCCTATCTTTTAAGTCCCCTTACTACCCATGAAATATTCCCGGACTCTCATCCTGCATAAGACAGATAGGATTTAAAAAATCCTATGAGATCCTTTTTTAAATATCCTTGTGATACAGATCTCAGATCTTTTGTAAGCATCCATATGATGCAGATCTTTCATTCGACTATCTTGTTTAAGTCATGACTCTAAATCATTCGTCTAATGATTTTGACTTTAAACTAGTCTCATCTCTATCTTATCCATCTGATAAGATAAGGCGGTTGCTCATGTGAGAGAGCCAACCTTAATCTGTCCGACATACACACAATTCAGCTGAGATTTCAAAAATGTACACAAACATTTCTTAAGAAATTCATATGCAATGTTGGAAAAAGAACTTATTCTTTTATTAATTTTGATCATTTACAGACATGGGAATTTACATTGGTACAACTCAGCTCTTACGCAATCCTTGAGATGATAAGTGTTTGTAAAACACATTTCTGGGGATCGCCTTCGTAAGCGGATCCGCTATCATCTCATGCGTAGATATATACCTTATGTCTACCTTCTTGGTCTTATCATAGTCTTTTGCAAATTTGTAGCGGATATCTATGTGTTTGGTCTTACAATGGAATTTCGGATCTTTGACATAGGCTATAGATGCTTGACTGTCGCTATGTATAGGTACAGCACCTGAGTCACTTGCATTAATTAGCCTGTCTAAGAACTTCCTAAGCCAAACAGCCTCTTGGACTGCCATGCTAAATGCTACAAACTCAGCTTCCATGGTTGAAAGTGCGATGCATGATTGTTTCTTGCTACTCCAGGATATTGCACCAGATCCGAGTAGAAAAACATATCCTGAGGTCGATCGTCGCTCATCGAGATCACCCGCCCAATCAGCATCAGTGTAGCCTTCGAGCCTCAAGGCATCTCCTTGATAGCATAAAGCAAAGTCTGCAGTTCCTTTGAGATATCGCATTATCCTCTTAACCGCTTTCCAGTGTACTTGCCCTGGGTTGGATTGGTAACGACTTACCATTCCAACGGCAAAACAGATGTCCGGTCTTGTACACATCATAGCGTACATTAGACTACCAACTGCACTGGAATATGGAACTTTTTCCATAATCTCCTTCTCTTTTTGGTTCTTCGGACATGATTTCAGACATAAATTGTCGCACTTACTTATTGGAGTATCAATGGACTTGCAGTCCTGCATATTAAAACGTTCTAGAACCTTCTTTATATAAGTCTCCTATGAAAGAGAAAGAAGTTTCTTCGAACGATTCCTTGAAATCTTAACTCCAAGGATATATGCGGCTTCTCCCATGTCTTTCATCTCAAAAACTGATGAAAGCCAAGCCTTGATACCCATCACAAAGACCTTGTCATTTCCGGCTATTAAGATGGCATCTACATATAGAGACATAATAACATACTTGTTCTTATTCCTCTTGATATATACACAGTTATCTTCATCAAGCATGGAAAATCCATTTGATAAGACAACCTCTTGAAATCGTATATACCACTGCCTCGAGGATTGTTTAAGACCATATATGGATTTAAGAAGTTTACAAACCTTATGTTTGTTTCCTTCTTTTACAAACCCTGTTGGTTGTTCCATATAGATCTCCTCGTCCAATTCTCCATTGAGAAAGGCAGTCTTTACATCCATTTGATGTAATTCGAGGTCTAAGCAAGCTACCATTGCCAGAATCAGGCGAATTGAGGTAAAACGAACAACGGGTGAGAAGGTCTCTTCGTAGTCTATCTCTTCCTGTTGCGTAAAACCTTTCGCGACAAGACGAGCTTTATATCTGTCAATAGAGCCATCAGCCTTATGCTTGATCTTGAGAACCCATTTGTTCCCAATAGCTCTACGTCCTCTGGGTAAGTCAACTAAGTCCCAGACTTGGTTAACTTTCATGGATTCTAACTCCTCTTGCATCGCTTCCATCCATTTGTCTTTAGCAGGGCAAGATACGGCCTGTTTGAAAGTAGCAGGCTCGTCATCTTCTTGTAGTAAAGTCATAAAGGTTTGCGGAAATTCATCCTCAAATCTTAGAGGAGCCAACCTTGTACGACTACTACGTCGTATTTGAGATTCTTCAAGTCCTTGTTGACTTGAGTTTAGATCAATTCTAATATCACTCCCACTTGGAATGTCGTTAGAATTGCTCCCACTTGGATCATTATTCCCGTATGGAATAGGATAATCGTCATTCGTATAATCCATTGGTGAAGGTTGAAACGTATTTTCGTTTTCACCAAGAATTCTCCCACTCGAATGAGGTAATCCTTCTTGATCATAAATCTCAAATAGAGATAAGTCCTGACTTATCTCGCCCTGTCTTGGAAACTCGTTTTCCAAGAAAGTGACGTCCCTCGACTCAAACTCAATTAGCCCACCATTGTCTTCCTGACTAACAAAAACATAACCTTTGGAGTTTTCTGTGTATCGTATAAAGATACATTTCCTTCCCCTTGGCCCAAGTTTGCCATACTTATGGGAGGAAATATGTGCGTAGGATGCACAACCCCAAGGTTTCAAAATGTTTAAGTCAGGAGACCTTTGGTTCCACAACTCATAAGGAGTGGAGCTAACTGATTTCGAGGGTACGCGGTTTAAAATGAAAGCGGCCGTCAATAATGCATCACCCCAAAAGGTGATTGGCAAGTTAGCTTGCGCCATCATTGAACGGACCATTTCCATTAAAGTCCTATTTCTCCTTTCTGCAACACTGTTTTGTTGAGGAGTATAAGGCATAGTTACCTGATGTACTATGCCTTTTTCATCACAAAGTTCCTTAAAACTTATTGATTGATATTCACCGCCCATATCGGTTCGCAAGACCTTAATCTTGCGATCTAATTGATTCTCCACTAAACTCATATAGTTTTTAAAGCAAGCCAAAGCTTCACTTTTGTGGGATATCAAATAGATATGTCCGAATCGGGTGAAATCATCAATAAAAGTGATGAAATAGGACTTTCCGCGTCTTGTCTTGACATTCATCGGACCACATATGTCCGAATGGATAAGCTGTAATGGAACCTCGGCCCTTGTGCCGGTTCCAAATGGCTTGCGACAAGATTTCCCCACAAGGCAATGTTCGCAGGTCGACATTTCAACCTTTGAAACATTGGATAGAAGGTCACGTTTGGCAAGTCTATCCATACGCGTTGGTCCAATATGACCAAGCCTTGCATGCCAACAAATCACATCAGACTCATAAGTCTTAGAATTTGCAATAAGAAAATTTTCATTACATGAGGAATCATACATTGTACTCATTACAATAAATCCTTTAAATACAAACCCAGTACCAATAAGAGTATTATTACAACTTAAGTCCACATTACAATCATGAAAAAACCAGTTATAGCCAAGACCCATTAATACGACCACAGAAATTATATTCCTTCAAATATCTGGAGCGAAGAGGACATCATGAAGTAGGAGAGTGCGGCCGTTGTCCAAGACTAGCTTGCAAGTCCCAACGCCTTTCACTTCAACACATGTGTTGTTTCCTACATAGATCCACTTCGTTCCTTGGGGTATCCGGTGATACTCCACGAAGGACCGTCTGTCCCTTGCTATGTGGTCGGTGGCACCTGAATCAATTATCCAAAATGGATTAGATTCCACAAGATATATTGAACTAGAAACACATATGTTACTAGTATATTTACAAGTTACCTCGTCGCCTCCACTCGTACACGAACGAGCATAGTGACCGAGCTTGTTGCACTTGAAGCACTTGATCCTCTTCAAGTCTTTCTTCTTATGCCATTTCTTGTGCCCACCCTTATGTTTGGGTTTCTTGGTAGACTCAGGTTGCTTATTACGTTCATTAGTGAACTTCGAACGATCTTTCCGTTTCTTTCCCCCGTGTGAGGATTTAGCAACCATGTGCACTTCTGCACTTGGCTTGGCAGACGCAAGCCGCTCTTCCTCTAATTCGAGGTGCTTGGAAACGTCGCTGAAGGTCTTGATGCTCTCATTGTGAGTGAGATGCATCTTCATTTGATCCCACCCATTTGGTAGGGAACGTATAACTGCTTGGATTTGTTGCTCATCAGTGAGCACATGACCTGCGTCCTTTAACTCCGAGATAAGGTTCGCCATATGTCGCAGATGTTTCCCCATGGAATGATCTGGACGTTTCTTATATGTATCGAACCTTATAGTTAAGGCGTGAAGTTTGGACACCGATGTGCCACCGAACTTCTCCTCTAGCTTGGACCATATGTCCATGGCTAGGTCATGTTCTCGGAAGATGCGCATTATGTCATCAGCCATACTGCTTAATAACGTAATGCGTGCTATCTTGTTCTTCCGAGACTAAGCATCAAAATCTTCCTTGTCTCATCGGTGTTGGGCCGTAGTGCCCAACTCGGGTTCAATCATAACGTTCTTTAGAGTTTCGAGCACTTCTTGCTCCTCTAGAACGTATTGTATCTTGATGGACCAAAGGTTGTAATTATCGCCATTGAGTTTTTCACCTCTGTTTAACTCAGCGACGATATTCTTTGAAGCGGAAGACATTTTACTTTTAAAATGCTGTAAAACACATAAAAACCAAAGGTTTGATCAAAAAATTGCATTGAAAAATTCTTAAAATACAATTCCCATTTGAAGTGATATTAGAATATCCCATTTGGATAGTTCTAATTTCAACTCCCACTTGGAATGATATTTATAATTTGATAAGTTACTTTCGAAAAATATTGAAGATGTTACTCTAGAATCGGAAAGGTTACTATGTTTCCAATCACCATCTAGAGTAACTTTCAATATTTCTCCCTCACTTTATCAAATGTTAGTACTCTTATAGTACTTTGCAGCGGAAAAGCGTTTTTGAAAACTTATTTTTCAAAACGTATGAAAACGTATTTTTTCAAAAAAAATGAATATTTCATCTTAGTACCCTTATGATACTTAGTGAAACATTCGGCACTTCCTGACCATTTGTCGGGAATGAGCCGTAGCCATGCCAAGGTCGGATCCCCCTTTTGGGATTTTTCTGCAAACTATCGTCGCTGGCTCCTGTATGGATCCAGGCGTTTCTCCCCGTATGAGAGAATTTTGATGCAGACGACTGTCGTTTGGCCCCGTATGGGCTAGTCGGCACGTTCATGTTCAACCAAGGCCTTTTGCCGAATTGGTCGACCAAAACACCCAAATTGGTCGACCAAAATTTGGTCTTCTTCACTCCCGGCCAGGGCACCTGCCCTGGCCGAGGCTGGCCAAGGGCCTCTGCCCTGGCTGGCCAGGGGCGGCCTGCGGCAGCCCTGGCCACTGCCAGGGCCGGCCGGGCCACTGGCTGGCCAGGCCTCGGCCAGAGGCCGGCCAGGCCTCGGCCAGAGGCCGGCCAGGCCTCTGCCTGGCCCGGCCTAGGCTAGAGGCCCTTGGCCGGGGCCAGGGCCCCTGCCCTGGCCTCGGCCAGGGCGGCCAGGCCCTGGCCTGAGGCCAGGGCAGCATAGGCGGCCAGGCCCTGGCCGGGGCCAGGGCCCCTGCCCTGGCCTCGGCCAGGGCCTTCTGGCCCTGGCCGTGGCCGGCCAGGGCCGGCCCTGGCCTGGCTAGGCCGTGGCCAGGGCTCTCTGGCCCTGGCCGTAGCCGGCCATGGCCCGGCCATGGCTTATTGGCCTTGACCGTCCATGGCCCTTTGGCCATGGCCGGTCTCCCCCCTTTCATGGGGTGGCCGCATACCCCCGCCGGAGGGGGTTGCCGTGGTGGTTATTGGCCGTAGCCAACCCCCTCCGCATGGGGAGGGGGGGTGCATGGCCTTCATAGCCAATTTTTCCATGGTGCACATGCACCAAATTTCATCTTCCCCGATGGAAATAACTACCACCTTCTTCTCCAGTGAAGCACCCGTTCGTCGAGGAAGTAGTTGTCCTCCAATGGCCGTGTGCCAAAAAAAATGACCCTCTTCAAAAATTCGTAAACTACGCGCTCCACATGAAGAGAGCGCCCATTCCCTATGAATGGAGACTCAGCATCCATGAAGAGAGCGAGTTCGATGATATGAACGGTCGGTTCTTCCCGTCACGGAGAGTTCCTGCCATATCCATAATGACAGAAGACCCTAACGTGAAAAGAACAACCGCTCCGTTCTCTCCGTCACGAAGCGTTCCTACCATATCCATAATGGTAGGATACCCATTCGTGAAAAAGACAACGACTCGTTCATAGTTTCGAAGGGGCGACGGTTTGACCGGAGCGAATCCGTCTGGCTCTGATACCAATGTTGGATCCTGCCAAAACAGAGTTAGGATCGATAAATGAAGTTGAGACTTACGCTTGCGTATGCGGCACGGTAGTCTACGAACTTCGCCTTCGGATTCGCCACGACGGATCGAGTCTTCTCACGAACGGAGTAAGGCTACTAAATCCACAATCTAAATCTCTACTTTTAGATTAAGAACTTGGATAAAGAGAGAAGAAGGATTTCGGCAGAGCTTCGCTAGAATGAAATGCATGCAAGAATGCCATGCAAAAGTGTAAGGAAATGGCTAACCCTTGGGTCTTATTTATATAGCCCCCAAGGTAGTTATTTTAGGAGTAATTGTTCCTTTGGAACAATTTAACTAAGGTGTACCATCGTACATGGCATATTATAAGCTTAAGTTGTACCATATGCATGGTACAATATAAGCCTAAGATATTACCCCTTTATTAGCCATATGTCGCATGCACTTATGCACATATAATGTGACTTTCCCATCAATCTAGAGATCCTCTCCACAAGGGAACATATTCCCTTCGCACACGACTTCGTGTACGCGACGTTCGAGGTCCGTATTCCCTCATACATCCCCTACAAGGGTGTACTAACGTCTTCCATATCCAACAATCCCTTCATGGCTACGACTGGAGTCCTTATATATGTCTGATATGGGACACTTTCGATGAGCGTCAATGATATCGAGGTAGAGTTCCGCTTGCATAGGCCAAATAAAGAATGTTTCCCTAACAAAGATGCAAGTTATTTGGAGCTCTTGGAGGAGGAAATGCTGATGACTTCACCAATAAGGAGGACTTGAAGGACCCCTTGAGGCAAGACGTGGACGACGATGACGACGTCATTTACAATAGGGCGTTGGCCGCCTACTTGAAGGTATTGGATGAAGAACCTCCCAATGCACCACATTCTCAACAACATCTGGAAGTTAGAGAAGATGACGACCCCGAGGTCGTCAAGCTCCATAAGCACATCAACAAGGCATCCTTGGATCCCCAATCAAAGACGGATAAGAATGATGAGACCGCAGAAGGTCCACCGGACGTGATAGGCCAACTTTCATCTCATGGCCTTATTGGGAAACATAATAAGCACGTCTCCTTAGCGCGAAACATCTTAAAGCGACAATGAGAATCAAAAGGGGCCGAGCTTATAACCTTAAATAAGTGCTTATCGGGAGGTAACCCAACTTGTTTCCCTTTTCATTTTCATTTCTTTCATTTCTTTCATTTTATTCAAAAAAATACAAAAACATTTTAAATGCAATTAAAAATCTTAAAAATATAAAAATATAAAATTTTCTGAAGCTTAAATTCTTGTGCAAGTAATCGATGAAGGGAGGAACATAAAACGATGAAGAAATGAAGAAGGAATCGAAAGGAGGAGAGAAGAGTGGCCATATTCCACTTTGGAGTGGAAAAGATGCTACTCAAAACGAGTGGCAATGCCACTCGGTCCAAGTCGTGGAACCTGCAGAGGACGCAAAAACGATGCTCTACCATAATTTTTACTCGACCGAGTGGAACATGCCACTCGGTCGAGCAAAAAATCCACCAAAGCGAGCAAAAAATCCACTCTGCCATAACTTTTACTCGGGCGAGTGCCTTAGGTCACTCGGCCAAGTGACCACTTAAATGAGCTGGGGCCCACATTTAACTCATGCAACTCGGTCGAGTTGCTTAACTCGACTCGAGTTCTCTTTAAAACCCTACAGCCCCTTCTCACTCTTTAAAAAACCGTACTCGATCGAGCTTTCCCCTCTCATAGCCGATCGACTCGCTCCCACTCTGCCACCGATGGTAGCCGAGCCCCTTCCAACCGAGTAGCCACCCCCACTCAGTTTATCGAGCTAGGGAGATTTAATTTGGTCTTGGATTGCTTTCAAACAAGCTTGGAGGAGGATTCACTTTCTAGGTGTCTCACGACTTATCGCTTTCGAATGATCGCTTCGCCTCGCAAAATATCTGGGTACACCCGATCCTTTACTCGAACATTATTTTTGTGTACCCTATTTGTGATTCACATTCGTTTGCATTATATTTTATATCATGCCACCTAAGACACGAAGAAGGAAACCCCCGAAGAAGAAGCAAAGAACTGGCGATGTCTGTGCTTCTTCTTCTCGGCGGGCACGCGCACGCACTCCATCTCCACCCCCACACGAATCCTCACCATCTCCACCTCCACTCGCACATCCACCCCAACCCACATGTGAATCAACACCCCCACCTCCACAATAACCCCCTTTGAGAACCGTGAAAACAGATGGTATTGTATTTAAAGTTGATGTTCATCGTCATAAATTTAAGGCCATTTCAAGGCACCATATCATCCCACTAGGTTTGCTGATATCCCCGCCCTAGAGAGCTTTGGTTTAATAGAGGGTGTGCGTATGCTATATCGAGCCATAGGTGTTGGATCGTGTGGATGGCAAACAACACTAGAAGGGGAGGTTGAATAGTGTTGTACAAATAACAAACTTTTTCGATCGTTAATAATAGCACAAATAAAACCCTTCTAATGTTGTCTAAGAAACCAAGTAGAGTGATCTACGCTTGGTTCTTAATCAATAAAGTAATCTTATAAATAATATGAAAGAGATAAGATTACAATCAGATAAGAGATCTTTACAATGAGATCTTTACACAGCAGAATTAAATAAATAATCTTTACTATAATAAATGAACAAGGAATTACAAAGATATAATGTTAGAAAATGAAAAATGCAGGTACAAGAAATATAAACAATCACAGAAAAGCAAACGCAGAGACAAGCGATTTTATCATGGTTTTCCGTAACTTGGGTACGTCCAGTCTCCGACCAATCCGATACGAGATTTAATCCACTATTGTCTTAGCAATACAATTACCTAACTCATCCGTTAGAATTTCCAACGACCCAGCCTTAACTAGGATTTTCCAACCACCTAGACTTGTCTAGGATTTACACCATCCCTTATCAAAAAGGGGAATCCCAAATACAAACAAAAATCCAATTCTCCACAATATTTGATGGAGATTAATTTACACCCAAAATTCTATAGCCAAGATAAATATTGCAATTTGTGCATTTACGTGGCTAAAAGAATTTAAATCGATCTTTAGATCACATAAAGAATATGAGATGATTCATTGTGATCTAGATCTCTAGTTTTCAAAATCCTTTCAAGAATGAAAATTAAAGAGCAAGGAATTTAAAAACAATTTTAAAATACCCAAAGTATAAGATAGATCTCAAAAGAAATTCAGAAATAAAAACTGAGATTAGAATATTAGAACAGAAATTTGGCTATTAGAGTTGAGAGGAAACAAGAGCGAAGAGAGATTTTAGATCAGAATTATAGCTCAAAGAATAGAGAGATTGTTGTCTAAAATGATCTCAATGAGTCTCCTATTTATAGAGTTCCAAAAGGATTTCAAATTTCAAAAATGATTGACTTTCAGTCCAATCAAATAAGGAAATGGAGTGAAATTGGGAAGCAGAATCATAGAAGAAAAAACGATAGCTGGTAGTCGACTCCCTACTGAGGTAGTCGACTCCCAGAGAATTTCATTGAAAAATTCTGCTCAGCTGGTAGTCGACTCTCTCCTTTGGTAGTCGATTCCCAGAGCACTTCTCACTGAACGCAGCAAGCAAGATGTGTAATCAACTCCTGGGTGTTTGGAGGTTGACTACTAAGAATTAAATCAACTAGCTAATGCTCTCAAGAGTTTAAAAACATTTTAAAATGTTTTTGCTATAAAATCATTTTGTGTGTGCATGAAATATTAGCTTGCTTTAACATAGTCCTAAAGAAACCAACTCACACACTAGACTTAGACGAGACCTTCCAGAAGCCGATCAGATGTTTGAAGTAGATGCGTGCTTCTCTTGAATTTGAGCTCTTCTTCATTAAGCTTGAGCACTTGCATAAGCTTCATCATTGAGCTATACTTGTGCTTAATGTAGAGCTTGCAAATTCGTCTCTGTCTTCCTAGTGTGGTTGAGCTTCTTTGGAGTATGCATAAAGCTATTGATCGCACAACCTGCACACTTAAGTTGTAGTGTAATTAATATACATCATTTGGTGTGTTCATCATCAAAACCACTTAGGGGTGGAATTCGATTTCCCATCAATAGGTTGGGGGTTTTTTTATCGGTGACGGCGAACACCTACGTTCATCTCACCTTAGAGGTGTTGAGTTCTATCTTTAGAACTCTGCAGGGTATAAAGTTTAGGATCTTGGACTGTGACGTAGATGTAACCTACGACATGCTCCGAGCCTTCTTTAGCTGGCCTCCCATCCCCGATCCTGATTTAGCCTATGCATCTGACACATATCCATCTAATTTCAACGCTGATTGTTTCTTGGCACAGATCAATGGTCTAGAACATTTTAACCCCATCCGATCAAAATCATCTTCTATAATTCATCCTTGTATCCGTTATGCTCATCGCCACTTAGCCATAACCATATTCTGTGGGCCTGAGTCTGGCACAATCTCCATCGCCGAGTTGATCCATCTGAGGGGCCTGACCAGACCCATCAGACTTCATCCCGATGGCACCCTTCACACTTTACTCCTGTCTGACGCACCTTGTTGGTTATGCAACCGCCTACTTTCCATAGCCTCCTCTTTGAAGGAGATTTGTTATGGCGGTTTCTTCACTCTCCTAGCCCTCATGGTAGGACAAGATCTTCCTATCGATCAGTGGTATCACCTGGGTCCACTACTTTGATGCTAGACATGCTTGCATGTATGCACATCATTAGGCCACATGGTTGCCGTCACTGGTTCTATCTTGTAGGTCCTAGCCGTGAGTAGCACATGGTCTTATTGAGCCCTGATAGGACTCGTATTGAGGAGGTCCATAGGGATTGGATTCTTTCGGGTTCACCTATCCTGCCCATCCATGACATTGATGGAGAGGTTGCTGAGGAGGGATATAATGATTGTGTCATGTCCCGCTCTCTCATATACGGAGAGACGTAGCTGACGAGGTCGCCATAGTATTCAAACTCAGGCTTCGAGCCCTTTTATCTAAATACTACTAGGCATTTTTATGTGGTTAAATTAATTAAATAAGCATGCCACTGCAACAACACTGGAATAATACACAAGAAAAGTAAAGTACTTCAACAGAATATAAAATCGCAGTACTCAAAGGAAAACATAACAACACTTTACATTACATTATATTATACAAAGTACATATACATCAGTTGTACAAGGGAGGTACAAAAGTGGGGTACAACAAAAAGAGAAACCCACAACCCAAAAGTACAAAAGGTGTCCACACCCAGTACAACACACCCTCTAGTCTAACCTAGGGAAGTCCAACTGGACAAAATCACCCGTAGGCTCTACCTCTGAGGTACTGGCACCGGTCTCTATCTTCGAAACTTGCACAGTCTGCTCGGGTCCCACACCTGAAACCACAAGGGGACATGTCAACGCGTGACCTAGTAGGAACTCCTATCACTCTAGTAGGATCCAGTTTTTGGAGCTGGTCCTTCTAACTAACCATTTATCTATAGATGTCAAAAAAAACCAAAGAATAAATGCAGAATTTAAATGAACAATACACAAGTGTTGAAAGTAAAAGCTGAAGAACAAAAGTACAAGGCCATAATTACAGGTTGAGTTAGTCAAAATTAAATGTTTAATGGTTATTTGGAAACCCAAGTAAACCATAGGGCGCTAGGGAGCCGGACTTCACCCCGGGTGGGTGAAAAGTGGTACCACAACCAGCGACACGAGCACTGGATGGACCTCTCATAACTCCCCTTACGGGAGTGAGACAAATCTCGGGTTTTCATGGGACAAACAGAGAAAATCATCAATTACCACATGGTGCATCACGAGTACACCACCGGCCTCTCTAACTCTCATCAACTCTCCCTTCCGGGAGTGACAAGCGAGTGAGAATATATCATATTTGCTCCTTAGCTCCTAAAATTTATCCGCGTTTCCCCTAAACCCGTATCTGGAGTCTCACCCATTTTAGAATGGATCGAGCGCTCCAGAAATTTAACTCTATGTCTCACTCTTAGTTTATAGAACAATTTATCATTTATTCATTTCAGCGGTCTCATTACCGCATTCATATCTTTTCCTCTTCTTCAATCAACACTTTTCCTCTATCATAATTTTAGTTAATAACAACAACAACAATATCAAGGATGACAACAACAACAACAACATAATAACAACAAGAAGAACAATAAAACTTGCATGGCCATTGTTACATACTACCTTTGATATTTCAATTACCCAACACCACATCAATGCCATTAGTAACATGAAATCAAAATTACATCACACATTACAAATCTGAAATCTGTCCACAGTCAGATTAATGAGCATATTACTCCGTATTTTTATACTGAACATGACCAATGTATTTTAATGAAAGTTTTAGAAATATGTGTTGCGGATTCACTGATAAAATTTCAAGAAGAAATACAAACCGAGTAATTTATTGCAAATTGTTTGGTGAGACCTGTCGAATATGTTTTTCAGACAGATTCTAAAGGCTGTAACAATTGCTATTTTAAATCATTTTGCAGTTAGAATCTCAAAAACAAGCACTAGTGAAAAGTTGAAGAACAAGTTGCTAACTTTACAACGAGACTAAGAACACTAATTTCTATAGTGTGTGCAGGGACTGAGATCAATTTTTCTAAACTGTGCCCAGACTGAATAAAATGCAGACATGTTGTAAAGATGGAATTTTTATTCCTAATTACTGAATTGAACATATGCATGTTTTATATGAAAATGGGGCAGGATTTCATGAGCTATATGAATATATTTTTATTAGATTTTATTTCGAAGCATGATTAATAGATATCTACATTTTTTTAATTCCAGAAACTAAAATCCTGCTATAGTGTTAGAAGCTCTACTTTAATTAGTCCTCCTTAAATTTTCTTGGCACTTCTTCTCCTTGAAGAACTTTGAGCTTTCTCCTAAGGATCCTCTTTTCTCCAAATTTTTCAAGCTCCAAGATGAGTACCAAAGGATGGATTTTTAGGTGGTGGGAAGGGAAGTAGAGTAAGGTGGTGGAATGGTGAAGTGGTGGAAGGAGAGGAGGAGCAATGGGTGGTGCAATGGGTGGTGCAAAGGAGAAAGAAACACCAAGGGGAGAGTGAAGGAGTGATTTTTTCTTCTTCTTCTTTTCTTTTTCCTTAAAATTTCCCCTTCTAACTCTGCATAAGCTTAGTCACTCCCCTATAACCCTCTCCACATGCCATGTAGCTTAGGGTTAGGTGGGAGTCATCCTCCTAATGACACATAAGGATGGGTTAGTGAGGATTAAGCTACAAATGACACCTAGCAAAGTGAGGTGGCATGTCATGGTAAATTAGCTTTTTAGATTTTAAATAAATAAGAATACATGTCTTAATACTTGGTATCTTCCATTATACATGTATTTATTCATGTATACTTCATTTAATAATTCCAAATGTTGATTTAAAATCGTTTAAAAATAATTCATTCACCCCAAAAATTAAAGAAAAATATGTAATGATTCACAAAAGTTATACACACACATACGCCCAAAATACATACTAATATATGTACATTAATATTGGGATCATTACAGATTGGGATCTTAGTAGTGATGAGGGAGAGCATGAGAGAGTTTCTGCCGCCGCCACCACTTCTGTTCCCATAGCGAGCACATCTGTCCCCATAGCTGCTAGTGCTCTTACGAAAGTTACCACCACCACTATTGCTGAGAGTTCTGAGAGGGTAGTTCCCACCACCATCTCGAAGATTTCTGTGCATGCACTATCATCTACACTACCCATCTCTGATGGTATTTCTATACCCATCGAGCCTGTATCTGTCGGCCTACTTCTGATGTCCCCACATCTGTAGTTTCTGCATCTATAGACTCTCTACCAATTGTTCCTTTTTTCTGTCGAGTCTGCACCTGTAGTGTCAGTGCTTCCGTCTAAGAGCGCTTCTGCCCATATTACTGATGTATTTTCAGACAGTGTGGTGGTATCTGTCTCTACTTCTATCACCATGACATCTGCATCCGCCGAGATTCCTTCCATTCTCACATCTGCACCTGAGCTCACTTCCATTCTTGTATCCATGCCTAAGCCCACACGTAGATCACCCTCTCCTGAGATTATTCTCCTCCCTCGTGCACACACACAAACATATAGAGAGAGGGGCTGGACTAGTGGTGCCCGCAAATCTAGCCGTTCCCGCAGCTCTTTGTTGCACGTCTTACTGCGATAGAGACTAAGGTTGCTGTCTTAAGGCGTGACTTCACTGCCCTCGCTTAAGCAGTCTCTACCTATCATCATTCAGGGCAGGAGACCTAGCGAAATGTTAGGGAGATTTTAGACATTCTTGGAGCACATTTTGCACCACTTGTACTAGCTGCACCTCCAATAGTAGCACCTCCAGTACCACCACTAGTATCTTCTGCACCACCATCTGATGCCATACATGGTCCACATCAGCGGGACCCGTCACCACCTCCACAGGGTGGTGCCGCTGTCTGATTTGATATTTTGTTCCAGTTCTCCTCTATTATTTCAGTGTCCAGCTGTCTACTCTTTGAGGGCACCGCTTCAGATAGCTTGGGGAAGAACACATTTCACTGAATCCATATCATTCCATCATTTGTGTGCATGTTTTGCATTTAAGCATTAGGACCATATAGTGCATTAGGATCGTTTTTATTTTATTATTTTACTTTTTAGGACTATATTCTGTTTTCTTTTATTTTTATTTTCACCCACCCCCTTCGATTTCACCATCTGAGTAACTGTTGTTCTCAGCAGTGAGGATACTGCTATGTTTAGCTTGGGGGAGTGTCGCTTTAGCTTTTTATCTTCTTTATTTTTCGCTTTTTCTTTATCCCCCCCATTTTCCACCCATATTCCTCTTTTTAGAAGCATCATTCTATTTTTCTCTTTTGAGTGCTTGCATGCTTGTTTTCTAATTTTTCCCTCTTTTCTTTCCTTTTTCTTTAGACTAGAGATGATTCTCCTATGATTTCACTATAAGCTACACACACTCAACTATTTCTTTACGCACTCACATAGCATTTTCTTAGTCTATTTGTGCTTAATTGAAAATACGAGATGGATTTTTATTTCGAACTCCATGCTTGATGAATTAGAGTTAATTTCTTGAATAGAATGTTGTTTAATATGCATTTTCATGATTTGATTTCATATTTCTCCACGATGAATATTCTCGAAACAGTAAAGCTGAACTTGCATGGTTAAATTGAAAACTGAATGTATAATTGCTTGGTTGTGTGATTAATGATATCTCGTTCATAATGAGTAGTAATTCAAGAGAATTTGGATAACCCACGATGCTCGAGTAGCATTTATTAGAAATTCCGATGCTAAGCCATGTCCCAAATTCCATCTTTTCTTTTTTTGTATATAGCCAATAACGATCTTTGATCGTGCTTTACACTCCATCGCATTTACGTGAGTTTGCAAAAATCCCAAAAACATCAAAAAAATTCAAAATTAAAAAAATATCTAAATAAAAGGCTCGAGGGGTTCTTCGTAACCCGATGCCCTAAGACCATCTGCTCTGGGATGCATAGGCCGTATTTTACGTATATTAAGTTGCCTCGTGTATATGAATAAAAAGAAAAACCAAAAAAAGAGAAAAATAGCCAAAAACAATTGTAAAAAAGAAAAATCACATATCCATACCCCATTTTCTATTTAGAATACGGACATGGCAAAGTTGAGGATTTTCTAGGATGCGTGAAAAAGTTTAGTGTGGTGATTCCAACTTCAATTGAATTTACTATCTCCATTCATGAGAACCAATTAAAAATAAATTATCTTCCATGCTTGAAAAATTAATCATGATATATATGCTAGATAGAGAATGAATGAATTGTGGAGATTTGAGATTCAAATTGTGGAGTAGGTACATTATCTAGTAAGTTATGATAGTTTTCTGTAAATTCATAATATATATTCATTATCGAGTTCACACTATCCTTTGAAAATCCATGTTATATAATCAATTCCAAACTCGATGATAATGTTGTGAGTCGTGTGTTTTTAATTGCTTAGTTGAAGTGTCGCCACGTGCTTATGAGATGATGAGATGATTTAGTCTCTTTTTGTTAACTTCGACTTCTTTTCCATTTTTTTTATTTCTATCCTCCGGTGAGCTTTTTATTCATCTTCCTCGAGGACAAGTAAGAGGTAAGCTTCGGGGATTTTGATGTGTCCATATTTTCTATTTTTTATCACATCATTTCAAGCCATTTTAGTCGCTCGAAACTTGTTTTTATCGCTCATTTAATCGTTTATTGGATTATATTACTTTCGAAGCTTTCATTCCATTTTCCGGAGTTTCGAGGCAATTCAGAGAAAAATGGAGTTATATACACATCTGAGATCACCGGAGCATCAATGGCAGGGCTTGCTAGGTAATTGATGTGGTGGAGAAGGAGATTTGAAGAGGATAAGAGGAAAGAAGGAGAAGAGAAGCAAGAAGAATGGAGCTCCCATCCTCTATCAGCTGGCCAGACCACTCAGTTCGAGTGGCAATCCCAGTTGGTCCGAGTGGGTAAGGCGAAAAGAGGGGCTTCATTACTTAGCTGAATTGCGAATCGCAAAGGTCACTCGGACCGAGTAGCATTGCTACTCGGTCGAGTGAAATATATTGTAGAACGCCATTTTCTGAGTAAATTTGACCCTCTGAACTTGACCGGGTATGCTTGGTCCACTCGGTCAAGTGGGTAATGGGCAAAGGGAGATGGAGTTCAACACTTAGCGACTGAAGAAATCTTAAAGGCCACTCAACTGAGGAGCATTACTACTCGGCCGAGTGAAAATTCAGACAGAACGGTGATTTCGAGCCAAGCTCGAGGCTCTGAACTCGACCGAGTGGAATTTCCACTCGGTCCGAGCGACCACTGTTCCAGGCAAAGCTAAGGCATCAAGAAAGGCTCAAAGGAGCTTCTAGGCCCGACTCGGATTGAGTGGCATCACCACTCGGTCGAGTCGGGCGGTTCGCAGGCCCAGGAGAGAACTCGACTATTGGGTTTTATTTGGTTTTAATGGGTTAAACCCCATATGTATATAAACAATTTAAATTTCCTAGGTTAAGAGATGATCCAGAACTAAGTTTTATTTCGTTCTTAGAGACTAGCCGCTAATTCTCTTAAGGAAAGATTAGTTTTTTGGAGGAGATTTTGAACGTGGAACTTGTGGATTCTTAATTTTCTAAAGAGATCTCTCGTTTTCTATTGGTTTGGTATTGTTGTCTTCTCCAATCCTATTGCGTTTGATTACCAATTCCTATGATGACGTTTAAGCTTATTATTGTTATTGTTTTTATTACTTCTGCCATGTCTAGTGAGTAGTTCCATCTTTGGCTAATGGATGAGCCCTAGGATTTTAGGGTTTAGATGCTAAAGCTATGGTTTTTAGGTTAATTTGGTGAATAAGGCTATGATGTGATTGATTCTCCAAGTATATAGGGTTCTTATCTAGGGTTCGTGATCCACGATAGTGGCACTTGACTTAGAAATTGCCTTATAGGCTTGATTAGGGTCATTAGTGGATTCATTTCGGGTTCGCGATCCACGATAGTGGCACGCACTCTATGGGTCTCCACTGATGCCATATACTCCTAATTGTTGATCTATTATATTAGCACCAATGAGAGCTGCCACATCACAGATCGAAGATCTAACTCATGATTGTGATATGAGTGGAGATTGTGAATTAATTGTCGATCGTAATGCTCGTATCGCGTGTGATGCTATACACAATGATGGGGCTAAGCACTGGATACGTTAAATGAGTAGTTCAACGATAGTTAGCTATGATTTCTCGTTCAAGATGCGACAATCTCGCCATATGAAACCTGTTCAGTATTGGACTTCTCCCTACTTGGTGTTAATGATGAACAAACATAAACACTTGTGACTAATCCCCTATTTGTAGGTAATCCATTGCCTAAGCATATTATGAAGATCAATTAGCAATGGATGACACTCAAAGATCAATGGAAGTAAGAAAAGTGGATTGGATGACCAAAGATGGTGATTGAAGCTCTTAGAAGACTTCAAGCTAATACTTTGGAAAGAAGAGTTAGTTCTTGTCACGGTCTGTTTTCGATCGTATGTTGTTCGTGCGCGTACTCTTGTTCGTACACGTATTTATTTTGGACCTTTCTTGTATCCGAACCCAATGACGTAATATGCCATTGTGACCCTCTGGAGGAGTATTAATTTGTGGAAATATTTTGGAACATCATTTCACGGGTCGTTCCCCCACAAAATGACTTTGTTTGCAGAGGCGTCGTAATTCTCACTTTTGTCGTGAGACCTTTTTATTTTTAGTCTCGTCTCTCGTCGCCAAACTCGTGATCAATCTTCTCAGTTTTGTTTCTCTCGTCGACACGGTCGCCCCGGTATTTTTCTCATAATTATCGGGTTCCGTTTGACCCATTGGTGCACTAATTTCCTCATTAATCAACGTTTAGGCCTAAGTGTTCACAAGATAATTCTTTGAACTAGACTCACCCTCTTTTCCCCTTAACTACACCATATCCTCTCACACACTCTCTCCCATTTACCCTCAACCTACCCAAATCCCATTGTTGAATAACAAGGGAATCAAATCCCTCATACGTAACCACCAAATCAAATTGGGCTATTCACCACCCAAATCCTAGCTATTCCTTAATTCCACTCTCTTCCAGCCCTTAGGAGTACCCCAATACTAACCCTACTTAGCAAAAACCCTAGCACTTTTTAATACGTAGCCCTAGGGCATTTTTCTTTTCACGAAGCTGCTCTTCACGCAACTTCTCCTCAGCGCCAACTTCTTCTCACCCTTCGACATCTTCTTCGACCAAACCCCAAATTCCTCCAGCCTAACCCTTCCTCCGGCCAGCCCCTTCACCGGTCGGTGCTCCGTCGTGATCCCCCTAACCGTCGGATCTCCCACCCACGCACCAGCAAGCTGCTGCTCTTTGCAGCAGCGCGCAGCGGCGCCCGCAGCGCCTGCAGCGCCGCTCAGGCTACGGCGGCGCCGCCCCGCATCGCACAGACCCCCTCTGACTTTCCCTGAACTCCCCCCGCCTGTGCTCCATCGTGATCACCTTTCCCCGTCGGAAACATCTCATCAGCGGCGTTGATACGGCACGCAACGCCGCCCAGCACTGACAGCGGTGTCGACAAGCACTGACAGCGTCAGCGGCTTCCCCAGACGCTTACAGCGGCTTCTCTTGGCCGTAGCAATGCACATCAATGTTCTCTTCGCATCGCAGCGACGTACGGCCTTCCCTCTAGCCGTTGACGGCTCATGACGACCCCAGAAGCTTCGTAGAGGAGCTCCTCGCTACGGTTAGTAAGCGTTCACTAGAATTCCCAAGTTTAGTTACTAATAGCTTTGTGAACTATTAAATGATCATGATCAATTAGTAACTTTGTTATATCGATGTTAACATGATGATCTATAAGGTTGATAACTCATTTACACAACTCTAGTTAACATGTAGCCTAGGTTGTTCGATAATATTTGTTGTGTATTTTCGTGCTAGCAACGTGACATAATTATCATGTTAGTAATTTAATGTTCATTAATATTGATGTGTTACCCATCTTATGATAGAAAACTTAATTAAAATTGGATCATTAGACGTTTTAGAGTAGTCTAATAATCCTAGTCCGTCGTTACGAACTTATTCGTGCACGTGTTTTATTACAGAGTATCTGTGGTTTCGTACCGTTCACGCTACCGGAATCCAACCACCGACGTCGCTACCCGACGTCAGAGTAGCTCTTGCTTCGTGTTGAGGTAAGTCTCTCTCAGTAGGATTCCCCACCTTGCCTGTTAATCAACCTAAAAATCGTAGTCTCTGATCGCTTTGTAACTCTCTAATCAAGAATAATAAATTGGGAGTGTAGGCTGGATCGCGTTCTGAGCACATATGTAGACTCGGACTGATTGAATGGGATCGTGACTTGGTTGTTTTTCAGGCAAGTGATACTTGCCAGTTGTTTTTGTTTAGGCCACGTCTTAGGCCATTTTGTACAGTAGCGTAAAAGAGACTAGGCGATGAAATGATAGTCGCCTAGACGCCCCTTCCAGATCTAGCTTGACAACGAAGCTAGATCCGACACTTTTACCATGCATTCATTCATACTTCCATGTCATGTTTAATTTCAATTAACGGTACGTAATTTAACTGCTCATTGCCATGTCATGTCATGCATCCAATGTTTCATCGTGATTGAGTAGCACACGCTACACTTATTGTAACTATTGAGGCTAGACATCTGCTTTGCGGGCACAACCCTATGCCAAACCCAAAAACACTTCCTGGCTCGTGATCCAGAAGCGAGCTCATGTACTTGGGAAACCCTGGCTCGATACATGTGGAGGGGTAGGGTTAAGATGTCACGCAGCGTAGAAGGATGCCTGATCCACTCCTTCAGCTGTAAGGAGTAAACCCTGTGCACAATGTGAAAAGATAATGTTCGTGATTCGTGAATTAATGTTTTTCGTAGCTTCTGCTACGTCTTGCATGCATGTCATCATGTCATCTTAAAATGTTGCATTCTTTAAATGTCATGTCATTTCATTATAATTAGTACTGCTAGTCGCTTTACATTATTTGTATCATTGCACAAAAGTTCTCTATTTCCCTTGGGAGACTTTTGCTGACATGTGCCCTTTTCTCTTTGTGTGTCACATGTCAGGTTTTGAGCCTGAGTTAGTTGCAGAGGACGACAGGTTGCTGACGTCCAGTTCGAGGATTCCGGTCCTACCCTTAGTCTCAGCTGGTGACTCTCTTTTATTTGCTGGTTACTTTTTTTTAGTTGTTAGGTTGTTTGGTGCGTTGCACGTTTCCTTGTATTAGTTGCGGCCATGTTTTAGGCCTTCTTTTCAGACTCGGTACTTTAATATATGACTATCTCTGTAAAGTTGGAATAAAATATGTGGATGTTGATTGTTGGATAATTTATTTGTCTATCCCTCATTATCATTGTTGTTGCTTCGTCGCAATGCAAAGGACCTGCTACTATTTGAAATTTTTACAGACGCTTATCAGACTGTAGCTTGACAGCTCCACGTCTGAGCAGACCTCCTTACGTCTCGCCTTCCATACTTGGGAATCAGGGCGTGACAGGTTTTAGTGGTGGCCCATGCAGGTCCTCTTTGCATCTGTGAAATATCGGAACAACAATAATGATAAACAACATCCATTTAAATATTCGGAACATTCAAGTCATGAATTGAGTCTAACCTGAAGGGTTCCCTTGTCTTTGGTGGTCGGAAGACTTAAATAGACGTTCAGGTTTGATAGCTAGGTGCCATTGTCAAGATTTAGTTGTACTCGTCTTAGGTTTTCTTAGTAGTCTCTCACCCAGCCCTGACCATGTTGGACTTCTAGAGCCTTTCCTTTAGCCGTTCGTTGAGTCCATCAATTTCGGGCCCAGCAGAACGTAATCTTGTTACTCTTAAGACCCCACCACGAGACCTCTATTACGGTCTAGTCTATTAGAGAGCCTTAGGGTTAAGTTTCTCTTGATCTTTAGCCGAACTAGTAGTTAGAACCCCTGATTCTATCATTTTCCTGATCTTTACACTTTTGTGTTATCGACCGTAGAATATCATCAAAGCTTTTCTTGAATAATAACCTAGGCGTATTCATCGTGCGATAATATTCTTTGCCCTCGATTCACGTGATCGCCTCATGACGATTATCGTTAATCTTTCGAATCTTCTCAGTTGCAAATCTTGATTCTTTCAAAGTTATTTTCGATTTTCCTAATTAAAAGTTTTCACTCAGTTTAAATTTTGTTTTTAAACCCCCTTCTTATATATTTAAATTCCTTACTTTTCGGTTGAGTTAAAACTCTTTCGTAGATTTTGAAGTCTATTGGTTGTAATTTTTTTTATTACTATCTCGTAATCAGACCTAGATCTTTCGTATTTCGGTTTTAAAACTTTATTACCATTTTTGAAAATTCAATATATCTTTCCTTCCATTTCTATGCTACTAAGTTTATTATTATTTTTCCATTCACCGTACATACTTTTAGAATATTTTTCTAAACTAAATAGAACTTCAATATTGTTATATATCAAATCTATGTTCATTGTGCTCATATTTCAAAAATTTTGTATAAACCTATTATCATTTACAACACGATCACTGCCTCACCCTACTCATTATTTCCTTGTCTCAACACTTTTTTCCGTGTTTTAAAATTTTTACCGTTGGCTCGCCATTTCTACATATTTTTAAGAGTATATATATATGATACCACATTTTACACGTATCCTTCTTTCATCTGTTTAATTATTTAGAGCAATATTTTTGTCCCACCTAGCCAGCTATCTCCTCATCCTCGTCTATCTTCTGCAACCGTTCTTTTCGATCTCGCTTTTTAACGCTTTTGATTTCAGTTTCCTTCCTATTGTTTAGCCATTATTACTTGTTGTTGCATGTGTCAACTCTAGTTCAGTAGTGGGCTCATGGGTTTTTGTGATGTCGTCATGGTGCATGTATATAGGAAGAGTGTGTAAGCCTGTATAAGTGTGCTACCCTAAGGATAATAATAATTGACTCGTGTTATGTATGTATAATCAGTGTTATTCGTGATATATGTATGAAGTTGTATGAATGGTGGTGTTATTATATCAGTGTGGATAGCTATACCACTTAGGGATTTGTGTTGGAATATCTGCTAGCAGAGTATGTGGTAAATGTTCGAAATAATATACTAGTAAGTCTTGTGCATGTTTAGTGTAATGATAATAGGTGTACTTATAGTTAAGCGTGTAGGCCTATAATATGACCTATATGTTAGTACGTGTGAGCGTGTGCTTGTACGTAGATATGTATTATGCTTAGACGTAGGTAGTTATGTATTTTCTGCATGAATATGGGTTATATACGTATGGTAATAGGATTATAATTTTGTTTGGTATTGCTTGTCTTGATGGGATGTTGTGTGTGTACGTGTATACCATGAAGTATACACGATTATTGTATGTCTTGGTTATGCATGTATAAGTATATGTAGTAGTGTATTGATTATATTTAATATTGCTACGACGTGAATATATTACATGTATGTGACTATACGACGAATGCATGTATTAGAGAGTGTATTATAATTATACGTGTGCTGATATTTGTAATATTATTATAGTATGTAAAGTAATTGAATGATGTGGGTGTGACCTGACTAAATATTAAGTGTGATTGATATTATAGCATGTATGTGGTTATGTTGGTAGATGTATATATAATGGAGTGGTATTGGTATAAGTATAGATACCGTGTTATGTATATAGATTATTCTGATATGGGTTTTGGAGTCTCACTCAAGCTTGAGTGGGTATACTAAGTATATTGTTACATATGTCTGTGGATTGCGTGTAGTACTATAAATGTAATAATGGATGATGTATGTATAGTGATAGGATTGTTTGTGTCTGGTTGTGTTACGCACATGATTGTGGGTGGCTATACCATAGTATAGTTATAGGTGTTGGTCTTGTGGTAAAGTTATTAATTAAGGACTTACATGTTGAATGTATTTGTGCTAGCTGAACTAGGTGTGTAGTTGTGTTAAGTATATAGTGGTATGAGTGATATGTAGGAATGATAAGTTAGTGTGTGCGGGCGTGCACCGTGCACGGGTAAGTATGTGCTAGTTATATGTATTGGTGACTATGGTAAGTGTGGCGTGTCTTGAATATAGTTATAGGATAGTATGTGATGTGAATATATGGTGAAATATTTGCGTGCATTTGAATAACTATATCTTTGTGAAATTATAGTAGTGGTGAATGTATATTAGATATAGTAAGCCTGATTTAATATTATGTGGTGTGATTACATGTGTTGATATGTTGGTGTTGGATGTGTACTAGGAGATATGGGGAGTAGAATATCCATGTTTGTGGTACATAGGTAGTTATCTATACGTAAGTACTAGGATCATATTTGCTAATGTGAAACTATTTTGTGTGTATATGTACCTTACTTGTGATAAATGAGTGATAGTTATATAAGGATGTACGTGACTATATGAATGATTGAAGTACGTGTATGAATTTGACCGACTATGATAGGTATAAGTATAGAATGGGCGTAAATATATACATGTTGGTAGTATTAATGTTTGACTACCTAGTGCATATATAAGCACTTGTAGTGACTATATCTGGTTTGAATTATAATGTGGTATGATTGGGGTAGTTACCAGAGTGGCTAGATATATTTATAGTTAGAAAGTCCGAGGACGGACTTTATTCATAAGGGTAGGATGTCACGGTCTGTTTTCGATCTTACGTTGTTCGTGCGCGTACTCTTGTTCGTACACGTATTTATTTTGGACCTTTCTTGTATCCGAACCCTATGATGTAATATGTCGTTGTGACCCTCTGGAGGAGTATTAATTTATGGAAATATTTTGGAACATTATTTCACAGGTCGTTCCCCCACAAAATGACTTTGTTTACAGAGGCGTCGTAATTCTTAATTTTGTCGTGAGACCTTTTTATTTTTAGTTTCGTCTCTCGTCGCCAAACTCGTGATCAATCTTCTCAGTTTCGTTTCTCTCGTCGACACGATCGCCTCGGTATTTTTCTCATAATCATCGGGTTTCGTTTGACCCATTGGTGCACTAATTTCCTCATTAATCAACGTTTAGGCCTACGTATTCACAAGATAATTCTTCGAACTAGACTCAATCAATTTTCCCCTTAACTACACCCTACCCTCTCACACACTCTCTCCCATTTACCCTCAACCTACCCAAATCCCATTGTTGAATAGCAAGGGAATCAAATCCCTCATACGTAACCACCAAATCAAATTGGGCTATTCACCACCCAAATCCTAGCTATTCCTTAATTCCACTCTCTTCCAGCCCTTAGGTGTACCCCAATACTAACCCTACTTAGCAAAAACCCTAGCACTTTTTAATCCGTAGCCTTACGGCATTTTTCTTTTCACGCAAGCTGCTCTTCACACAACTTCTCATCGGCGCCAATTTCTACCCACCCTTCGACATCTTCTTCGACCAAACCCCAAAGTCCTCCGGCCTAACCCTTCCTCCGGCCAGCCCCTTCACCGATCGGTGCTCCGCCGTGATCCCCCTAACCGTCGGATCTCCCGCCCACGCAGCAGTAGTAGCAGCGCGTAGCGGTGCCTATAGCGCCGCTCAGGCCACGGCGGTGCCACCCTGCATCGCGCAGACCTCCTCCGACGTTCCCTGAACTCCCCCCCCCCCCCCCCCCCCGTCTGTGCTCCGCCTTGATCACCTTTCCCCGTCGGAAACCGCACAGCAACGGTGTTGATACGACACGCACCGTCACCCAGCGCTGACAGCGGCACCGGTAAGCGCTAACAACGTCAGCGGCTTCCCCTGACGTGCGTAGCAGCTTCTCTTGGCCGTAGCAATGCACATCAACGTTCTCTTCGCGTCGCAGCGACGCACCGCCTTCCCTCTAGCCGTTAACGGCTCACGACGACCCCCGAAAGCTTCGTAGAGGATCTCCTCGCTACGGTTAGTAAGCGTTCACTAGAATACCAAACTTTAGTTGCTAATAGATTTGTGAACTATTAAATGACCATGATCAATTAGTAACTTTGTTATATCGATGTTAACATGATGATCTATAGGGTTGATAACTCGTTTACACAACTCTAGTTAACATGTAGCCTAGGTTGTTCGATAATATTTGTTGTGTATTTTCGTGCTAGCAGCGTGACGTAATTATCATGTTAGTAATTTAACGTTCATTAATATTGATGTGTTACCCATCTTAGGATAGAAAACTTAATTAAAATTGAATCATTAGACGTTTTAGAGTAGTCTAATAATCCTCGTTACGAACTTATTCGTGCACGTGTTTTATTATAGAGTATCCGTCGTTCCGTACCGTTCACGCTACCGGAATCCAACCCCTGATGTCACTATCCGATGTCAGAGTAGCTCTCGCGTCGTGTTGAGGTAAGTCTCTCTCCATAGGATTCCCCACCTTGCCTGTTAATCAACCTAAAAATTGTAGTCTCTGATCGCTTTGCAACTCTCTAATCAAGAATAATAAATTGGGACTGTAGGCTGGATCGCGTTGTGAGCACATAGGTAGACTCTGACTGATTGAATGGAATCGCGACTTGGTTGTTTTTCTGGCAAGTGATACTTGCCAGTTGTTTTTCTTTAGGCCACGTCTTAGGTCATTTTGTATAGTAGCGTAAAAGAGACTAGGCGATGAAATGATAGTCACCTAGACGCCCCTTCTAGATCTAGCTTGACAACGAAGCTAGATCCGACGCTTTTACCATGCATTCATTCATACTGCCATGTCATGTTTAATTTCAATTAACGGTACGTAATTTAACAGCTCATTGCCATGTCATGTCATGCATCCAATGTTTCATCGTGATTGAGTAGCACACGCTACACTTATTGTAACTATTGAGGCTAGGCATCTGCTTTGCGGGCACAACCCTATGCCAAACCCAAAAACACTTCCTGGCTCGTGATCCAGAAGTGAGCTCATATGTCACGCCCCGCTTCCCAAAAAAACGTGGAGGCGAAGCGTGAGAAGGTCCGCTCAGACTTGAGGCTACGAAGCCACAAGTCCGATAAGCGTCAAATAATACGAAGCAGTGGGTCCCTGTAATGTGACTCAGAACAACAATAACAATTATAGGAAAAGAGAGACAATAATATAACATTATTCCAACTCATAGTCCAACAAAAAGTCCAACAACCAGAAATGCCACCTGGCAACAAAAAGAGTCAAAAACAAAAGGCCTAGCATGGCCAACAGAATCTAACAAAACGGTGCTACTCACCGACAACCACAGCTAACAAAAGAAGAGTACGAAAGATCTCTAAGATTGATCGCCGGTGTCCTCGTACTCCACGTCACCAACGGGTTCGGGCACGAACTCCACGAACTCGTCACTCTCCGCAACTGTCTCTGGCTCAGCAACTAACATGCGTCACCCAAAGAGAAGGGGCACATGTCAGCAAGTCTAAAAAGACTTGCGCAAGGAAACTATAAAAGTAAAGCAACCTAACAGTTCTAAAGTAAAGTATGACATGGATATAAAATGACAAATGACATGGCATGGCAAGTAAACAAGTAAAAGACAAGTACTGGAATTGTAATCACGTCGTGCACAGAGATTCCGCCCTTTGGCTAGAGTGGCTGTACGGGCCAACTCTTACGCTCAAGTGACCGTTTATCCCTACCCCTCCACGTGTGTCGAGCCAGGGCATTACCCCCGAACACGGAATGCTCGCTTCTGGATCACGAGCCAGGAAGTGTTTTTAACACGGATGGCATAGGGTTATGCCCGCATAACGGGTGCCTAGCCGGTAACACGGAAACATGGATTGTACAAGTAGTGTAGCGTGTGCTACGATGCAAGTTTAACTAGGATGACATGTATGATGCAATGCATGGCAGTTAACAATTCAAATGCGTACAGTTAAGGAATTTAAACATGACAGATATCAATGCATAAATGATATGGCAAGGTGTCGGATCTAGCTTCGTTGTCAAGCTAGATCACAAAGTTACGCTTAGATCGCTATCATTTCACGATCTAGACTCTTTCACGCTAGTACGAGGAATTGGCCCAAAGACATGGCCTAAAGAAAAGTTGGCAAGTTTCACTTGCCTGGTTCCGGTGATATCGGTTGTCGTGGGTTCATATAGGAAGCGCGGACGTTTTCTGTGACAACAGGTTAACTAAGGTTAAACTTACGGTCGTGATTCAATTCAAACAATACCAGGTTCAACATTATTATAATCTTCTATTTACTGGTATGCCATTAACTGTATAACAGTTCACATGCATATGAGTACTGTTATAATAAATTCTTATATAACTAATAGCATTCAGTAGCTAATTTGCTGATTATGTATATAAGATCCTCCTGCTAATTATTATGGAACTGGGTTAAACTAATGCTATATAATAAGTTAACTTGATAAAATCCCACATGTATTAACCATTTTTTTAACAATGGAAAATGATTTACTTTTATAATCTTCAAAATTATGTAAAGCCCCTGCCTCATAAAGTTTCAAAAGCAGAGCATACACCTTAACAAAGCAGTGACTAATAGTCTTAAGCAGAATGCACATTAAGCCTCAATGGCCAACTCTCAGGTTCAAATTAAATAGAGGACAAAATGGCACCACATGCGAAATTCTACTAGATATTTAGATAAGAAATTCTACTGTGTTCAAGGTCATGTTGGCCAAGATCAAAAGGGCTGCCATCAGTCTATAGCTTGTGAAACTTACTGGTACACACCTACACCAACTTGCTAAAATAGCAACTAACTACCAACAGCAGCTTAGGGTTGAACTAATACAACTAACAGCATATGGCATTATTAACTGCATGAACTCACATGTATGCATCAAATCGATTCTGTCACCCTCTCATTTTAATAATCTCAATATTAACTTAATACTGACCCAGGCATATAACAATAGCACATGATGTAACTTTTATAATATAAAACTAATTCATATGTCACTTACTTGTTTTAATGAAGGAAGGCCTTGGGTTCACTTGCAGAGGCGACAGCGATCTTCGATCCGGCAGCTCGGGGTTGATGGAGATGCGGCGAGAGACACAGGGTGGTCGAAGGCGGCGCGGCAATGGCGACTGGGGTGGGGTTCGTGGCAGTGGAGATGGCGGTGTGGGGTTGCTCGGCGTCGGAAATGTCGAAGGGAGGTGGCGGTGTGAGCGTGGGCTCTCGGGTTGGAGAAAGGGGACGCCGACGTGAGCCGAGCGCGGAAGGATGGTCGGAAGAACTGGGCGAGCGTGGATGAAGGAGGTGGGCGCGTCGGATCTCGGAGAGGAGGACGTGGGGTGCCGGGGTAGAGGCTACAGCGGCACTTGGACGGAGAGCGGGGTTACGCCGAAGAGAGACCGGACGGCGGGGGTACGAGCGGTGATGGGTGGAGAGAAGGACGGGGCGTGGGTTGCAGTGCGAAGAAATGTAAGAGGGTATCGACGGAAGCCAGGGGATGATGCCTGACAGAGAAAAAAAACGCCTGGGGGTTTGTACAATGGAGGAATAAAAATATAGGCCTGGGTTTACTTATGTAGGGAGAGGAGAGAGAGTGAACGTGTGGGATAGGGCGCAGTACTTGGGAGAAGTTAGCTGATGACATGGGATATGCTGTGACGTGGGTGATGGGATTTAGGATAATTAGTTACTAAAATATCTGATTTGATTAGTAATCAGTTAAGATAAAAGAAACCAAGTTATCATTAAAGGTGATATATTAAAAGTTAGCTCTTCCTTTAACTCTCAGGTTATTAGTTTTAAGATTTTAAAAGATACAGCACTCAACCGATTTTAATAAAAGAAATTTATTTGCTATAAGAAGATGCACATCACGAATTCAAGAGTTAAAAAAACATTTTATTAATAAAGAAGGTATTATAGCAGGTTGGTCCTTCATATACTTGGGAAACCCTGGCTCGATACACGTGGAGGGGTAGGGTTAAGCTGTCACGCAGCGTAGAAGGATGCCGGATCCGCTCTTTCAGCTGTAAGGAGTAAACCCTGTGCACAATGTGAAAAGATAATGTTCGTGATTTGTGAATTAATGTTTTTCGTGGCTTCTGCTACGTCGTGCATGCATGTCATCATGTCATCTTAAAATGTTGCATTCTTTAAATGTCATGTCATTTCATTATAATTAGTACTGCTAGTCGATTTACATTATTTGTATCCTTGCACAAAAGTTCTCCGTTTCTCTTGGGAGACTTTTGCTGACATGTGCCCTTTTCTCTTTGTGTGTCACATGTCAAGTTTTGAGCCTGAGTTAGTTGCAGAGGACGACAGGTTGCTGACGTCCAGTTCGAGGATTCCGGTCCTACCCTTAGTCTCAGCTGGTGACTCTCTTTTAGTTGCTGGTTACTTTCTTTAAGTTGTTAGGTTGTTCGGTGCATTGCACCTTTCCTTGTATTAGTTTCGGCCATGTTTTAGGCCTTCTTTTTAGACTCGGTACTTTAATTTATGACTATCTCTGTAAAGTTGGAATAAAATATGTGGATGTTGATTGCTGGATAATTTATTTGTCTATCCCTCATTATCATTGTTGTTTTTTCGTCGCAATGCAAAGGACCTGCTACTATTTGAAATTTTTACAGACGCTTATCAGACTGCAGCTTCACAGCTCCACGTCTGAGCGGACCTCCTCACGTCTCGCCTTCCATACTTGGGAAGCGGGGCGTGACAGTTCTACAATGTAATCTTCTTTTTATCTTCTAGTATGTTGCTTAGAAGTAGAACTTTATTGGAGCATACACAGTCATCTTCATTTCAGTCATAGGAAATCATTAGATCAATTTTCCTTAGACACCAATTCATATTTTCTATTGAATGTGCAAAGTTTGATCTCAACAGTCGACTGCTGAACATTTTACAGTCGACTGTCTCAAAACAGTCGATTGTGTTTTGTTCTACAGTCGCCTGTTATGCACATAACTAATCAGTTGATTTTTGGGCTTCTAAGCTTTAATCTATCTGGCGACTGCTGTACGTTTCACAGGCGCATGTCCAAGAGACAGTCGACTGTGATCTATAAATCAGTCGCATGTCTATCATCTGCCTAATTATCAGTTCATTTGATCTGGCTAGTCGATTGATGTTGTTTTTACCGTCGCCTATCCAAGGACCAGTCGATTGTAAATACTTCAACAGTCGCCTGTCCATGATCTTGTGCAGGACTTGCTCTCTGGAATATTTCATATTCTAGTGCCAGTCGACTGATATTGTATTTACAGTCGATTGTCCAATGGCACAGTCGACTATCAATGCTTCAACAGTCGTCTGTCTGTGAGCATCTCTGCAGACTCAACTCTCTGAAAAATGTCAGGGTTTGTGACAGTCGCCTGTAGAAGGAATTGCAGTCGCCTATTGGTTTTACAGTCGACTGTCTTCTCTTCATTAGTCGCATGTCCTCTATTCCCAGACTTTTCTCAGACTTTCTCAATTTACCCAGTTTACGACCAGTCGCCTGTAGAAGGATTTACTGTCGCATGTTGGTTTAACAGTCGACTGTATACTCCTCATCAGTCGACTGTCCACGAGGTAAGTTACCGTTTGAATTCTCACATACCCTCTGACACAGTGCAACAGTCGATTGTATTTTGTTCAACAGTCGACTGTCGCGAGTGCAGATTCTATCCGTTGGCTGTTTCTGAACGGATTTCAAAGGGGATTTTGGGGATTTTGTTTGAGGGCTTTAAGGAAACTATAAAGGCATCCTCTACTGTTCCATTGAGAGGTTAGCAACTTACTCATTCATTCAAGCTTTCATTCTTTCAAGATCAAAGCTCTCAAAATCCTAAAGCCCTAGAATTCTTATCTTCAATCTCTTGCTCTCCAACCTAGAACCAAAGAGAAATCTTCTAGGCATTTGGTGCAGTCAAGAGAAAGGGTTTTCCTCTCTTCTAAGAGAGTCATTCAACACACAAAATACTCTCCTTCAAGTTTTACCATAGGTGATTGTAAGTGTTGTTTATTTTAAATTTCATAACTTTCATTATTTGATTTACTCTTGTGAGAGTGGTTTGCTTGCTCCCAAGTTATGGGAGTCAAGGACAATCGAGTGTATTTCGATTTCACTTGTAGGGTTTCTACAAGTGGGTTTTTAAGGAAACCGCAAGTTAGGGTTCTAACTTGACTATCCGGTTGTTTACCGGGTGAAAGGGACGTAGGATTACCGGGAACAAGTCGGGAAGTGACTTGGGTAATTCGAACCCTTGAAACATCCTTGCGTTTGCATTGTTTCATTTTAGGGTTTACTTTTCTTCCACATTATTTGTTGGTTATGAATTTAATTTGGTGTAACTATCTTTTTAAATTGCATAAACACTATTCAGCCCTCCTTCTAGTGTTTTTCTCATAGCCAAGGACATTACAATTGTTATCAGAGCGCTGGTTTATAGCTATGTCATCAAACAACAACAGCGTTTCCCCACCGACTTCGTACAACAATCACGATCCTGATGAAGCGTCCACAGTATTCGAAGGACAATCTACGGTGCGTCCTCCGCGTTTCAATGGCACGAATTTCGGCTATTGGAAATGCTGGATGGAGATGTTCCTAAGCCATCCACAAGGAATACCTCCAGCCCACCGAAGAGGATTTCGAAAAATGGACGGCATCCGAGAAATCCGCTGAAGTCAACAACACAAAGGCAATGAACGCTCTTCATTGTGCATTGGACCCAGATGAGTTCAACAAGATATGCACATGTAAAAGTGCATATCAAATTTGGAACCATCTCGTCGTTACCCATGAGGAAACGAACAAGGTAAAACTTTCTAAACTATATGTTGCCGTACAAAATTTCGATATGTTTTACATGCAGGAAAATGAAAGCATAGCATCGATGTACGGACGTTTTACCGATATCATTAATGAACTGGAAACTCTCAGACAAGTCTACTCCCAACAAGATAAGGTAAGGAAGATCATAATGGAAATGACCTCCAAGTGGGAAAGAAGAGCTATCGCCATCGAGGATGTTAACGACTTGAAGACTTACACAGTCGTGAATCTTATCGGTACTCTCATGTCTTACGAAGTAAGACGGAAGAACCGATTGAAGATTCGAGCTATAATGAACCCTTCGGAGGCCAAGAAGAAAGATATAGCATTCAAAGCCAATTCTTCATCCTCCGATAGTGAAGAATCAGAAAATGAGATGGACTTGGAGGAAATGGCTCAAATGACGAAGAAGTTCCAACGCTTCTTTTGTAAAGGTAAATGTCCCTCCAAGAATAGATTTGAATCTACTAATAATACTTCCTCTCTTTGTTTTTAGTGTAATAAGCCTGGGCACATCAAAAAGGATTGCCCAATGCTCCGAAACAAAGAGAAGTGGAAAGCTCAGAAGTATCACAAGTCCAACAAAAATAAGAAAGATAAGAAGAAAGGACTAGTCGGTACATTTGATGAGTCAAGTGGATACTCATCAAGCGAATCCGATAATGAGATGGGTGAAAGCACCCACATGTGTTTCATGGCCCGGGAAGATCCACTCTCCGATGAGAGTGATTCCGACATGGATGAATCCGAGGTAACTATGGATGAATTGCGTATTGCTAATGAAGAATTATTTGCTAAGTATCAATCTTTAATGCTTAGATATACTAATTTAAAGAAATTTAATGTTAGCAAGCCATTCATTCTATGCATTATCAACAATGACACCATTGTTGATACATTAACTCTTGAGAAAGCAAATTTAGCTTCTCAAAATGGCACTTTGAGAAATGAGGTGAATAACCTCAAATCTCAACTAGATCAAACGTATCCTAAGGATAATAGTGATCTAGCTTCACGACACACACAATTGGGCTTAGAGAATGATTCTCTTAAAACCCAAGTGCACGATCTCAAAGCACGGGTGTCCACCTTGGATACCAATATTTCTTCTCTTAAGGAAAAATATGAGCTCATGTCCTCCCGTATTGTGAGATTTAAAAGGGAAAAGGACAATTAGACGATTTGCTCGCAAATCAATTTCCGGCCACACATCGTGTCGTTGGTAATGTGGAAGCAAATGCATCCAATGATCGCACCTCCTATAGTGGTATAACTATAGATTTCGTGAGGCCTACCTCTGATGCGTCCACAAGTGGTTTCAAAGACACTATAGATAGAAAACCTACCAAGAAAGCCACCACTTCACCTTCACTCCCTTTTGTCAAGAAACCCGCTAAGGGTGGAAACCAAAAGAGAAGCCATGCTTACATGTACACCAACCTTCATCCACGTAGGAAATCTCCTACTTCACAAGTGGACACACATAACACATTTTATGCTACTGATCGCTCCTTATTTTACACCTTTTTTCTGCATATTTTCATGTCATTTTGATCGTTCATATTGCTTTTTCCATGATTATTCGACGATATTGCGTTGCTTTTCACTATTTCTTGTTTTTGTCGTATTTCAGGAGATATGGAGCGATTCGGAACGAAAATGAGATCAAAGGATTTTCATGCACATCGAAGTGTCGCCCGCAGCTTATTTGAGGAGTTATCAGTGCTAGAGGATGAGCGAAAGAGGAAGGTATTCGATAGAATTGACGAGGAGGCGAGGAGGAGAAGAACAAACCCCAGATACGGTCACTCGGGCGAGTAGATGTTTCACTCGTTCGAGTGAAGAGTTGTACTCGGCCGAGTGAAACGGATACGCACTACTGAATTTCAGATGTTCACTCGATCGTGCAAGGAAGTCCACTCGGCCGAGTGAGGAAGCTCACTCGCCCGAGTACTACAGGGATTTTCACCCGAGAAGCGGCCAAGTTACTGGAAATTCCGAGAAGACCCACTCGGCCAAGCAAGATTGCTCACTCGACCGAGTGAAGAAGCCCACTCGGCCGAGTCAGTCAGAGCGACAGACCCCCAAAACTTCCAGACTCTCTATCTTTTATTGGGTCTGTCACTTGGCCGAGTGACATGGGTAACTCGGCCGAGTGACGCATTCCGACTGCTACGCAGATTGGGATTTCTGGGCTGTGCAGGGGCAAATCTGTCAGGATTTTTTGGACGAATTTGGCTTGTATTTAAACCTAGTTTTATCTCTAGTTTTAGGGGAGACTTCTATTATTTTTGGACGGCTATTCCCTTTGTAAATCTCAGCTGGAGATCATAGACGCACAATTTGGTTTGATCTTTCTCTTCAGAACTCTTATTTTTATGAATTGTTTCTTCTCTACAATGAATTGTGAATCTATTAATTATTTCTGAGATTTCCATGATGATTTATGAGTAGTTTCGTCGTTCTATGGCATGGGGATGAACCCTATGGACCCGATCTTTGAATTGTGATGAATGAATAGGATTTTTGCTAGGATTGATAATGGTTAGGTTGTGATTGATTTATTACGAGTAGCTAGGAATTTCTATCGATTGGAATTTGCAAGAGATTGGATCCCAATTGATATGAAGGCCCAAATATTCGATTTAGGTTTATAATTGAGATTCTCTAGATTTGGTTTGCAAGAGATTGGACCAAAGCTAGGATTTTTATTATAAATCTTTACTAATATTTGTTTGCAAGAGATTGGACGAATACGAACTATCATAACCTAGATCGTAGCTCGAGTTTGCACGAGAGTGGGCTCGAGTTGCGATTGGACGATGATGTCGATCTTCATGCTAGTGGCTTAGGTTAAGGTTTGCATGAGAGTGGGCTCTAATCTAGGTCGCTATAGACCGGTAATAGCGCGAGAGCGTGAGCTTGGTTCTACATTAAGTTGCGACTAGTTCACCTACATTCAAGCCTTGCAACATTGATATTCATGATTCACAAGGATAAGAGACGGTCCGTAGTGAGGATTTCCTATCCCTAGACGCTTTATTATATTGATATCTATTTGCTATTTGAACGATTGTGACACTACCATCAAAACCATTCTTATTCCATCAATAGCTAGGTGATCAAAGTAGGATACTGTCAATTGTCATCCCTGTGTTCGATACCCACTCGCCACTACACCGTGCGCTTGTGGTAAAACTACAGTCGTTTTCCGGGTGTATATCCGGGCGCGATCAGCTACACACCCACGGACATGTGCAAAACCACACATGAGAAATACTCATGCACGTGACCCTATACATCCATATGCTCATGTGCATCATTCTTACATGTATGCACATCCTCCACATGTCATGTATGCTCCTTATGTTTCATACAACATGCATGTTCCTAAGCATGCATACAACCCACTTATGTCGAATGCATATCCTCCTCCTCATTTTTTATGCTAGAACTCATGTTCTTAAGAAGCATGCACCACATATAAATCAAACAAATATGCAAGCAACTTGGAAAAGGACTCCCAAAACATACACAATTTGGGATCTTGAGAACACTAGCTCAAATGATAGGAATGCCTATGTTGATTCCTATTTTCATGACATTATTAATAGTGGTAATTATGTTGGGAAGCGGAAGTCCACTTGGACTTGACTTCCAAAGGGCTAATCCACTTGGACCCAACAAAAATTTGGTACCATGAGCTTATGGTATACTATGTAGGTACCCAAGAAAAAGAAAGATAGCAATAAAGGTCAAATTAGCTCTAAAAGGAAAGGATGGATACTCGACAGTGGTTGCTCCAAACACATGACGGGAGATCCCTCATTGCTCTCCGAAGTGATTAGCATCAAGGATGGTGCAACGGTCATTTTTGGAGGTAATCAAAAGGGAACCATCATTGGAGTAGGTATAGTCAGTAATTCCCTTTAATTACTAATGTATATTTAGTTAGTGGTTTGTGTCATAACCTCATCTCCATTAGTCATTTGTGACAAAGGTTACAAGGTTAACTTTGGAGAAGTTTTGTGTAAAATTGTTGGTTCTAATTCACATGTTTTATTTAACGGTATTAGGCGTAAAAATATTTATTATTTGAGCTTGCCTAAAACCGTAGAACATTGCTTAGTTGCTAATACAAATGAACAACTATTATGGCATCGCCGCTTTAGTCATGTTCATTTTAAGCACTTATATAAGTTAGCTAAGCGTGATCTTGTCAAAGGTTTTCCAAAAATTACCTTTAGTAAGAAAAACTTTTGTGATTCATGTCAAAGAGGTAAACTTAGTAAATCATCTTTCAAGCTTAAAGAATGCATAACTTCTAAAAGGCCCCTAGAATTACTTCATCTAGATTTGTTTGGGCCGACTAGAACCGCTCCTTTAGGCAATGCTCATTATGGATTAGTTGATTTCTCTAGATTTACTTGGTATCATTTTTAACTAATAAGAATGAAGCCTTTGAAGAGTTTACCATATTTGCAAAGAAGATTCAAAATTTCTTAGGATCCACCATTATCACTATTCGTAGTGATCATGGAGGAGAATTTGAGAATAAGTCTTTTACAAAGTTTTGTGATGACACCGGGATAACTAACAAATTTTCTTTTCCTCGTGCACCACCACAAAATGGTGTTGTAAAGAGAAAGAATAGGACTCTTATTGAGTGTGCTCGTACCATGCTCCATCATGATAGTCATCTTGGACTTCAAATTTGGGCAGAAGCGGTGCACATGGCATGTTATATGCTCAATAGGATCCTAGTGAGACCATGGACGAACAAAACTTGCTTTGAGCTATTTTATGACAAAAACCACAAGTTAAATATTCTCGAGTTTTTGGTTCAAAATATTTTATCAAGAACACTTTTGGTAACTTAGATAAATTTGAGCCAAGATTCGATGAAGGGATTTTTGTTGGCTATTCCACACGTAGCAAAGCCTACTGGATATACAACAAAACCTCTTCAACGATCGAGGAATCACTACACGTATCATTTTATGAAGATTTTGATTTTCCTCATTATAGATGATAGTGTAGATGCTATATGTGATTCTCTTAGTAATGTTAAGATTAATGATTCTATTATTGAGACAAACACTACTAATGAGATTGTTGAAGATGTTCCAAGTGATGCAGGAATTCCCAAAGCTTACCCAACCGTTCGCAACCACCCTCATGACCAAATTATTGGAGATATTGGTGTGGGTGTTCAACGAGGTCTAGAATTGAAGAATTTTCTCATTGCGCATTCGTCTCTACCATTGAGCCAAAGAACATCCAAGAAGCATGTGATGATAGCTCTTAGATAGTGGCAATGGAAGAAGAGCTCATGCAATTTGAGAGAAATGAAGTTTGGGAGCTCGTTCCTCTTCCAAGTGGTCACCAAGTGATTGGGACCAAGTGGATCTTCAAGAACAAGACCGATGAGAACGAGGTAATCACAAGGAACAAAGCAAGGTTAGTAGCTCAAGGCTACTAGCAAGAAGAAGGTATCGACTTCGAAGAATCTTTTGCCGTCGTAGCTAGATTAGAAGCTATTAGATTGCTTTTATATTTTGCATCTCATAAGAATTTCAAATTGTTTCACATGGATGTTAAAAGTGCATTTTAAATGGTATTGTTAATGAAGAAGTTTATGTTTCTCAACCACCCGGTTTCATACATGAAAAATTTCTAAACCATGTTTTCAAACTTAAAAAAGCGTTATATGGGTTGAGACAAGCTCCTAGAGCTTGGTATGATCGACTCAACCCCTTTCTTTTGGATTTAGGTTTTAAAATGGGTGAAGTTGATTCAACACTTTTTATTAAGGATTATGAAAATGACCTCCTATTGATTCAAGTTTATGTAGACGATATTATATTTGGTTCTACTAACTTTAATCTTTGCCAAGAATTTTCTAAGTCTATGAAGGATGAATTTGAGATGAGCTATATGGGCGAGCTCAACTATTTCCTTGCACTGTAAATTCGACAAATGAAGGATAGGACTTTCATACATCAAACCAAGTACATAGGAGAGCTTATCAAGCGATTCGGGATGGAATCGTCTTAAAGCAAAAGGACTCTCATGAGTACGACAACACATCTACACAAGGATGAGAACGGAAAAGATGTAGACGTTCGTCTATATCGAGGTATGATTGGTAACTTACTCTATTTAACTGCTAGTAGGACCGATATCATGTTTTTCGTATGCCTATGTGCTAGATATCAAGCTAGACCTAAGGAGTCACACTTGATTGCGGTTAAACGAATTTTTCGTTACCTCAATCATTCACTCGATTATGGGTTACTTTACCCTAAATCTAGCACATATGAGTTAATCTCATATATTGATGCCGACTTTGCCAGATGCAAATCCGATAGGAAGAGTACTAGTGGCACTTGCCATTTTCTAGGAAATTCCCTAGTTTCTTGATTCTCCAAGAAATAGAACTCGGTATTATTGTCCATGACTGAAGTGGAATATATTGTTGCGGGCCTTGCATGTGCACAAGTTCTTTGGATGGGACACACTCTTAAGGACTATGGTGTCAATTGTGATACTTGCCCTATCATGGTTAATAACCAAAGTGCTATATGTCTTTTCAAGAATCAGGTACATCACTGTCGTACCAAACACATAGATGTGAGACACCATTTTATCAATGATCATATAGCTAAGAAGGACATCATCTTAAAGTACATTGAAACACAAAAACAAATCGCCGACATTTTCACTAAAACTCTTAAAGAAGATTCATTTGTGAGGTTGCATGGAGAATTATGGATTATGGGTGAATATGAAATTTAGGAGTTCAACCTTCATGTTATATCACATTTGGACTCATATCATCATGATATTTCTCTTCTTTTGATAATTTATATGTTTCTCATATATATTTGCTTTAAGAGTTGATATTGAGATTTTGATGATTTTGTTAGTTTTTGGATTGTTTTAAGAGATTTTTGTGTTAATCTATTATATTTTCATAATAATTTCTTGATTAGATTTATGTTAGAGTATAGGTCCTAGGGTGAGTTGTCTCTATCCTCTCGTTTTTAACCTCACCGTGCATTTCTGGACCAGGACAGACGACTGTCATTCCTTCGACAGTTGATGTGTCCATATTTTCTTCTATTTTCATATCATCATTACATTGCACTCCATGCCATTTTCGTATCCAAGTCCCATATTTTCCTACGATATCGCATTTTCGACATTATATTCGAGTTTCGTAGTGTTTTATGAGTTTTCAGGGATTTTGGAGCGATTTGGGACCCGACACGGGTATGGACACATCCGACACGCCCTTGAGCTCTTTAGTGAAGCTCTACAGGAGTTCGTGATGTTTTGGGAGCCATGAGAGGAGTGGAGGAGAGAGCAGAAGGAAGAAAGGAGCTTCAGCAGCCTCAGCTAGGAGTTTCCCAAATGACTCGACCGAGCAGAGCAGCTGCTCGGTCGAGCAGACGCAAAGAAGGAGAATGGAGCTGATACGGGGATCGCTCAGACCGAGCAGTACATCTGCTCGGTCGAGCAGCTATTCATTCCGAAGCCCGATCAATCCATCGCACGGCCTGAGCAACTTTTCAGCGACCGAATCAGCCTCTGCTCGGACTGAGCTGAGCTAACTCAGCCCGTGCAGGCAGAGTGAAGATTTTGGAGATTTTCAATTCCCTGTCAAGTTTGGTCGAGCAGCACATCTGCTCGGACCGAGCGACCGACCGAGCAACACGTTGCTCGACCGAGTCACCTACTCGGTCGGCAATCCTGGAGCCATTTTTGGAAATATTTTCTGAGCGATTGTCGCGCGATTTGGGGAGTGAAGGCTGGCAGCTGCAAAACGATTCGGGGGCGATTCATTCTGAGTTTTTTTGAATACGTTTTAGGGAGGCGAAAATTAGAGATTGATTGTTAGGTTTTTAGATTAAAACTTCTGAAAATTTTTGGGGATCGAAATTATTGGATTATTATTTTGGGTGCTCCATTGCTATTGCGTATTGGGAATTTCTGTTCTTCGTTGGATCTATCTCTCGTCTATTTTATTCATCTCTCGCTGTAAGTTTTTAGTCTTTATTCTATCAATTGCCATGATGTTTTCATCTCTAAATATTGTGTTTTTATCCGTCAACAATGCCATGAGTGAGTAGTTCTTTTTAGGGTTGATGGGATAGCCCTAAGATCCTAGGAGATGACGTGGATCTGGATCCCTACGTTGAATTAGGAATTTAGGGTAGTATTTCGGTCGATCCTACCGAATCCCCGGATAACCCGTACAGAGATCATGCCCACGGTCTGTGGAATTGATGCACTTAAGGGGTATCTTTGGGATTCAAATTGGAAAATCGATGGATCTAACCAAGGCTCGTGACTATGCCCGGCTCGTGCCTTGAGGGGATCCATCGACGAACTATATCGCTACGTTGACGGCTACCGCCATTGCGTCAACGAGAGCTACCGAAATACCTCACAATTCTAACCCATGAGAATGGTACGAATTGTGAGATTAATCCCCTAACCCTAATGTAACGTGAGGATCCTATTCCAACGTCGATCCCCGACGATATTAGCGGTGATCCCTAACGCCGTAGTCCTTCTTATTAGTGAAACAACAACAACACCCCAATCAACTCTCTTAACCCGATAGCTATCTCGCTTCGAGATATAGAAGTGAACTGAGAACCTATATACACTATCACCGTCCCTATGGGATTCGATATCATTTATACTACAACTTGACACCGTCCGCTTGCGGATCGAACCCGGAATTGACACCTAGGGGCCATACCACGTCTGGCGATCGTGACACCGTCGGGTGGAATCTAGGTGTAGGTTTCGGGTGCGTCAAGTTTTTGGCGCCGTTGCCGGGGACGGCAATAGTGTTATCTCAGTTTATTTTTATTTTGAGAAGTCTGCTAGCACTCTAATCATTTCTCACATTGCCACCATTTTTATTCTTTTGTTTATTTCCGTGCTACTGATGATATTTGTTTGAGTTTGTTGGTGCATGAACACTTGCTTCAGGGGATCTACTAGAGAATTATTATTCGATCCCGAGATCGAGAAAACGGTGAGGGCCTTGAGGGCCTCAAGTAGAAGTTCATCTCCCTCCGCTTAGATGGCAGACAATACTCTCCCTCCTCCTTGCACCAGGTCCATCAGGGACTACATGAAGCCGACTTTTGGAAACAACTCGTCCATTCTTAGACCGCAACTGGCAGCGGCGAGCTTTGAGTTAAAGACGGGGCTCATTAATTTGATGCAGCATGATCCCTTTCACGTGCATCCTCACGAGAACCCCAACCACCATATTGACACCTTCCTTGCGAAGTGTGACACGTTCAAGGCTAAGGATGTGAGTGATGATGCTGTGAAGCTACTGTTTTTCTGTTCACTCTGAGGGATAAAGCCTCGTACTTGCTCCGGGCGCATCCTCCCAATCATTTCACCACGTGGGAGAAGCTGGCACTTGCATTCGTGGATAAGTTCTATCCACCCTCGAAGACGGTGCGAATCCAGGGAGCAATTTCAAACTTTAAACAGCTCCTCCAAGAGTCACTCTATGAGGCATGGGAGAGGTTTAAGGACCTCCAACATTAATGTCCTCACCACGGGATTCAGCCATGGGATTTGGTGCAGAGCTTTTACAACAGACTGCAGTCTAGCACCAAGATGATTATAGATGCTGCGGCGCAAGGCGCCTTTCTTGATAAATCTCCTAAAGAGGCTATAGATGTGTTGGAGCATATGGCGGCCAACAATCAACAATGGAGTGAAGAAAGAACCATTGTGACCCGGACCCCCGAGGTCAAAGCTGCTAGCCACTTGGACTCTCACATCGAGACATTATACAAACAAGTGGCTAGGATTGAACAGCGTCTGGATTCCATCCCTGCTTCACCCAACACATCTTATCATCCTGTAGAGGAGTATGCAGATCAGAGTTATATTCCTAGTGAGGCACACTATGATGGTGATGAATTGTCAGAATCGATGCAGTACATCCAGGGAGAGGGACGAAACCAATGGCAACACCTGGCTGCTCAGAATCATTCGGGATTCTCTTATGGGAATCCAAGTGGAGGGCTGCAACCTCCACGATTTCAGAGACTGCCACCCCCTCCTTAGCAGCAACATGGGCAGTAGCAGAATTAGCAGCAGGGCGAATGTAGGCCAGCTGTGCCTTATCGCCCGCCGAGTTATCAATTCAACCGGCCACCTCAACAGTGATATGCGCCAAATCCGCCTCAGTCCAATTTGGAGGCTACATTGGAGACCTTTATGAGTGGTCAAGCCCGGTTTAATCAGGACACCTCGACCCAGTTTAAAAGTATAAACACTTCAATAGATGAACTGAGGGGTCAGATGTCCCAGCTCTTGAAGAACCAGGGGAGGTTGCCCTAGCAACCGAAGACAAACCCAAGGGCCCAAGCTAATGATGTGGTTTCTGTTACTTCACGTGGTGGACGGGTGACTGACCCCGTCATGATCCTGGTGTTGAACAAGGAGAGAGTTACTGTTGAAGAAGCCGCTGATGACGGCGATAGAGAAGAGGCTGCTGAAGAGCCTGTAAATATTGAGGGGAAGGCGGATACACCACCCATCACGCTTACTACAACACCGCCTCCTGTTGATGCTGCTAAGAGCAAAGCTACCCGACCTCCTCCTCCATACCCACAGAGGCTAGCCTTGGCCAAGATGGAGAGGAAATACTCCAAGTTCACGCAGTTACTGAAGGGAATCCAGTTGAACATCCCGTTCATGGACGCTATCACTGAGATCCCAATCTATGCCAAATTTTTAAAGGATCTGATCACGGGGAAGAGAAAGCCTGAAGAGATTAAGCTCATGGAGGACTCCACCTCTGTTATCAAGAACCATCTCCCCTGGAAGCTGCCGGATCCGGGGAGCTTCACCGTGTCGTGCTCCATTGGAGGGATGCCTGTCTGCAGAGCTTTGATTGATTTAGGGGCTAGCATCAATTTGATGCCCCTCTCTATATTTGAGAGATTGCAGACTGGAAGTGAACTAGAGCCGACAAATATATCCATCCAGCTTGCAGATCACTCGATCACCTACCCTGTGGGCATAGCCAGGGATATCGTTCTCCAGATACCCCTGGGTTATGTGTTCATGTTGACTTCGTCATCGTGAATATGCTCGAGGGAGGGAGTTCCCGGCTTATACTCGGCCGCCCCTTCATGGCGACGGTCGGTGTTCTGATCAATGTCCGAGAAGGAACTCTCTCTGAATGTGGGGAACATCGAAGCTGAATTCAGGCTACATTAGCCAATGAGAGAGCATGCTCATAAGGAAGGGGCCAGCTATTTGGAGCTTCTGGAAGATGAAGCTGTTGAAGATTTCACTTCTGAGGGGGGTCATGAAGGACCCAATGAAAACAGGAATTGACGATGACGGCGACCCAACCTACCACAAAGCGGTCGCCGCATACATCCGAGTATTGGATGAGGAACTTCTACATCATTCTCGAAATCATGGAGAACCGGAGGCAATAGGCTACTCGAGGGAGAGTCCTGAAGTAGGTGGACACCAAGTGTTGCCAGATTGCACCATTGGAATGAACGATGTGCGATTTCCACGCACACCAAATGACAATTAATAAATCAAAGGGAGTCGAGCTCAGGACTAAAAACGAGCGCTTATTGGAAGGCAACACAATCTCTTAGATTTCGAATTTTCAGTTTAAGTTTCTTATTTTTTTTTCATTTCTTTGAGAAAACCAAACAAAACGTTGTTTATTTCACGTAAATCTATAAAACCACAAAAAAATTTGAGTTCTTCCTCCTTGCAGGTTGAACATGAGGGGGGCATGCGTATCGACATTATAAACGGAAGGAAGCTGGAGGAGAGCAGCAGATTCGAAGATTTGACGAGGAAATAAAGGAAAAAGGAGCAAAAATGATATACAGGAGACTCGACCGAGCAGCTTCACTGCTCGGTCGAGCAGCGCAGAGACGAAAAAAGAGCAAATCATCGCTTACTCAACACGGCCCGAGCAGCCTATGTAATTTTAGCCTGTATGGATCAATACACTAGAGGGGTGGTGAATAGTGTATTTAATAAAAATGTTGCAAATAAAACGTTACTAATATTTGTAAAGATGGCACAGAAATAAAATGACAAGTACTGAAAAATAAATCAATCGCAAACACAGAGATTTATCCTGGTTCGGATCCTCTTGATCCTAGTCCAGTCCTCTACTCCCAGTAGAGATTTTCAATCCACTATAATCATTTGTCACGCAAGTACAAACATACAAAAATGGCGACACTCCCTGTGTCCCAAACTTTGTACAATCTCTAAACAGATATTCACCTTTGAAATGAAAAAGAAAATAAACACCTTATAGCCTTGTAATGAATATGAAATATGAGTTCAGAAGGACGGTGTTTAAAATAGGAACTTCAATGTTTCAAGATATATAATGGTGAAACACAATTGAAGATCTTCCGTTCTTAAACGAAGAGAGAAATCTAATGATTTCTTCTTACAAATAAGAAAAGAACAACTTTTCCAAAAAGTGTTGAAATCCAAGTTCTTCCGTTCTTAAACGAAGAAAGAAATCTAATGATTTCTTCTTACAAATAAGAAAAGAACAACTAATGGCTGAATACTTAAGAAAATCAGAGGCTTGATTTCAACAAAGTTAGAATTAAAGAAGAGGAAAGTGTGTGAAGAGAAAGAGAGGGTCTACCCCTCTATTTATAGTGTTTAGGGACGGTTGGAGAGTGTAAGTAACGTTGGAAAACGGTCATGAACCGTCCCTGAAAATTTGGGCTTCAAACGGCTAGTTTTGAAGTTAGTCGACCAAAATGGAAAATTGGTCGACCAAAATTTAGAAAGAGGATTTTGACCATTGGAAGACAGATCCAGAGTTTACATAGTTAGGGGAGTTTGCTCATGAAATCCCGTAGTCAAATTCGAAGGTTTAAAATTGGTCGACCAAAATTGGGGTATTGGTTGCCAATTTTTAGAATTACGAATTTTTGAAATTGGTAAGAGTAGATCTCTGAGTTATGGAACCTAGGTAACTAAGACATATTATCACAAGGCTTTGTAACTCTAATAAAGTAAATTTTACATTGATTACATAAAGCCGTAGATAAGACTGCATCTGCAACTGAATCTGAGAAGCTTCTTTGCAGGGGATCCTTATCAAGTGATTATTTATCCAAGTCGTGTATGTAGGTGCCTTTGCCTTTCCAGCTTCATGAACTATGATATATCTGTTTGAATATGTATGAAGATATCTGAATGTGTGGAACTCAGCATGTATTTGTATCTGCATAGATAGAGTTAGTAGCACCGAATGTGTTTGTCATATCAAAACCATATGAGAATAGAAATATGGAGTTATGAAATTCCAACATTCTCCCCCTTTTTGATGATGACAAACATGTAAAATATATATCGTTAAATTTGAACATATCTGATATACTCCCCCTGAATATGTGGAGTTTGTGAATACTCCCCCTGAGTAGATGAAATATATTCTCCCCCTTTGGAATCCTAAAAAAAGAGGCAAATATAAGATTAGTTAAGAAAAAATAAGCGAGAAAATAAGGAGTATATAACCTTAAAAAATAAGAGGGCAGGGCATGGAAAAATAAATAGTTAGGCTAGTAAAAAAATATTGAGTGCAGGCCGAAATGCGAAGTGTATAATATATAGAGCCATGTATGGAAGTGGATTGGCGAAAAACAGTGATCAAATGGTAGTGTCACAAAAAAATTGTAAATGATGACACAAGAGACATGTCTTGTGGCAGGCTGCGAAATGCCCATACGAGATAAGTAGAGGGGTGTACCAACAGAGGAGAATTAGTGTGAAGAAAACAGATTAGTACACAACCCAATATAACTTGAAAGAGGGGAGATTGACACGGAAATTGATAGACTCGAAATGAGTGGACATTGTGGCGACTGCAATCTGAAGCGCTTCCATCATTTTATTGTGTTCCTGCATAGTATGATCGTTGGAACTAAGGTGAGACTGAATGCCTTGGAATCCATCGTGCATTTCGTTGCGGATATTAGTGAAACCGCGAGTGAAGGAATGCCGAAGAGCACGAACTTCACCAAGTAAATCAAAATCACCATGGGCGGTTGGTGGGGTAACGGGAGTGATAGGGGAAGCCTCGGAGCGGGAATAACGCTTCCGAATAGGAACGCGGCCACGGGCACGGAAAGAAGACCCTGGGGTATGAGTGCTGGGAGTGGGACGGGTGCGGGGAGAGTGGGTACGGGTGCGGGGAGAGCGAGTAGTGGAGCGAGTAGTAGGACGAGATGGGAGGGGAGAGGTGTCCTGGGGAGAGGCATCATCTTCTTCTTCATGATCGGAAGTGTCCGAAAGAATAGCTGCATCTGGGTAAGGGTCTCAGAATTGAAGTCTATTGGGTTAAAGATCTGGACCGAATTTGTAAAAGGAATCTGAAATGCCTCTAAGATCCTAGTGATTAGGGAAGGCAGGAAAATATGGGAGCGGACGGGTTTGGCCAAAGAGTCTAGGAGAACAGAACGCCAATCAATGGGAAGTTCTCCCATCAAGGCATACAAGCATCGAGCTGTTTTAGTACTCACGTAATTGAGGGATCCTATTTTCGAGGCGAGATTGGAGAGGATAATTTTAACCATCATTCTAGCCGAGGGATGAAGAGTTGCGGCGGATCTTTTTGGGCGGAAATCGGGGGACAGAAGGAGCTTAATGGCCGGGTCAGCGAGGGTTTCAGGGAGAGGCTGAATATGGGTCGATGGTAAATTCAAAATCAGAGAGAGCATGGAGCCAGTCAGTCGAAAATAAAAACTGTTAATGATAGTGGTTATTGAAAGAATACCATCCCTCTTTGATGATTCCAAATTCACGTAGAATTCATGTATAAGAGAAGGGAAGTAGGGCATTCGGTTCGCAGTCGACCAAAGATCTACTAGGCCGGCGGAGTGGAGGGGGCCGAAAATCCTCGAGAAGCCATGGTCGGCGAAGTCGACATGGCGTTCCAGATGAAAGGGAAGATTCTCCAGGATGCGACACTGCTGGGTGGCCGTCGGAGAACGGAAACGAACGGGAGAGGCCGTCGCAACGAAGTCGAGATATCAGGGATCCATGGGATTGAGGGCGACGGAGGGTCGATCGAGGAGAGAGACGGGAAAATCGGCGTAGGGGCTGTCGAATTTGAGGAGGCGCCGGTGAGATTTCGGGGTGTTGCCGTCGAAATCGGGGTAGGGTTTCGGTGATTGGGCGGTGAATTTGGGGGGAAATGGGTGCTTTGGGAAACGAGAGTGGAGAGCCTTAGGAGATATTTCGAGAAAAAGAAGTTCCCTAGGTACGAATTAAATAGGGAGAAAAATCAGTTAGAAGAAGGTTTTGGAATTGAATTTTTTCAATCGGCAGAGTAGTTTGGAAAACTGAACCAACGCAAATTTGAAAAACGAAAATATGGGTTCAGTTTGGGAACGAAAAATGGAGGGAGCGGTTAACGAAAATAAGCGGGAAGACGAAGTAGTTACCGAAAAATTAAAAATCGACAATTGGCGACCAATATTTGTAAATTGGTCGACCAATTTCAAAAAATAGCCAAAAAATTTGAAAAAATTTGAGAACAATTCTAAAAAATATTATAAGAATGTGTCATAAGTCAGATTCACTAATAATCCCCAATTTTCTTCAAAGCTTAATGATCATCTAGAAAATGATGACGTACATCAATATGTTTTGTACAAGAATGATGCACATGATTTTTAGAAAGATTAATAGCACTAGTATTATCACACATAATAGGGCAAAGAGCAATCAATACCATAGTCTGAAATAGTTTGTTTCATCCATAAAATTTGAGCACATGCTAAATCGGCGGCAATTTATTCTGCTTCGGTTGTAGATAATGAAACAGAGTTTTGCTTCTTGCTAAACCAAGAAACTAAAGCATGTCCTAAAAAGTGATATGTACCACTAGTACTTTTACGATCTGATTTGCAACCAACAAAGTCTGCATCACTATACAATAATAAATCAAATATGCTTGACTTGAGGTAAAATAAACCAAAATCAGAAGTGTGCTTAACATATCTAATAATCCTTTTTACGGCAGTTAGATGTGAAACCTTAGGATTTGCCTGAAAAAGTGCACATAAACACACTGAAAAAAAAATGTCTGGTCTACTAGCAGTTAGATAAAGTAAAGAGCCAATCATACCTCTGTAAAGACGTTGATCAACACTCTTACCGTTTAAATCTTTGTCGAGAGAAGTTTCTCATTGGAGTACGTCTTTCTGCAGAACTTCTAAACCAAAACACTTGATGAGTTCTTTTGAATATTTGCTTTGGTGAATGAAGATTTCTTCCGTCAATTGTTTGATTTGAAGACCGAGGAAGTAATTGAGTTCACCCATGTGACTCATCTCAAATTCTTTCTGCATAATCTTAGAAAAATCTTGACAAAGAGATTCATTAGTAGAACCAAAAATAATATCATCTACGTATATTTGAATAATGATTATGTCAGATTTAATGTTCTTAATAAATAAAGTGGAATCTATTTTACCGATATTATAACCAGAATTTAAAAGATAGCTTTTAAGTCATTCATACCATGCACGAGGTGCTTGTTTGAGACCATATAAAGCTTTCTTCAATTTGAAAACATGATTTTCTAAATTTTCATGAATAAAACCAGGAGGTTGTTCAACATAAACTTCTTCTTTGAGAAAACCATTTTAAAAAGCACTTTTGACATCCATTTGAAATAACTTAAAATATTTAAAACATGTAAATGATAATAACATTCTAATAGACTCAAGACGTGCAACTGGTGCATAGGTTTCATCATAATCAATACCTTCTTCTTGATTATAACCTTGTGCAACCAATCGTGCCTTGTTTCTAATTACCTGACCAGATTCATCCAATTTATTTTTGAATACCCACTTGGTACCAATAATTGCATGATCTGATGGTCTGGAAACTAATTCCCAAACATCATTCCGTTGAAATTGATTGAGTTCTTCCTGCATAGCAATAATCCATGAACTGTCTTCACATGCATTTTTGATGTTCTTTGGTTCAATGGTTGAAAGGAAAGCACAATGCGCCATTTGTTCTATTTGACGACGAGTTCTAACTCCATCTGTAATATCTCCAATGATTAACTCTGATGGATGATTTGGAATTTGTGCAAATGCCTTAGGAAGATCTGTATTATCTGAAATAGACTCAACAGAGGGTTTAGTAGCATCAATTTCATCAAGTTTAATATTATCTAAAGAATTAGATAAAGGTAATATATTCTCTTCATCATCAATGATGGGAGAATTAGATGAGGGGTTCTCATCAAATGTGACATGTAGCGATTCTTTAACTGTTGAAGTTCTTGTGTAATATACTCTGTAGGATTTGTTACATGTTGAGTATCCAACAAAAAGTACCTTCATCAGATTTTGAATCAAATTTGTCAAGTGCATCTTTAGTATTAAGAATGAAACATTTACATCCAAACACTTTAAAATATGATACACGAAGAATGCGATTAAAGAATAATTCAAAACAAGTTTTATTAAGCAATGGCCTTATAAGAACTTTATTCATAATGTAACAAGCAGTTGCGACAGCTTCAGACCAAAAATATTTTGGTAATTTACTATCACGAAGCATTGTTCTTGCACATTCTTGTAAAGTTCTATTTTTCTTTCTACTACTCCATTCTGAGGAGGAGCACGAGGAAAATAAAAATGGTGAGTAATGCACTTTCATTACAAAACTTGGTAAAAGATTCATTTTCAAATTCCCCTCCATGATCACTACGAATAGTGATAATGATAGAGGATTTGATCTTTTGTATCTTTTTACAAAATATTGAAAATTCTTCAAACGCATCATTCTTGTTTTGTAAGAATATAACCCAAGTGTATCTTGAATAATCATCAACAATGACAAATGCATATCTACTTCTATTCAAAGAGGCTACTTTTGAAAGACCAAACAAATCCAAGTGTAGGAGTTCTAATGGTCTCTTTGTTGAGATAACGTCCTTTGATTTAAAAGAAGATTTGTGTATTTTTCCTTGCTGACAAGCATCACAGAAATGTTTGTGTTTGAAAGAAATATTTGGCATTCCATTTATTAATTTGTGTTTTGAAATATGTGCTAGATTTTTGAAATTAGTGTGTCCAAAACGTTTATGTCATAAAAGTATATCATCTGATGTAATCATTAAACAATGATTATGAATGATAACAGACATGCATAAGATATAAATGTTATTCTTACGCTTACCACAGAATAAAACAGATGACATATCAGAATCATAAATGATGCAATCATTTTGTTCAAATACTATTTTTTTATTTTTTATCGCATAACTGACTAATGGAAAGTAAATTATGTTTCAAACCGTCAACCAGGAGAACATTCTCAATGATAGGCTGATTTGTATTGCCAACTGTTCCAGTGCCTCTGATTTTGCCTTTGTTGTTGTCACCAAAGGTAACTGTGCCTCCATCTTTATATTTAACGGTTGAAAGCAAGTTGACATTTCCAGTCATATGTTTTGAACATCCACTATCCAAAATCCATTTTTACTTTTTAGGTACCTGAAAGATAAAACATTAAGCATTGCTACCCTTTATTTGAGGGTCCTTGGGATTAGATTTTTGGAAGCCAACCCCAAATGGAATTTGGCTTTCTAATGTAATCACCAAAATGAACAATAGAATGTATATAATGAGAAATATAATCATTTCTATCTTTTGAACATGAATCCTTAGGAACCCATATACTAATTGTAGTAGGTTTCCTAGGAGATGGTTTTGAAATGTTAGCAACATTTCTTTGTGAAGAAGAAGTAGGAATGTTTACTTTCTTCGTGTAGATGAATGCGTGATTCTTCTTTTGAGGTTTAACAAAAATTGTTTTTCCACAAGAAGAAGAAGTGTTACAAGACTTGGGTGCATCCTTATGAGAATATCCCAGTCATTGTCTATGATTTGCTGGATATTGTATTTTTAGCAAATCATCGAGATTTGTCTTTTCTTTGTTAAATTTATTAACATTGGATGACATCTCGTCGTATTTTATCTTTAGTGATGAAATACTTTTATCCATTTCGGATATTTATGTATGCAATTCTAGATTCTTAGTTTTGAGAATATCATTCTCTTTACTAAGATCCAAAACTTGAGAAGATGTATTCTCAATATGAATGGAATTTGGTGTAGTGCTTTTAGAAGATGATAATTCTTGATATTTATGAAGGAGATCATCATTATTCTGTTTCAAAGATTTATGTTGACCATTTAATTTTTTGAAACGAGAATAGAGATCTTTTAATGCATCTAGTAATTCTTCGTTATTAAAAGTACTTACCTCATCTTCATCATCTTGTGCCATAAAGCCATGTTAGCACTTTCACTATGATCATCATATTCATCATCTGAAGAATCATCCCAAGTTGCTGCAAATGCTTTCTTCATTTTGTCAAACTTCCTTTCTCTTCTGGACTGATCATTGTTGTTGGAAGTTTTGAATTTGGCCTTGAGAAGTGGACAATCTTTCTTCATATGTCCAGGCCTATTACAATTAAAGCAGAGAGAAGAATCAGTATTCTTAGATTAGAAATTATTACACGTACCTTTTTGAAAGAATTTTCTGAAGTTCTTGGTAAAGAATGCCATATCATCATCTGAGTCTTCATTTTCTGATGTAGTGTTAAAGGCGAGTACTTTCTTCTTTTGATCTGATTCTTCTTTCGCATCTTGTCATGTAACTTCATGAGCCATTAGGTTACCAATTAGATTTTCCGCGGATAATTTGAAAAGATCATTGGTTTCCTCAATAGCAGTGATCTTTGGACGCCATTCTGGAGAGAGTACCTTAAGAATCTTGCGTACCTGATCAAGAGAAGAATAAACTTTTCCAAGAGCATTAAGAGAATTAATAATATTAGTGAACCTGGTGTTCATTTCTCCAATCGTCTCTTTGTCTTGCATCTTGAACAACTCATATTTATGAACCAACGAGGCAATCTTAGTTTCCTTTACTTTATTGGTTCCTTAATGTGTTACCTCGAGTATGTGCCAAATCTCCTTTGCACTTTTGGCCTGAGATACTCGATTAAACTCATGTTTATCCATGGCACAAAATAAAGCATTCATGGATTTTGAGTTGTTGGTATTTGCAACTTTGTCATTAGCAGTCCATTCATCAACAGGAGTTGTTGGCTTAGTGTATCATGTCTCTACGATGTCCCATATCTCATAATGCATACTTTGGAGATGAATCTCCATTCGTATTTTCCAATAAGAGTAATTAGAGCCATCAAATAGAGGAGGACGAACTTGAGAGTGCCCTTCAGGATGTTGATTTGTGTTGTAGTTGTGTGGAACAGCATTCATGCTTGGTTCTGCCATCTTAACCTTGCTTGATACCAAATGTAATTTTAGCCTGTATGGATCAATACACTAGAGGGGGTGAATAGTGTATTTAATAAAAATGTTGCAAATAAAACACTAATATTCACAAAGATGGCACAGAAATAAAATGACAAGTACTGAAAAATAAATCAATCGCAAACACAGAGATTTATCCTAGTTTGGATCCTCTTGATCCTAGTCCAGTCCTCTACTCCCAGTAGAGATTTTCAATCCACCATAATCACTTGCCCCGCAAGTACAAACATACAAAAATGACGACACTCCCTATGTCCCAAACTTTGTACAATCTCTAAACAGAGATTCACCTTTAAAATGAAAAAGAAAATAAACACCTTATAGCCTTGTAATGAATATGAAATATGAATTCAGAAGGACGGTGTTTAAAATAGGAACTTCAATGTTTCAAGATATATAATGGTGAAACACAATTGAAGTTCTTCCGTTCTTAAACGAAGAGAGAAATCTAATGATTTCTTCTTACAAATAAGAAAAGAACAACTTTCCCAAAAAGTGTTGAAATCCAAGTTCTTCCGTTCTTAAACGAAGAAAGAAATTTAATGATTTCTTCTTACAAATAAGAAAAGAACAACTAATGTCTGAATACTTAAGAAAATCAGAGGCTTGATTTCAACAAAGTTAGAATTAAAGAAGAGGAAAGTGTGTGAAGAGAAAGAGAGGGTCTACCCCTCTATTTATAGTGTTTAGGGACGGTTGAAGAGTGTAAGTACGTTGGAAAACGGTCATGAACCGTCTCTGAAAATTTGGGCTTCAAAAGGCTAGTTTTGAAATTGTCGACCAAAAAGGAAACTTGGTCAACCAAAATTTAGAGAGAGAATTTTGACCGTTGGAAGACAGATCCAGAATCTACATGGTTAATGGAGTTTGCTCATGAAATCACGTAGTCAAATTCGAAGGTTTAAAATTGGTCGACCAAAATTGGGGTATTGGTTGCCAATTTTCAGAATTACGAATTTTCGAAATTGGGAAGAGTAGATTTCTGAATAATGGAACCTAGGTGACTAAGACATATTATCACAAGGCTTTGTAACTCTAATAAAGTAAATTTTACATTGATTGCATAAAGCGGTAGATACGACTGCATCTGCAACTGAATCTGAGAAGCTTCTTTGCACGGGATCCTTATCAAGTGATTATATATCCACGTCGTGGATGTAGGTGCCTTTGCCTTTCCAGCTTCATGAACTATGATATATCAGTTTGAATATGCATGAAGATATCTGAATGTGTGGAACTCAGCATGTATTTGTATCTGCATAGATAGAGTTAGTAGCACTGAATGTGTTTGTCATATCAAAACCATATGGGAATAGAAATATGGAATTATGAAATTCCAACAGCCTCCTGCTCGGTCCGAGTAGACATCTACTCGACTGAGCAGTCAACTGCTCAATCGGATTGCATAGGCTTTTGGAAATGTGGAGAAAATGACGCTCTACCTACACGGCCCGAGTGGCATTGGCTCGGTCTGAGCAGAAGGTGACCCGACCGAGCAGCACACTGCTTGAGCGAGCAGACGAGGGAGTATCTACAACTCAATTTTAATGGGTTTCTCAGCATGATCGACTTGACCGAGCAGTCTCGATGCTCGAACCGAGTCGGTTTATCCTACATCATGGGCCCCACTCCTAAACGAGTTGGGTTTTTAACCCAACTCATTTTCATTTTAACCCTAAGTACTCTAAAAATTCACCCTATCTACCTAATTTACCGCCTGAGCTTCCCCTTCACTCCCCTACTCGATCCCCTCGTCACCGTCGTCATCCGTCGGCACCGCCGCTTGCGTCGCCCCTCTGGCCGTCCAATCTCCGGTCAGCCCTACTCGATCCCCTCGTCACCGTCGTCATCCGCCGGCACCGCCGCTTGCGTCGCCCCTCTGGCCGTCCAATCTCCGGTCAGCCTCTCTCTCTCTCTCTCTCTCTCTCTCTCTCTCTCTCTCTCTCTCTCTCTCTCTCTCTCTCTCTCTCTCTCTCTCTCTCTCTCGGCCCCTCCCTCTCTCTTCTCCCCCCTTCTTCCCCCTTTCTAATCGACAGGGCCGTCGACGGTACCACCGCTGCCGACGGCACTGCCCAACCATCCACCCCGAAATGCCCCCCACGCCTCATCCCCCTCTACCTATCCTATTCCCCTCCCTCATCGAATCGCCCAAAGCCCCCATCTCCCGATCGCCTGTGCCCTGGGGCACGGCTACCGCTGCTCGGCCCATAGACCGAGCACACTAGTGCTCGGTCAGCACTTTCCAATCAAGTAGCACAGCTCGGACCGAACAGTAGCATTGCTCGATCGAGCACCCCAAATCCAGCCTGTCCCCCATTTTTAATGCCTTATTATGACGTGTTAATTGCTTCTATTACAGGTATTCCTTGCCTACGTCAGCAGCTGCTGCAAGGATTAGCTTGGGGAAGATCTTGGCACTCGCATCGCTCGCACATTTGGTACACTCTTCCAATTATTTATTTCTATACCGACATATCATATTACCATCGACACGATGGTTCGCACACGAGGATCCACCACCCCTTCCATTTGTGGAAAGAGGCCCACTCCTGGCGCCTCCTCTTCCCGACCCTCCTGTCGTGCCCGCCTCACCACCGCCACTACCACCACTACTACCGCCCCATCTACTAAAGCTCCTATCACGACCACTGCCATCCCCACCACCACCCAGTTTACTACAGCACCTACCACGGCCACCTCCACTCCTATCCCCACCACTGCACCCGCCACCGTTCACTCATCACCCCCACATCTCGTTTCCACTAGGGATGCTCTGCCAGCACGTCTACGGACCTTTGGCATCACTTTTCGGGACGATGCACACCGCGAGCGCTTCGTTAGGCTTTCGCAGTGTCGTCTCGTCCCTACCCTCTTCATAGACGTGCCCATCCTCCGATCCCTGGGACTCCTTCAGGGGGTCCATCAGTCCATCACCTATACCATGCGATCCATGTCCCCACATACACCCACATTGCCCTGGAGGTTCTTAGCTCCCTCGCACCCGGCGGGTGATGGCATCACTTTTCACATCATGGACCACGATTGCACTATAACACATGCCATGATCCGCAAGTACTTTCACTTCCCTGCCATCCCCAAGCCCAGAGCCGCCTTTTCTCCATGCTATGATGTTGACACATTCGACGCTCTGGCTTTTTGGCAGCGTATTTCAGGCTTTGACCACTACCGCCCTAGCCGGGCGAAGGCATCGTGCACCCCTGTCTTCGTTACACGCAGAGGCACTTAGCCACTACTATCTTCTGTCGTCCAGAGGTCGGGCCCATGTCCCTCCCAGAGCTTACCCACATTATGGGTATGACCCGACCTCTGTGATTTCACCCTGACGGCTCCCTATGCCCTTTCATGCTTTCTGACGCAGCACACTAGTTGTGTCACCGCCTCATTCAGACCGTCACCACCTACTTATTCATGGACATCTGCTGCTGTGGCTTCTTTACCATTTTTGCCAGTATGCTTGATATTCACCTTCCAAATGACCTACACACCCCTGTTGGCCCCACACGCTTGACCCTTGGCGTGCTGGAGCACATGCATATTATCATACCTTACGGGGATCTTCACTGGTCATATCTTGTCAGCACCCACCACACGCCACACATGGTACTTCCGGCCCCACACCTCACCCATGTTGCTCCAGTCCAGCTTGACTGGATGATTCCTAGGGTCGACCCACTCCCTCCCCTACACGTACTCGAGCCCCCTTGGAGCACCTGTCGAGACAGTCGTCGATGACCCGGTCCCACGCTCCGATGAGTACGAGTTGCATGACATTGCAGCCCCGGTAGCCGGCCTTCCAGTACCACCCGCACACCCACCACCCTCGGGAGCCATTTCTTCTACCGCCCCTTTATCCACCGCTTCCAACACCGTCAAGTCTTCGAGGACTGTCTCCACCTCTTGCCCCAAGACTCAGACCTCTGTTCCCACTGTACTTGTGCCGAAGGGCCCCGATTTCCAGTTTGCTCCTGACCTTACAGATCTTGACTTTCCATAGCACGACCCTACCCCACTCTTTCACCCCTCAGTGACCTCATTGCTTCACTTCCGATCTCTTTAGGTCACCACATTCCCCTCTCCAGCACCACTTCGTCTTCATCAGCGGCTATTTTTACAGAGAGCATCTCGACGTCTGTCCACATTTATGTGTCGATGACAGCTCTTTCTTCAGCCACTGCTGAGATCGCTTTGAGCTTACTCTCTCCTCTTTCCACCCTCGGCATCGTGCATCGGCTGCACATGACCGCTTTAATAGAGTGGTGACTCACTGCCACGTTCCTTGCCCTCCTATCGACTCTCGGACCACAGACGGTCGTCTGACAGCATTGGAGAAGTCGGTTTCTCGCCTCCAGCAGGAATTCGAGGACTTCGTACGCTCTACGACGACACATCGCACGAGAGTTGAGTCGGACCTGGCTTCCATTATTGACCTTCTTAGGACCTGTGGCCCACCAACAGTGATCTTAGCACATGCCCCACCCCAGGCCAGCCACTGTGACCTCCACTGCACCACTCAGTGCTCCACTCTCTCAGGCTTCTGCAGAGCCTGTTCCTACCACTTCTGAGTCAGTCGTCATAGTAGACCCCTGACGTCCCCGCGTTGTGTGTGTCAAATGTGTGCAATATATGATAGGGGGCGTGAGATTTAAATATTTATAACCGCAAGCGCACGGTGTTGTAGAGTGGCTTGGGGGTCGAACTCAGGGAGGCGTGGTTGTGCTTGTGTCAGAAAGGACCGGATTCACCCCATGGGTGAGATAGCCCAAATCAGTAGATGGGTTGTCATGAAAGATAGAATGTGAGGGATAAACGATATAAAGGGAAACCCGGGACTTCGGTTTCCACCCTATCGTCCGATTCTCGCCAATACGGCCTACGGGTAGGATAACGATCGGAATTAGGCTCTAATGGTGAGACGTTGCCTCTAAGAGTGATACCGGCATCCCATGGGCCCGATATTCCGGTCAGTGCCCAGGATGATACGCCGGACTACCCGGGTTCGATCAGTGGGCATTCCCATGTCCATTAACACTGACCGACTCCGGGAGCACTAAGCTCGCAACGGTAACTCCCAACGTCTCATCCTGCCGCTCCCGCGCGCTAGGATTCGACGTCTACGCTAAGGGTGTGAGCAATGGCTAGGGAGTCAACCGCCAAGTTTATTCCCCCTTGGCCCAACGGTCAAAGGCAGTCTTTTTCCCGCCGATGACAATGAAATACCCCGCGTAACCGATAGATTCCTAATCCCTATCGATTTCCTGGTCCTATGGACGCATCGAGGAGACCCCACGAAGGGGTTTCCACCAAAATCCCAAATTTGGGAACTACTCACACATATTTACTAAAAAGCAATCTAAATCAAAATCGACCGTTAAAAACATGATCAGGCGATTGAAAAGTAGTGAGAGCAATGCAAATAACACTATATTAAAGTTTTGTAAAGATCAAACAACTTACAAACATCAAAAAATTACAACCGTCAAGAGAGAGAAAAAACAGAAAAAATAACAACTCTCCCGTTTCTGGAAACCTAGGGTCTGTATTTATAGAAACCGACATCACCCGATCGGGTGACCTGTTGCGAACTTCGACAGCAATCTTCAAAATTTCACCCGGTCAGGCGACACGGTCGGTTGGCAGAAGCTGCTCGTCGTTTGGATCTTGAGCGTCATCAGGTGAACCGATCGGTTGACAAATCAACCGATCGGTTGGAATTATTGCCCAAAAAGACAGAGACTTGCGATATTCTGGCACGGTCAGCCGGCCGTCGGGTGAGCTCTCCGGGTCATCTTCTTCGGGGAAACGGCTACAGGTGAACCGATCGGGTGAAGATCACCCGATCGGTTGAGTTTCAGCTCCAATTTCCAGAGAGAACATTCGGTTGAACCGATCGACGACCCGGCCAGTTGACACTTTTGTTGCTTCAGCGGCTGACCAGGTCGTGCACGCGTGCATCACCCGATCGGTTGGCTTTGTCCAACCGATCGGGTGGGGGCTGAAAGATAGAGATCTTCATCGTTTGGCCCCCTGGATCACGCGTGACTCCTCCCGTTGCTCTGGGGACTTATGATATCGTCGTTAAACGTCCCCTACGCTGGCAAACTCCTGCAAATACGTAAAAACACGGAGAAGTGAAAGAAAACAAGAAAATACGAGAAAACGGGTACGAGACGGCGGAAAATAACGGAAAAGCACGAAAGAAAACGTGCGTGAAGATATGAAATATAAACGCACGTCAAAATCCCCCAAGCTAAACCCTTCCTCATCCTCGAGGAAGACGAGTGAGAGTAGGAGCTCGGAGGGAGAAAATAGAGAGAAAGAGTGAAAAAGAGAACTCTAAATCCTAAACGACACACCAAGCAAGCAAATGCCAAATCACATCACTAAACCAAGGAATACGAGTCCAGACAAGTGTCGTGGGCCCACGCGGTGAAGCGCGAGTAAGTGTGGTCGTTTGCTAGAAGACGGTGTCGCTATCTACATTGTGCTATAAACTCCATATACACAAATCCAAGAAATGACCCAAATATCGATTCGATTTAGAAATGGCGGTGAATATATAGCTCAAGCATGCATGAGAAGAGTATGAGAATAGAAACGCATCATGTGTCAGGGACTCCACAGCTAGGGACTCGGGCATCACCACACTATCGCCTAGGTAATAGCTAGAAATTCCCTATTCCAAGTGTTTTCGAAAGCGATGGGGGTTGAGATGATGTGGAGTAGAACACTCGGTGCAAATTCTCGCCTTCCCTTTATTTTCGGTAGATAGGAAAAATATTCACACACAGTTTTTTTGGGTTTTGGGTATTTGTATTTTTTTGGCTTTTTGGCTATACATATTTTTTTTTCTTTTTTTCTTTTTTTTTCTTTTTTTTCTTTTCTTTTCTCTCTCTTTTTTTTGGATTTTTGGATTTTGGGATATATACACGTGTGCACTCTCCCAAGTGGGAGAACGGTACACGACGAGGGGATTTGCACCAAGACAAAATAAAAAAATAAAATCGGATTCTAAACGCTTGGGCAAGGGAAATGTCTCGCTAATCAGAGCATAGGCTAAAACGGGCTATCCTAGTCCTAACTGTGGAATCCCGACACATGCGAAATGAAGCATACGATATATGTATATTCACGCATACAGAAACATCTAAGAGATGCAAATACCGCATATTCAAATCGAAGCATGATAGTCTAGGGGTCATTCCTGGACAGGTATATAAAACACAATCACAAAGTAGAAGCACACCAAACTCTAGTCACGACACACAACTCACAATAAGGCTAAGTGGACCCACGATGCATGAAATGCAAGAGGACTTGACTTCCTAAGGTTAGTGAATGTGATTATCGAAGCCATGCTAGGTGTGTGTGTGATTTTTGTGGCGATTCATCATCGGGTTCATCTCTAGGAGAAAGAGATAAAAAGAAGAAAAGAAAAAGAAAAACACGATGGAAAACGACTCAAATAACGAAGAAAAAGAGACAAATGGCGCACGAAGTGCGACTCCCCCAAGCTGAAACTTGCATTGCCCTCAATGCAATGGAATTAAATACGGGAGGGCAATGAATATGGGGGGGAATACGCACAGACACAAAAAGACACGAAAGACAAGAAAATCACACAGACGAAACTGAAAAGAAGAATAAAAATAAAAATCACACCACACGACACATAAACAGAAAATAAAAATAAAAATAAAAATAAATAAAAAAGAGAAAATCACACGACATAACATATAAAATAAACACAACAAGAAAAAACATCACATGACAGCACACATAAAAAATTGACTTCCCCCAAGCTAGACGTGCAGTGCTAGCGATATGATGTGATCGTGAAAATGCAGAGATATGCAAGGGGGAGGTCAAAAAACAAAGTGAAATCAAAAGGCAGGAGAGGAATCATCCTCATCCTCCTCGGTGGAAGAAGTGGAGGATGCAGTGTGGGTAGGTAAGGTGACTGGTGTGCGGAGAAGTGGAGAAAGTGGTCGGGGTGATGGATCGGTGGGTGTGGAGGAAGTGTGGATGATGGGTGGTGTGGAGGTGATGATGGTGAGTGGGAGTGAAATGGCGACCAATGTGGTGGTGGGTGGTGGAGGCACAGGGGTAGGTGAGGATGAAAGGGTGATGGGGGTAGGTGAGGATGGTGGGGGAAGTGATCGAGAACGCACCTGCAATTTCTTATGGCGCACGTATGGGGTGACGGAAGTGGAGGGAAGTGGAGCTGTGGGGGTGACAGTGGAGGGAATGGAAACCGTGGGAGTAGATGAGGTAGTGGGGATGGAAGTAGTGATAGGAGGGGATGGTCGCCTAGGGGGTGATAGTGGAGGTGAAGAATGTGGTGGGGGAGGTGAAAATCGTCGAGGGCGTGAAGGTGGTGGTGTGGGTGGAGGAGGTCTGTGGACGTGAGTGAGGATGCGGAGGATGGTAGCCACGTCCCTCTCAAGTGCGAGGAAGCGTGGGTGAGAGAAAATCGAAGGGGGTGGGTCCGAGGAGGTGGAGGACGAGACGACAGCGCGAAGCGAAGCCAGCTCAGTCTCGAGAGCGAGACGAGCGAAAGTGGCTCGATGAAAGGAGGAGGTGGTGGTAGTGCGGACCGGATGGGTGGCGACAGTGGTGGTGCAAAGTGAAGCCGGGGTGGCATGACTAGGGCCAGCCCCGGAGTCTCCCCGAGACGCAGGGATATCCTGCACGCCTAAGTGGGCGACATGGGAAGGTGGTCTCGGAGCGCCCTAGTGAATGAATGGAAGACGGAGCCCCTCCATAAACTCGGGATCGGGAGGAAATATCCAATCTGTCGCCAAAGCAATAGTCATGCGAGCGGGGTTGAGCAGAATGGTATAGGGAGATGGGGGGTGACCGTAATGGAAGGTGAAGCGGCCATCGGGGCGGGGCTTAATCATGTGAATATGCCGCAGGACATCTAGATCTAGACATGAGGGTCCTGTGGCAGTGGGAAGATCTCGGGGGATGACAATGTTAAATCGGGGAGCAGAAGCTATGATCGTGTTAAGGCCCCCGCAACAAGCTTGCCCTTGCCGGCACGGCTAATCTCCAGAAGCTTGGAGAAAAGCCAAGCACCGGCATGGACGGGAACGGTAGGGGCCCTAAAAGAAATCCCGTCATCACCCCGAACGAAGGGAAAGGTCATGACCCAGAGAATGAAGAGATCAGGGATGGTCACGGTACCTGACTCATCCCTGGGGAAGAACGTGGAAGAAATGATTCGATGGGCAAGACAGAAGATGGGGTGAATGATGGAGGAGGCCTTGGCCTTACCTCGGGGATAGTCAGGGTGAAGGGTGAGGCGGAACCAGAACTGATCGACGTCAAATTCGGGGGGATACCCGGAGGGGCGGATAGCGTCGTTCCCCAGGATGGGGAAACCAAAAATGTCATTGATGGTATCCAGATGGGTGCGAATGGTTCTATTGCGGACTCGAAATATGACGACCAACCCCGACTCACAGACAAGTGTGGATAAAAATTCGAGTGTGAGTGCGGGGTAGGACATGGCGCTAGCGTTCAGGAAAGCTAACCAACCTAAATTCACGAAGAGGGTCTCGACCTCGGTGAATACACCGAGATCAATAAGCGTTTGGGTGTGGGTGAATTTGGTCGATAGATGCCCCCGAGCATCAAGTCTATGGTAAAAGTCTTTGTGCTCCTGGTTCCTGAAGCGATAGCCATGCGGGCCCATCAGTGGGTCCTCAACTGGGATCATAGGTTGGGGTTGGGGTTGGGGTTATGCAGGCTGTGCGGGAGGAGGGCGTGTGTGTGGTGGACGTGTGGTCTTGCGTCTCATGCGAGACGACTCCCCCTCTCGCATGATACCCTTACCTCTGTCTTGATCCCTAGCCATGTGGGTGTGTGTGCGCGAGTGAATGCAAAAGTATGATGAATGTACACACACAAGCGATCGAGCAAGTAAAAATTTCTAGGGCAGAATAAAAATTTGAGCTGAAGAGCGAAGTTACCCAAGCGAGATGAAGATCCTTGCTCGTAGATGTCCCAACGCTATGCAACAGGGAGAAGTGTGAAGCCGCGGCAACTCGTTTCAACAAATATCGAAAATGGGGGGGTTTAGGCGAAAACTAGGGTTTTGTGCAGTTGAATCGAAGAGAAAGAGAGGGATATCGATGGAAAGATGGAAATGGAGGGTGGAGGGATTGATCTAGGGGGTTTTGCGGTCAGTTGGGTGAAGGAGGAGGCCGGTTGGAGGGAGGGGAAGTCAAAACGGCTTGATGAAATCGGGGTCGGGCGAGGGAGATGAACGGGTGAGGGGGGGTTATTTATAGGGTTTAAGTCGAACCGATTGGGTGAAATGCGGCTTTTAGGTCGAAAAATTTGCCGAAAGGCGGCTACAGGCGACCCGATCGGTTGAGAACTGAACCGATCGGGTGGCCGCTTCACACTTTTTCCCGAGAGTTTGTACAGCTCACACGGTCAGTCACCCGACCACGCTTTGTATCAACCGACCGGTTGATCAATTCCCCAAAATTCCCGAGACTTCTGCACAGATCACACGGTCAGCCACCTGGTCTCAGCTTTACTTCACCCGACCGGTTCGTTGGAGCTCAGATACGGCCATTGTCTGATACGTCTCACCCGATCGGTTGAGTAATCACCCGATCGGGTGAGGGCTTGTTTCCTGCAAAAATTCACAAATGGCCTAAGTCTCTCGACGGATGATCCCGCGGCTGAATTTAATTATTAAAATAGAAAAGATAAAGATAATAAAAATCCTAAAAAAAGATAAGAGTTTAGAGCATGGGTTGCCTCCCATGAAGCGCTTTTGTTTAACGTCGTTTGCTCGATGCCCGTTGATGATATTCAAGGTGGACGGGGGTGATGCCCTAAAGTCGGCATCGCTTCGGATTCAGATTTGGTGGCCTTCGGTATCGTCGGCGGTGACAAGAAAACTTGCTCGACGACCCTCCCTTTGTTGGAGGGATCCGGGGGCTTCTCCCTTATATTGGCGTCTACCGCCACTCGTTTCAGGATCCGAATCTCTTCTCTGGTGAGCCCCATGGGCTCTTTCCCTTTCCTCCTCGTCGGAGGAGCGTTTTGATATCCGGGAGGGACCGTGTGTGCCGCATCCGCTTTCCCAGCAACGACATATTTCTTCAGGCCGACTGATTCTTCTAAGTCCTCCAAGCTATCGGGGGGATTTCTTGAAAGAATTTCCTAGGAGCTTGCCTCCACAACTCTCTCTTCTTCTAACTCCAGCACGTTGCATCTTGGATCATCCGAGGGATTGGGGTGCTTCATTGACAACCCTAAGTCGAACTCGACTTTTTCGTTGCCGACGTTAAGGGAAAGCTTTCCATTCTTCACATCTATTAAAACGCAGGTGTAATGCCCGTATGTGTAAAATACTGTCTACGTGTGTGCGTATAGTAATTTTGTTGTGTGTATAGTGATTCCCTACATATATGGCCCTAAGGTGACTATGATATGCTTTGGATATATGGATGAATATGTGTGGTTGGATAGTAAATTGATATTATTGTTAGTGTCATGTTCATTAGCGTGCTTGGCGATTTTAGCTGGTGAGTATGTATAGTAAAGCGGTATGTTCATGATTATTGGTGATGTTGTGATAGTTATTAATGAATGACATTGGTATTATTGATGTTTGGTTGTTATTTTTGTGAAGTTGTTATTATTTTTGAGTATTGGTATTTTTATTATTGATGATGTTGATTGCTATTATCATTGCTATTGTTAAGGCCTTAGTTAATTTGGTAGCTAGAGTTGGGTTTGGATTATTGTTAGTTACTGTTGATTGGGCTTCCATAGGTGGGCTAGACTATTAGATGAGAGAAGAGGGGTTGATTGTTGGTTTCATCCCATTGTCTTGATTGTTGGTTTCATCCCATTGTCTTGATTGTTGGTTTCATCTATTTTGTGAAATTGCTCTCTTTTCGTATGTTGGAAGCTATCATTCATTCAGTTTCTTGTATATGGAAATGGGAATTATGCGAATGAATTTATAGGAAGTGTTGAATTTAATTGATGCTATGTTTTAGATTTATTTTGCCTTAAGTATCTACATGTTGACTTGATTAATTGTTAAGTAGAAGTTGCTTGCTTGCTACTTTGGAGTTGCTAGGAATTTGGGCAGAAGTACATGCTTAAAGTGTTGATGATTTATCCTAATTTAGAATTACGAATGTCCTGAAAATTTTACGGCATAAACTTGGGACTATTATCTCCAACTTTCATGTTGAACAATTTTTCAAATTCAGATTAGAAATTGGTATAGGAATTTCGTGAAATCAGCATGTCTGTTTTTCCTCAGCTTTGACACATGTTACGAGAACGGCAATCCGTCCCTCAATTCTTAACGAAATGGTGTGTTCTTAGTCTCGTTGGAAAGTTAACTTCAAGCCCTACAACTTTGTAGCTTTCTATTTTTTCTGAATCTGTCCGCATTTGGGAGCAATCTGGTCCTCAAGACAGGACAGTTTCTGTTTTACTTTCCAGCACAATTTCAGCACGTATACCCTTCGCCGTAAATTCTGTATTAAATTGAATACTTAGGGTGTGTTTGGTTTGAAGGAAAATGAAATAAAAGGAAAGAAAGTTAGAAGGAAAAGTATTTCCATTGTTTGGTTGGAAAGAAAAAACAAAGGAAAATGAAAATGAAAGAAAACAAAGGAAAATTTTTATTAAAACTTTTCTTTGAGATTTTCCTCTTTTTGACCCAAGGAAAATGAGGGAAAAGAGATGTAAACTAATTTCTCACACTTTCATGTATTTATATTTTTTAGCAAACATAATTAGTTGTTATGTTTAATGCATCTACGAATTATTCTTAAGTTTGTATCAAAAAATCATGAATAATTCGTGCATTTTTCAAAAAAAAAATTCGACTTTCTTCCCAATTTCTATATTTTCCATTCAACTTTCTTCCCAATTTTCCTTGGTAACCAAACATGAGAAAGAATCTCATTTCATTTTCCTTTTCTTTCTTTTTCTTTTTCCTTTTCATTTCATTTTTCTTTCTTTCCTTTTCCCACTAACCAAACACACCCTTAGTGAAACATCATGAAAATTGATATGTGAATGTATAACACCTATATCTACAACTCATAAGAGGAGTAAATCTTAAGTGTAGTTCAAAAATATTGAGTTAGTTACCCCTATTTGGGACTGTCCTGCAAATTCCAGAAATGAATGGCAAACTTGTAAATACCCATCTTCTCCCTCATTTCCTTCTCCCCTAAGCTCCCAGCCGAATCCCCATGCCCAGGCCGAAAATTTCAGAGCTCTTGCTGCCGATTGTGGGGGGAAAGGGAGGAGAAGAAGAAGAAGAAAAGAAGAGGAGGAAGAGAGGAATCAAAGCCCTAGCCCAACCCCTCCTTCTACCATTCATCTTCTTCAATTTCTTTCAACTCCAAGGCCAAACTTTTCCTCAAAAACCCTACTCAAAGCTGGCCGAAATTTCTGGGCTTGTTATCATGATTTTCCAATCTCAAACCACATCTCTCACTCTCCTTTAGAACCCTAGTGATTAGCTTGTAGTTGTGGGAGCTTGGGATTAAGAGTAGTTAGGGTTTGGGGCTTGAAGAGGGTGATTCATGGAGGAATTGGGGGGAATTTCGAAAGCTAGGGCTTGGGATTTTTGGGAGCTTGGAGATGGATTCATGGGGGATTCCAACTAATTGGATGAGGGCTTGAGTCTTCTATGAGGTAGGATTCCATCCTCAATTCATATGGTTCATTTTATTGCATGGTGAGAATAAAGTTTGCATCCTTGGGGTTTTTTGTGAATTTCTTTGACATGGTGCATGTAAGATTGAATTAATAGGATGGGTTAGATTAATTGATGCCATGAGTAGATTTCATGTTGATCTTGGATGCTTGTTTCATTCATTTTCTGAAATTGAAATTGTGTGATGTGTTGGGTTAATGTTTACTTTATACCTAAATTTCATGTTGTGTTGAATTGTAGGATGTATTGAAATTAATGATGCTAAGGTTTAGTTGAATTAAGTAGAAATGTTCTTAAGTTCAATTTTCATTGATTAGTTGAAGTTGCCCTCAAGTTGAGTATTGGAAGCTTTATTCCCCACTTTCCCCTTGCATGAAAAGTGCTCATTTTTCATTGAGATGCGAAGTTGCTTTAATTTCCATTTGAGTTGAGAAGTGAACTATTGAATAATGTGTTGCTTCAATTTTATTTTGGTGTAGAAAGGTTATGGAATGGGAAAGAAGTGTTGCTTGAATTTCTCTTAAATTTCTCATGTAACATGGAACTTATCATTAAATTTCTTTTGTATGGGCTTGTTGGTGATATTACTCTCATTTTGGGTGAGTGTGCCCTCATTTTGACATATGGAGTCATTTGATTAAAGGAATTGGTTTTTATTTCGTTGCATTGATTAAATGGAATTGCTTGCTTTAATCTAGCTATGGGGTAGAGGGAGTTGGAAATGGAGCAAGATGATGCCTTTAACGCCTTGTTTCAATAAATATGCAAATTGCCTCCATTAACAGTGTTGGAAACTTAAATCTATTTCCAATCCCCTTTGCATGAATTGGGCGACTTAAGTAAGTTACGTGGACCTTAGGCATTGACATGGGAATTTAAATCAAGTAGGAAACTTTAAAGTAATTAAGTTAAACTTTATGTTGAAAGTTCTAATTAAGATTGAATTTATATGTCATGTTGATCTAAAGGAGAAAAGTGCTTCTTTATGTGCTTTTAGTAGTTTGTTGCTACTAGTAGAAGGTTATTTAAGAAGTTAACTTTAATTAGGATGATGCATACTCGTTTATGCCATAAAATTAACCAATTCACTAACACGATGCTATCTTTCTAATAACCTCATGTTGCTTCCATTGAATGTGTTAGCTTACTTAGGTTGCTAAATTGCTCGTGCCTAAATAAAGTTGATATCTTTGTTTCAAACGTGTGATGTTTATCGCAATATTGGCAAGATACTCTCTTTTCATACAAGGAATGATATTTATTCCAAGTCCATGCATGTGTTCCCATTATTATGAAACATGTAAGCCGTGATTGTCTCTCTTTATTGTGTTGAAGTGAAAATCCTCACATGTTGTGGCAAACTCTTTTCTTGATATTTCGGCCTTGGGCCTCTTGTAATATTTTGATGTGGTAATGAAAATATGATGGTGTTGGATAGAAGGAGAAAGTTGAAAGAAAGCAAAATGCAAAGAATGTAATATGCACCCATACACATGGGTTGCGATATGATGCGATTAGGACACGAGGTGGAGTGCACGGGCATGGACAAAGTGCCGTGGTAGGAGGCAGGTGAATACGCCGTTGGCCACCTCTTGATCCATTAGGTGACTCCACGTTGATAACGGAGTAGAATCACTTGCACGTGCACGCCGGCACATTCATGGAATCCCTGTTGCATTGCATTGCATGGCGTCACATTGTTTATGTTTCATACGCATCATGGCATCACTGAGCATCACGTGTGATTGGTGGTTATATATGTGTGATTGTTACCTTTTGGGCATGAATGTTGCCATGAATGCGTAGGTGCTTGGAATGGTTGTATGCTTGAAAGTGGGGTTGGCGGTTGCTAGTAGTTGAACTTGGGTGGTGGTGGTGGTGTTATTGTTAGTGGTACTGTTAATGCTATTGATGTTGGCATTATTATCGTTGCTATTGGCGAAGTTGTTGTGCTATGTTTATTTGGTTTATGGTAGATCACGTTTCTCATTATGCTACATGCCTGTTTGCGTTAATTTTTCATATGTTAGTTTCATGTAGTCTTTTGCTAGCCCGCAATTATATGCTTGTAGGCCAATCATGTTACATATTCTTGTTTTCTTAATTGTTATGGGAATTAAATAGGTGCTTTAGTAGATGCGTCCAAATGCTAAACCTTTGATTCCAGGACAAATCCATGTATGTATCACATTAATGTGTAAAATTTCTAAGGTATGCAATTTGTTAGAATTGTTCAAATGGAAACATGCGATATTGGCCATGCCTTGAGGTGCTTATGTGGATTAGTTTCTTATGGCACTTTCTCTTATGATTCCTTGATTAAGGATATGTTGTTTTATGGTTAAACAGGTTTCTCTTAAAATATTACTTATGTTGTAATTGGGAAAATTGATAAATACAAGAGAAACTCTGCCGAAATTTTTGTGAGCATTTCGAAACATTCCATATCATCCTAAGCATTAGAAACCTAGGTCAGCACTACACAAAAGTGCCACTTGCTACCTCTCTTTAAATTCCATGTTTAAATGAAAAATCGTTCAAAGAACTTAGTATAAAAGAAATGATGTGACTTGGGTTTCTTTTGGTAGTTGCTAGTTGTGGTAATTGGGATGATGTTATAATGCTAGGTCCAGCTTCCTGTTACCGTTAGGGCTGTTGACGAACAGAACGTTCGACGAACTACTCGTGAACAAGCTCGGTACATGTTCGTTTATGTTTGTTCGGGAAGCTTAATGAACAAGCTTGAACAGATTTTTAGAGCTCGGTTAGTAAACGAACAGAGCTTGAACATAACTATGTTCGTTTATTTATGTTCATGAACAGGCTCGCTAAGTGTTCATGAACAAGCTCGTGAACAAACTCGCTAAGTGTTCATGAACAAGCTCGTTAAGTGTTTGTGAACAAGCTCGTTAAGTGATGTTTGTGAACAAGCTCGTTAAGTGTTCGTGAACAACCTCGTTAAGTGATGTTCGTGAATAAGCTCGTTAAGTGTTCGTGAACAAGGGCTTGAGTGAACTAAAATTAAAATTAAACACTCACCTCCTCAAATTGAATTAAACATATCTACCTCTTCAACTTCCCAGCTTCCCACTCCTAGACTCGCAGGCACCTAGTTCTCTTTTGCTCCATTGCCATTGTTCGTTCGTTTGTTTGCAAATCTGTTCATGAACAAGATTGATTGTGTGTTTGTTAACACGTTCACGAACATGTTCACGAACAAGCTCGATAAGTCTTGTTAATGAACAGAACGTTCGTTCGGTAAGCTCGGTTTACGTTCGTTTATGTTCATTTACGTTCGTTCGGTAAGCTTAACAAACAAGCTTGAACATGTTTTTAGAGCTCGGTTAGTAAACGAACAGAGCTTGAACATGGATTTTGTTCATGAACAAATCCAAGCACACTGTTCAAGCTCGTTCAAGCTCGTTCGTCAACAGCCCTAGTTACCGTTCATTTCTCTGTCTGTAGCACTCACTTTGTTTTGCAGGTTCTCCTTTGTGGCAGATACGTGACCCGTTAGTTATGTCATTTACGTTGTCCCTTCCATGATATGTTATAAGTTAAGACTACAGACTATTGTATAGAGTATGACATTCCTTTGCACCATGTGAGTTGGGTTTGGTATTCCTACTGGGTCACGCTGTGACGTGTCCCCGTTGATATTTTTCAGGTGTTGGCTCGTAGAGTTGGAGGCCCACTAGTCCAGATGGATGAAGGTGGTTGGAGTTGAGGATTTTGAGAGAGTGTGAGAATTTTGGGTGTGAGTTATATGTTGTATATGAGATTTGTATATAGATATGTTGTATAAACAGGTTGTGTATATATATATCAATGTTTTGTTTGTTGGTTCTTATGTGTTTCTGTGATATCTGGAATGCTACAAGTACTATCCCAGCAGTGCGCGGTGGACCTGCTTTGTGCGTTGTCTTTGTATTTCCTTCGTAATACCCGCCTCTTTGGGAATACCTGATACGGATTCGTACTTATCGGATATTCCGAGGAGCGGGGCGTTACAACCAGCAGTGGCCATGAATGGCCGTCCAAGGATGATGGGGGTGTGCGCATCTTCAGGCATTTCCATGACGACGAAGTCCACCGGCACATGCACCCCTCTTACGTTGACAGGGAGGTCATCTACAACACCCACTGGATATTTGACCGAACGGTCTGCAAGCTGTAGGGTCATACCGGTGGGCTCCAAATCGCCCATCCCTATCCTCTTATATAGCGACAGGGGCATTAAACTGACGCTCGCTCCGAGATCGACGAGGGCGCGATGGATCTTTACCTCCCCGATAGCACAAGGGATAGAGAAGCTCCCCGGGTCTTTAAGCTTAGGCGGATTTGCTCGCTGGATGAGAGCACTACATTCCGCCGTCAGAACGACCTTCTCCTTTCTCGACCCCTTTGTCACCAAATCCTTGAGGAATTTCGTGTAGGATGGTATGGTCTCTATAGCTTCAAGGAAGGGGATTTGTAAGCTTAGATCCTTGACCATGGCAAAGAATTTGTCATACTCTTCGTCTATCTTGGCTTGGGCTAGCCGTTGCGGAAAAGGCACAACGGGCTTGAACACTTTGAGGCTCCCTTCCTCGGTTTTCTTCTTCTCCTCTTCAGGGACTCCCTCCGGAGTCGTTTGCTTTGGCGACGAAGCACTGTCGTCATTCAATTTTTCAATTGGTCGTTCTACGACCAACGGTGCTTCCGGTTCCTTGGGGGGCACTCTTTGTGGGGATTTGTGTCCCGCTTCTCAATACGATAGCGGACACATTCGCATTCTCGTGCGTGAGTGCCAAAGTCTGATTTGCTTCCATCGGGTTCACTTCAGGTTGTGGCGGCAATAGATTCTGCGGCCTCTGAAGGTTCGCCACTTGTAACCCCAGCTGGGTTACCCGATCAGTGAGAACTCTCTGCCCCATCTCCAGCTTTAAATTTATCTTCTCCTGGTTGGTGATGTATTGAGTCAAGAGGGACTCAACCGGAGAGATGGCCCTCTGCTGGCCATATTGCTGCTGCTGCTGAATGGGTTGCTGATTCCTGGGAGCATATTGCTGATACTGTTGTGGAGGCTGCTGCTGCTGAAACTGCTACAGCTGAAACTGCTACTGCTGAGGCCTAGCTGGCTGATATATTAGCTGCTGTTGTTGCTGAGGAGGCGGCTATTGATACGGCGCCCGGTAGCTAAGGTTGGGGTGGTTCCGGTTATTTGGAGAGTAGGCCGGATTGGAGCTAGTCCGTGGTGGATACGGTGCATTTCCCGTAGGATTGTAGAATAGTGCGCTCGCTTGGTCCAACGGTGGTGAGATGTCACCACCCTCGAAGTCTCCCATGACTTCGGATTCCACCGCCGCAATATGTTGTGTACCGGCGCCACCGGCTCCTACCATTAGCGCGGAGATCTGGTCGACAGCAAGTCGAACTTGCTGGATAATTTGTCGACGTCCTCGACCCTGTGGATACCCCCAGATCTAGGTGTGGCTCTCTCGTCACACCACCGCTCATTGTTTGATGCCATATTTCTAGAATGTTCCCGACATCTTCCTCACTTCTGGACATGAAGGACCCCCCAGCTTTGGCGTCCATCGAAGACTTCAAGTCATCCCTCAATCCGTTGTAGAACAGAATGATTATCTGTCACTTGGGAAGCTCGTGATGAGGGCATCTTCGCCGCATCTCCTTAAATCTTGTCCAAGCTTCATGCAGGGACTCGTGGCTGGCTTGGGAGAAGGAGTAGATCTCACTCCTCAGCTTCATGGTCTTCCCCGGAGGAAAGAATTTCGTCAGAAAAGCGTTTGAAAGCTTCTCCAAAGTGTTGAACGTATTCGGGTCCATCCCCCTAAGCCACAGCTTGGCCTTATCTCGCAGAGAGAAGGGGAATAGCTTCAGACGGATCGCCTCAGTCATGACACCATTCATCCGGAAGGTGTCACATTTCTACAAGAAGGAGTCCAAATGTTCGATGGGGCTCTCCATGGGTGCACCTGAGAATTGATCCTGCTGGATCCACGTCACCAAAGACGGCTTAAGCTCGAAGCTTTGCGCCGTAATAGCAGGAGGACGGATAGCGGAGGTGGACTCGATGGATGGCATCGAGTACTCCAGCAGGGACTTGTGAGGTGGGGTGTTCTCCCCCATGTCTTTGGGCTCTTCTCTTCTTTGCTTCTCTGCGGCCAAACGCCTTAGGGTGGCGTTTATCTCCGGATCAACAGGAATCAAGTCGTCGAGACTCCTTGAACTCCTACGCATGAAAAGCAACAAACACCCGTGAAGCGAAAAGTGGGAAAGAAACAGATAAATTATAAAACAAAAATAAGAAAATAAAAACGAAAAAGAAGAATGCGAAAATTATCGTGAGATAGAGATGTGAGCTAGACTCAATGGTTCATGAGATCCTGAAATAACAAGCACGTTGCCTCCCCGGCAACTGCGCCATAAAGCTTGACGTCCCCGCGTTGTGCGTGTCAGATGTGTGCAATATATGATAGGGGGCGTGAGATTTAAATATTTATAACCGCAAGTGCACGGTGTTGTAGAGTGGCTTGGGGGTCGAACTCAGGGAGGCGTGCTTGTGCTTGTGTCAGAAAGGACCGGATTCACCCCATGGGTGAGCTAGCCCGAATAGTAGATGGGTTGTCACGAAAGATAGAATGCGAGGGATAAACTATATAAAGGAAAACCCGGGACTTCGGTTTCCACCCTATCGTGCGATTCTCGCCAACACGGCCTACGGGTAGGATAACGATCAGAATTAGGGTCTAATGGTGAGACGTTGCCTCTAAGAGTGATACCGGCGTCCCATGGGCCCGATATTCCGGTCGGTGCCCAGGATGATACGCCGGACTACCCGGGTTCGGTCAGTGGGCATTCCCATGTCCATTAACACTGACCGACTCCGGGAGCACTAAGCTCGCAACGGTAACTCCCAACGTCTCATCCTGCCGCTCCCGCGTGCTAGGATTCGACGTCTACGCTAAGGGCGTGAGCAATGGCTAGGGAGTCAACCGCCAAGTTTATTCCCCCTTGGCCCAACGGTCAAAGTCGGTCTTTTTCCCGCCAATGACAATGAAACACCCTGCGTAACCGATGGATTCCTAATCCCTATCGATTTCCTAGTCCTATAGACGCATCGGGGAGAACCCACGAAGGGGTTTCCACCAAAATCCCAGATTTGGGAACTACTCACACATATTTACTAAGAAGATATCTAAATCAAAATCGACCGTTAAAAACATGATCAGGCGATTGAAAAGTAGTGAGAGCAATGCAAATAACACTATATTAAAGTTTTGTAAAGATCAGACAACTTACAAACATCCAAAAAAATTACAGCCGTCAAGAGAGAGAAAAAACAACAAAAATAACAACTCTCCCGTTTCTGGAAACCTAGGGTCTGTATTTATAAAAAATGACATCACCCGATCGGGTGAAGAATCACCCGATCGGGTGACCTGCTGCGAACTTCGGCAGCAATCTTCAAAATTTCACCTGGTCAGGCGACACGGTCGTTTGGCAGAAGCTGCTCGTCGTTTGGATCTTGAGCGTCGTCAGGTGAACCGATCGGTTGACAAATCAACCGATCGGTTGGAATTGTTGCCCAAAAGACAGAGACTTGCGATATTCTGGCATGGTCAGCCGGCCGTCGGGTGAGCTCTCCAGGTCATCTTCTTCGGGGAAACGGCTACAGGTGAACCGATCGGGTGAAGATCACCCGATCGGTTGAGTTTCAACTCCAATTTCCAGAAAGAACAGTCGGTTGAACTGGTCGGCGACCCGGTCGGTTGACACTTTTGTTGCTTCAGCGGCTGACCGGGTCGTGCACGCGTGCATCACCCGATCGGTCGGGTGGGGGCTGAAAGATAGAGATCTTCATCGTTTGGCCCCCTGGATCACGCGTGACTCCTCCCGTTGCTCCGGGGACTTATGATATCGTCGTTAAACGTCCCCTACACTGGAAAACTCCTGCAAATATGTAAAAACATGGAGAAGTGAAAGAAAACAAGAAAATACGAGAAAACAGGTACGAGACGGCGGAAAATAACGGAAAAGCACGAAAGAAAACGTGCGTGAAGATATGAAATATAAACTCACGTCAACGCCATGTTTTCCCTAGTGCTATATTCAGCTGAGCCTCACATTACCACCACTGCCCCATCCACTGACTCACCAGTTATGCCCCTGCCAGATCCCCCCACCATACTACCTGCTCCACATCAGAGGGACCCATCACCCCCAGAGGGTGGTGCCTCTGCTTGATGTCGTCCCTACCCGATTTTTGCCTCCCTCACTTATTATTGAGCCCATCTGTCTGTTCGGGGCCATGCACTTATATAGCTTGGGGGAGGACCCACTCATGCATCATTTTCATTCAGCATTGCATCATACCATGTTTTTACTATCTTTTTGCACAGTTTTTATTTTTATATCCTCCCCATCCACCCCACCCTATTTAGCATCATCTCCCGCTTACAGGCGTTTTCTTAGCAGTGAGGACACTGCTAGGTTTAGCTTGTGGGATGAGCGCTACCGCTTTATTTTTCATTTTTTCTTTTAAACTTTCTTCCCTATTTCAGTTTTTATCTTACTTTTTCACCACTTTTCCACTTCCTTACCTTTTTTTCTCATTCTGCATCATTTTTTATGCTTTTTGCCATGCATGCATCTCTTTTTCTTCATTTTTCTACTTTCTCCGCCTTTTTCTCTTTTATGCTAAGGATGTTTTGCATGATGATACCTCTCGTAGCCTTAGTAGTTATTCACGATGCTTACTATCTGTTGACATGCTATTAGGGTAGTTTCAGTTTTACTATCTATATGCATGCACATTCTTTGGTTGATCTATCTGATTTAATGCTTAAAATAAATTGAAAATCAAATGCATGAATTAGTATCTAGTATGCGCTATGTTGGGTAATGCACCTAGGTTCACGCATCACTAAAACACTTGGAGGATCTGTTTTTTATATCTTATTCACTTCTGTTTGCATGCCGGTTGTCATCGTGCCTATTGCTGCATGCTTTTTCAGTATTCATCTAGAGGAATGAAAATATCCATGCTATTATTGAGTTTAGTTAGAGTATTATTTTATCAATCCGGTGTGCACCTCTTATGAGTGAACCGAGAGATCTACTATTTCCTTCTCCACATATCTATATAGTTCTCTACATATCAGTTGGTTGTACCCCACAGCTATCCTTACCGCATCCCACTTCCCAAACCCAACAAGAAAAAGTATAGGTTCTAAAAGAAAAACAAGAAAAAAATGTGTATATATTCATATGCGAAAAAAAGAAAAGAAAAAGAAAGAAAATGAATAAAAATAGTTTTATATCCTTTCTTTAGAAGCTATCATATATACTGGGAAGAAGAAGAAAAATTTCATATCCTATTTTTAGATGCGACGCCTCAAGCTAAGTTTGGGGGGTGAACCAGCTGATCACATGAGTGATTGTGACATTAGAGTGGGCACGTGGAGATTTAATTATACTTAAACTTTACAAAACACTTTAGTTTTTGGAGCTTTTTCATGAATCGAAATGAATAACTGAATAGCTTGATCCTTTCCATTCTCTATTGCATGCTGTGTGATTTCTATATGCTCCATGTGTATCTGTAATTGAAAAGTGCATTGAAAAGTGGATTGCATGAGATTGGTATGAGTTGATAGCGTTATTTCAGTGGATCCCTATCTTTTGCTTGTATTACATGCTAGACATATGATCTGTAAAACTAGAAATTGCCAGTAGCATGTATGTTCACTATTCAGAGCATTGTGATATACCACTTAGGCCTGAGATCTGACCGAATATCCTTAGCACCCTCCATCCACTTCCAGTCTCTTCTCTTCTTATTTTTATTTCTTATTTCTTTTTTTTTTCCTCCCGGCGTACCTAGTATTCGTCTTCTTCGAGGACGAGTAAGAGATAAGCTTGGGGGATTTTGACGTGTCCATGTTTTCTACTATTTTCATATCATCATTACATTGTATTCCATGCCATTTTCGCATCCAAGTCCCATATTTTCCTACGATATCGCATTTTTGACGTTATTTTCGAGTTTCGTAGTGTTTTATGAGTTTTTAGGGATTTTGAAGCGATTTGGGACCCGACATGGGTATGGACACATCCGACACACCCATGAGCTCGTTAGTGAAGCTCTACAGGAGTTTGCCATGTTTTGGGAGCCATGGAAGGAGTGGTGGAGAGAGCAGGAGGGAGAGAGGAGCTTTAGCAGCCTCAGCTAGGAGTTTCCCAGATGACTCGACCGAGCAGAGCAGCCGCTCGGTCGAGCAGACGCAAAGAAGGAGAATGGAGCTGATACGTGGATTGCTCGGACCGAGCAATGCATCTGCTCGGTCGATCAATATTCATTCCAAAGCCCGATCAATCCAGCGCACGGCCTGAGCAACTTTTTAGCGACCGAGTCAGCCTCTGCTCGGACCGAGCCGAGCTGACTCGGCCCGTGCAGGCAAAGTGAAGATTTTGGAGATTTTCGATTCCCAGTCAAGCTCGGTCGAGCAGCATATCTGCTCGGACCGAGCGACCGACCGAGCAACACGATGCTCGACCGAGTCGCCAACTCGGTCGGTGATCGTGGAGCCATTTTTGGAAATATTTTCTGAGCGATTGTCGCGCGATTTGGGGAGTGAAGGCTGGCAGCTGCGAAACGATTCAGGGGCGATTCATTCTGAGTTTTTTTGAATACGTTTTAGGGAGGCGAAAATTAGAGATTGATTGTTAGGTTTTTAGATTAAAACTTCTGAAGATTTTTGGGGATCGAAATTATTGGATTATTGTTTTGGGTGCTCTATTGCTATTGCGTATTGGGAATTTCTGTTCTTCGTTGGATCTATCTCTCGTCTATTTTATTCATCTCTCGCTGTAAGTTTTTAATCTTTATTCTATCAATTGCCCTGATGTTTTCATCTCTAAATATTGTGTTTTATCCGTCAACAATGCCATGAGTGAGTAGTTCTTTCTAGGGTTGATGGGTTAGCACTAAGATCCTAGGAGGATGCCGAGGATCTGGATCCCTACGTTAAAGTAGGAATTTAGGGTAGTATTTCGGTCGATCCTACCGAATCCCCGGATAACCCGTACTGAGATCATGCCCACGGTCTGTGGAATTGATGTGCTTAAGGGGTATCTTTGGGATTCGAATAAGGAAATCGGTGGATCCAACCAAGGCTCGTGACTATGCTCGGCTCGTGCCTTGAGGAGATCCATCGATGAACTATATCGCTACGTTAACGGCTACAACATTGCGTCAACGAGAGCTACCGAAATACCTCACAATTCTAACCCACGAGAGTGGTATGAATTGTGAGATTAATCCCTTAACCCTAATGTAACGTGATGATTCTTTTCCAACGTCGATTCCCGACGATCTTAGCGGTGATCCCTAACGCCCTAGTCCTTTTTATTAGTGAAACAATAACAACATCCCAATCAACTCTCTCAACCCGATAGCTATCTCACTTCGAGATATAGAAGTGAACTGAGAACACATATACACTATCACCATCCCTGTGGGATTCGATATCATTTATACTACAACTTGACACTGTCCGCTTGCGGATCGAGCCCGGAATTGACACTTAGGGGCCATACCACACCTGGCGATCGTGACACCACCGGGTGGAATCTAGGTGTAGGTTTCGGGTGCGTCAACAGTCGACTGCCCAACTCAATTTTATCAAACAGCAGACTGTATCTTTCATACAGGTGACTAATGACTATTTTACAGTCGACTGCCTAATCGACAAGTGACTACAGTTTGGTCATCAGTCGTCTGTCCAAACTTTTAGAAGTCTTGTTTTTTTATCATCGAATTTTGATTCTCAGTCAGTCGAATGATGAGTAAAATACAGTCGACTGTCTCTCCGACAGGCGACTGTGATTTACCCAGTAGTTGACTGTCTGTCAATTCATGCCTATTTCTGTCTAACTTCCCATTCGACTGACAAATGTTCTTAGTCGACTTTCAACTGTTCTGGCGGTTTGTTAACTTGATTTGAGCCGTTGATTTTTTTGATCAAACGGCCCAGATTCTATCGACTCCTCTTTATATCGTCGAGAGATGTCGATTCGTACTTTTGTTTTCTCTCTCATCCGACTAAAAACTCCCTCGTCTTCCTCCTTCGAACTCCACCGATGATCACTCATTCGTCGATTTCGTGCATTTCAAAGCCTCTCTCCTCCGTTCTTTCGATTTCTGAGTCTATTGTCTCCCTATTGATCGTTCATCACCATTAGGTATCACTCTATTTCGTTTATCGACTCATGCGTACCCTAGCTTCTTACTGTCGTCATTCATGGATCCAGCTAGTCCAGCTTCGTCGGGGGAGTTCTTGGGCATTTTCTTCGGTGACCCGATTCCTTCAGCCTCTGCGGCTGAACCCCCTTCTCATCCTGCAGAACAGCCACCCCATCCTCCTCCGTCTGTTCCGCTTGAATATTTTATATTCGCTCAACTTTGTGACCGAGTCTCTTCGATCGAACAACTTGCTTCCTCCATAGATCAAATACTCTCGCTACTTGTTCAGCTTCAATACAAGTCGTTCTTGCATCATGGCTTCCCCATTCCAGCCGAACTCCCGGCCATGTTTCCTTCGTCTGAGCATACTCCCCATTCAGTTGTCCCCACTGCTCCAGGCTTAGTGCCTCCGTCTACTGATGTCCAGCCCACTGTCCCTACTCACGTTGAGTTTTCAATTGCGGGTGCGTCGTCATCCAAGAGGAAGGCTCATGCATACCCTACCCATCGCTCCACCAGACTGATGTTCCACCGATCTGGTCACCCCTCAGACCGATCAGTCATCCACACGTCTGATCCAGATGTTGCTGCTCCAGAGACACTCACCCTTAGTACTATATGTTTTTTTTGTATGATTGAGTGTTTGAGTTCTGATGTCTGGATGATGTATGTATTTTGATCACTTTTTGTATGGATATACATGGTGTTATGGATGTATTTTGTACCCATGTAATCTTAATCGTGTGTATATATATAATATTTCTGTTTCACACATTGTCTCATTGTTTATCTTATATGTGTGAATTTTGTGAAATTGTCTCCTTGTATACGATGTCATTTATATGATGTGATTTGAGACATATTTTTATCATATGGCTCATAATGTTGATATTGGACTTACATTTCTTTAGTCAACTAAGTTTTAATGTGTTTTAAGAGTATTTGGAATGTATGTCAATAAGATGCCCTTGTGTGATTAGTTTCTCTCCGAATAATTTGTTGGCATCAAATTGAATATACATCCTATCTTTATACTCCCATGTTAGTACTTATTTAGCATGATTGTTGTTGTTATTTTACTCTCACCTTTTGGATAAGACATAGGGGGAGAGAAATAAACAGATTCATAATGTACGTGCTAGGTAAATTCTAATTACACTTGAATCTAAGATTGAAGTTGCCTTAGACTCAGGGGGAGTAAGATATAATGAACATAGATTATAAAATCCTAGATTTCATGGATTCAAGCAAATCATTTCATTCATGCATATCTTACTCATTTGCTTCATTTGATCTATAGATGCCCCAAATATTTAATGACTAACTTGATTGTCATCTATGTAGGGGGAGTAAGTTTTCTTTAAATACAATTATTTATCTTTTTGTTTATGTTTGTTTGTCATCATCAAAAAGGGAGAGAATATTGAGTATTGATCTTTTTCCTACTTGGTGTTAATGATGAGCAAACAAAAATACTTCTGACTAATCCCCTATTTGCAGTTAATCCATTGCCTAAGCATTTCATGAAGATCAATTAGCAATGATGACACTCAAAGATCAATGGAAGCAAGAAAAGTGGATTGGATGATCAAAGATGGTGATTGAAGCTCCTAGAAGACTTCAAGCTCATACTTTGGAAAGAAGAGTTAGTTCTACAATGCATTCTTCTTTTTATCTTCTAGTATGTAGCTTAGAAGTAGAAATTTGATGGAGCACACACACTCATCTTCATTTCAGTCATAGGAAATCATTAGATCAATTTTCCTTTGACACTAATTCATATTTTATCTAGAATGTGCAAAGTTTGATCTCAACATTCGACTACTGAATGTTTTACAGTCGCCTGTCTCGAAATAGTCGACTGTGTTTTGTTCTACAGTCGCCTATTATGCACATATCTAATCAGTTGATTTTTGGGCTTCTAAGCTTTAACTCTATCAGGCGACTGCTGTACTTTCACAGGTGCCTGTCCAAGGGACAGTCGACTGTGATCTGTAAATCAGTCGCATGTCTATCATCTGCCCAATTATCAGTTCATTTGATCTAGCCAGTCGACTGATGTTGTTTTTACAGGCGCCTGTCCAAAGACCAGTCGACTGTAAATGCTTCAAAAGTCGCATGTCCATGATTCTTCTGCAGGACTTGCTCTCGAGAATATTTCATATTCTAGTACCAGTCAACTGATGTTGTATTTACAAACGACTGTCCAATGGCACAGTCGACTGTCAATGCTTCAACAGTCGTCTGTCTGTGAGCCTCTCTGTAGACTCAACTCTCAGAAAAATGTCAGGGTTTCTGACAGTCTTCTGTAGAAGGAATTACAGTTGCCTGTTGGTTTTACAGTCGACTTTCTTCTCTTCATCGGTCACATGTCCTCTATTTCCAGACTTTTATCAGACTTTCTCAATTTATCCAGTTTACGGCCAGTCGTCTATAGAAGGATTTACAGTTGCCTGTTGGTTTAACAGTTGATTGTCTACCCCTCATCAGTCGGCTGTCCACGTGGTAAGTTACCATTTGAATTCTCACCTACCCTCTGACACAGTGCAGCAGTCGACTGTGTTTTGTTCAACAGTCGACTGTCGCGAGTGCAGATTCTATCCGTTGGCTATTTCTCAATGGATTTCAAAGGGGCTTTTGGGGATTTTGTTTGAGGGCTTTAAGAAAACTATAAAGGCATCCTCTACTGTTCCGTTGAGAGGTTAGCAACTTACTCATTCATTCAAGTTTTCAATCTTTCAAGATCAAAGGTCTCAAAATCCTAAAGACATAGAATCCCTATCTTCAATCTCTTGCTCTCTAACCTAACCAAAGAGAAATCTTCTAAGCATTTGGTGCAGTCAAGAGAAATGGCTTTCCTCTCTTTTAAGAGAGTCATTCAATACACAACACACTCTCCTTCAAGTTCTACTTCAAGGCATAGGTGATTGTAAGTGTAGTTTATTTCAGATTTCATAACTTTCGTTATAAGGGTTGTGAGAGTGGGTTGCTTGCTCCCAAGTTGTGGGAGTCAAGGACAATCGAGTGTATTTTGATTTTACTTGTAGGTTTGCTACAAGTGGGGTTTTAAGGAAACCTCAAGTTAGGGTTCTAACTTGAGTATCCGGTTGTTTACCGGGTGGAAGGGAGTAGGATTACCGGAAACAAGTCGGAAAGTGACTTGGGTAATCCGAACCCTTGAAACATCCTTGCATTTGCATTGTTTCATTTTTAGGGTTTACTTTTATTCCACATTATTTGTTGGTTAGGAATTTAATTTGGTGTAACTATCTTTTTAAATTGCATAAAACCTATTCAACCCCATTCTAGTGTTTTCCTCATAGCCAGGACCTCACGAAACCAATCCAACCTAAGATTTATAACCTAGCATCGATATCCAACGATCCTAGCAGTTATTCTGGGCGCCCTAGTTCCCCCTTATTATTAATTTCTGTTAGAGATTTCCATGAAAAAACTTTGGATGCACCCCACAGCTGACACAGTCGCACCACTCTGAACTATAAACCCAAGACCAAGACCAATCGCCTTCCCTGTGGATCGACAGCCTTTCTATACTACAAATCTATCGACACCATGCACTTGCGAACTCAAACAACAGCCTACGAAGGTAGGCATCAGTTCTCCCCGATCGTGTAGCTTGGTCGGCCCACGAAGGGTAGACCCTTCGATCGTGTAGGCAAGCAACCCATGAGGGTATACATCAGTCGTCCCTGATCTTGTAGCTCGGTCAGTCCTGAGCAGAATGGGCCGCAAAAGTATTCATCAAACATCGCCGATCGTATAGCTCGTTTGGCCCACGAAGGGTTGGCCCCTCTGTCTGTATAGCCGAACGGTCCGCGAGGGTAGAGTCCTCCCCGATGTGTAGCTCAGTCGGCCCATGAAGGGTTGGCCCATTCGATCGTGTAGCCAAGCGGCCCGCAAGGGTATACATAAGTCATCTCCGATCGTGCCATGAAAGGTTGGCCCCTCCGTTCTTGTAGTCGAGCAGCCCGCGAGGGTAAAGTCATCCCTGATCGTGTATCTCAGTCTCCGTTCATGTAGCCGAACAGCCTGCAAGGGTATACATCAGTCGTTCCTGATCGTGTAGCTCGGTCGGCCTGCGAAGGGTTGGCCACTCCATTCGTGTAGCCGAGCAGCTTGCAAGGGCATTCATCAGTCATCCCCGATCATGTAGCTTGGTCAGCCCGTAAAGGGTTGGCTCCTCTGATCATGTAGCCGAATGGCCCAGGCCTCCACGAGCGTATAAATGGCTCTCGATTCTTTGTTGATTGCCTAACTTAGTCGATCCACGAAGGGTTGGCCCTTCGTCCATATAGCAGAACGATGAGTTTGGGTATAAGTGGCTTGTGATTTTACTTGACTATATAAGTCGGTCGTCATGTGAAGGGTTGGCCCCCCATTCACATGGCCGAACGATCAGTGTGGGTACGAGTGGAGTGGATCCAGGTGCTTGGAAAAGGTTAGGCTGACGAGAAGACAAACCTCGCAAGGCACATTGGTCACACACGTGATCAAATTGAAATATAAACAAAACATTATTCATTAATTCATAATGAAAATTTCAACACTAGAAATTCGTACATTCGTTTATTTCAAGCAGGAGATGTCGCCTTGTTCCTCTTGTGTTTTTCGACTGCAGAATATTTGGGGACAGCTTAGTTGATGACCTTGGTAACGGCGAGTTAGGCATGAGCCCTTTGTATTTTGGCTTTTAGGTTCTCTCCTTTGCTGGTGTGTCATCGACGAACCTCTTCGGATGGTCCCACTTGATTACAGCTTTGATGTCCTTCGACGTAAAGCAGTCATCTGTGCCATGGCCACTATCATTGTAGTACCTGCAAAATTTAAGATCATCCCTCTTCTCATACCTGCACTTCTATTTTGGGGGAGGTCGGTCAAATACTCCTTTGCCTTTTGCATAAGCCAGGACTTCAGCCCTGGTCGCATTTAACTTGATGAATGACTCGTCGGTTGGAGGTACGTGGCCTCGGGGGCTCTTACCCCTTTGCCTATGGTCCCGAGTTTCTTGACGGGGACTATCAAGTGGTCGAGCTTCTCGTCTTGTCTCCCTGTGGTGCTTGAAAGAGCTCTTCTTTTTGGCGGTGAGTGCCTCTTCTAAGGTCATGAATCATTTTTGCAATATTGAACATGTGTTCAAGATTACTCGGCGGTCATTGATGCAAAGATGTTAGTAGATCTTCACAGTGGATGCCTTAAGTGAGAGCCGAGTGACTGTATCGTCAGTGGCACCTTCGACGTGCAGCCTCTCATTGTTGAAGCATTTGAAGAAATCTCGCAGCGTTTTCCTCTCCCTCTGCTCCAGAGTGAACAGGTGAGCTGGCTTTCTCTTCTGCCTTCATCTTGCCATAAACTACCGGCAAAATACTTGGGACAAGTCCTCAAAGAACCCAATGCTACGGTTGGGTAGTCCGCTGTACTACTCATCCGCTGCCTTGGTCAGAGTGGTGTGAAAGGCTCGACATATATATGGCTCGTCGACCCCATGTAGCTCCATCACGCTTTGGTATTTGCAGACGTGTTCCCATGGATCACTCGTACCATCATATTGCTTCTGGGGTGGTATATTGCACTTCGGTAGCTGGGGAGCCGAAATAATGTTCTCCTTCAAAGGAGTCCATCCACTAGGAGCAAGGCAATTGTAAGTTGTTCCTCCTCACGACGGTGGGTCTGTCGACAGATAAGGGCACTGGAGGAATTGACATGGCTTTCTCTTGAGTGATTGGAAGAGTTTTGATAAGGAGGGCTGCTTGCACGACTCTTTCATTTTTGCCCAGTCATGGGCCTTGTAGGACTGTGGCTACGATCCTCGGTGCGACGATCCTTAGTTTGCTCCAGTTGATGCGGGTAGCTTGCCCGTTGTTGGAGGGGCCCAGGCCCAGTGATCGTCTGACGGAACGGTTGATATCGTCACCCCTCTGGTTACCGTGACCTCTATTGTTGTTGTCGACTTCGATCCATCATCGAGATGTTGGAGTGGTATTGAGCAGAGGGTTGCCTGCCACTCTGAATTTGGACCTCCAGCCCTCTGGCTCCTTGGTGCAAGCTGTGCCCCCATGGTCTGACATTGAATTGGGGGTGGCTGTACCGCAGCCACTTGTATAGGTTGATGGGCTATTTGCTAGATGGAGATGGTCAATGCAGCAAAATTGGCACTGACCGATTGGGTGAATATGTCAAATTTCTCTTGCGAAACTAGTTGCCTAACGGGTCCCCCCTCCAACGAAGATCCAGCATCATCGTTGATTTGCGGCGTATCCTCGTTCATGCCAAGGATTGGTCCAGTGTTGATGGGTCCAGTCGACATGGTTGTTACTTCGGGATGTTGACTGTTCGATTTCCCACAGACAGTGCCAACTGTTGACGGATGAGTTTCGGTCAACAGTAAGGTGTGCTGATTCGGACACCTATGATGATGTGGATCCTTGTCAGCTGGTACGTGGGACTTGCATTGATGGTAACTCGAGTCAGTGGGAGCTTGGTCCGGGCTACTGTGATAAAGCCCGACCTAACCTTGATGTACTTTGAGCTGTCTAAACCACCAGTTGTGTCGTCTGTCGAGCTATCTGTAGCACAAACAATCGTCAAGAGAATTGGATCTGGGTTCCGACCCAAATCCCATCCGATGCTTAAGTTAGTATGGAACTTAAGGGGACTCGGCTCAGCAGGATCGACCTAAAGGGAGATCGGAAGTCGTGCTGTCATGCCGAGTGAAGGAGGAAGAAATGTGTTGTGGAAAGTAAAGCGCAAAGGTTGTCAGAGTACCTCATACTTTGTATCTCTGGAGTGTCCCATGTCTCCTTGTGATTTATTCGTTTTATATGTGGATGCATCCCCTTAGTACCGTTGGTGAATAACAACCTTGCAATAATAGTGGCATGTTCATCCCTTCAGAATAGGCATAACAGATGTCCGCCCACTTTGCCATTATGGAGCCCATTATTAACCGTTTCCTCAAGACGGGATTGCCTTTGACTGAGAAAACGGCCAGACATCTACGTGGGCTTCACGGACTTGATGGGCCATCTCTCCTCTCTTTGTAGGCTTTGCCTACTCAGGTGTCAATACTTTTCCCACCTTCGAGAGCCGGCCCAATGTTGTAACAGTTGTCATTCATTGCATAAGGGCATTCATTGCATAGTGTAGCCCTCGCCATGATGCAACTAAAATTCATGTCCTACCATTATATGTTTGTGTGGCCCTCTCAACACATGACTCATATCTATTTGACCATTTTCCATTAATAGTTGGACATTGAAAGGGAAATATACATGGTGGATGTGCTGCTTGACAAAGTAAAACTAGGACATGAAAGCCTTGCGTCTAGCCAGAATGCAAACTAAAATCCATATTTGCTTGGTTTTTATATACTCTATCTTATCATTTATTTCTTGTTTTCATTCGGTCACAATGGGGCTAAAAAGCACCTCTACTATGTATCATAGTTTTACTTCATCAAGAAGCATAGCCACCATGTATAGTTCCCTTTCAATGCCCAACTATTAATGGAAAATAATGGGATGTTGATTATGTTGAGGCTTTTTAAATCTTACATGGGTGATGTATCACCATTAGCAAGGCCACCACTTCTAATATTCACTCATCATTGATGTCGAAAAATTTCAGGTTCTTGCCCAATTTTCCTTTGCTAGGGAACTCATCCTTGAAAAAATTAGCGTCATGATTGTATCTATAGCTAGCCTAGTTCTCAATAACTTGGTACCACAAGAAATATATTCTTAACCTTTGGCAAGTATTGTTCAAAACACCTACATGATTTGGACCTATGTGGAGGACATAGACATGACTGTAGTGTGTGAAGGCACATATGAATGTTAAAAAGTAAAAGTATTGTTCTAAACAAGGCATCCTACACAACCTAATATGTCCTATTATGTTATGCCATCTTAATGATGTAGTCACAAAATCCATAGAATATGCAGTCACATATGAAATAGCATTTACATAATTATACAAATCAATCAAGTACGATACATTCGATAAATTTTTTTAAAAATTAAATTTAATTCAAATAATATTGATATCTATCTTTTCAAAACATATAACACTAATCCAACATTTACTCTCTAATGATTCCTTTGGTACTGGACAAACATCCCATGATCCCACATGATATTTTCCATGCTTCTTGAGTCCCAACCAAAATATAAAGAGAGTTAACTGCATTATAGGAGATATCATGTACTTTTTCTGCATGTGTGTTGTCATGCTTGAAATGGCCTAGTTTCATATAGATGGAGTATTCTTTTAAAGTCTTCTTATTTGCCATCCTTCGTGCTAGCCCACTTCCTATGCTTGAACTTCTTCTTGAAGTCCTCCTTTTTCGGCTTTTTTTTGACTTGTTTGGATAGAATTTTATTCTTGACCACTACATTATGTACTTTTCTTGCCTTAATATTCATGCCTTGGTTTTTGAACTTAGAAACTCACATCTGCTTGTCCTTAAGCTTAATAGGGCACCAATCATCCTTGAAAGGTCTTAACACTACGATTATCAACTCGTTCCTTGAAAGCTTAATAGGGCACCGAGCCCGAACTCGTTCCTCAACTCGTATCTAACGGTCGGCATCTTCCCAAAATTTCTATCAACTCTCTCTTTCTCACTGCATTTTCGCCATTAGAGCTTGGTGTTTTCTTTCACTGTTTTTTTTGTTGGGTTTCATCCATTTATCAAGTTTGCCCCTTCTCCGCCGCCGCGAAGAGGAGGGAGGAGGAGTATGGCAAATTTGTAATTAAGTGATATGTAAACTCAACAAAAGATTTTAATAGCAAACTTGTAAATAAGTAAGTGATTTGTAAACTCAAGAATCAGGTCTGTGCGAATAGCAACTCCCTTATCTATCATCATTATCCATTTTAAGTCGGGACAGATTGTAGGCAAATTCTAATCGGGTCCGAACGGCGCCCGGCCCAATAGGGAATAGTCTCCTTTTTCTCATCCGCTGATCTCGCCGGCGCCTGATCTCTCCCGTCTCTCTCAACCCCCCCACGCCCCAGGGGAAAAAAAACTCCCACTCACTTTATCGTTTGAACTTAGAAGTTAAGTACGTTCAATTGCTTCAATAATCAACCCTAATTCTTGATGCCAATTCCCTAACCCTGGTTTATTATCCTCGTTTCAGTTCACAAGGGGAACCAATCGTCAATGGCGAGCGCCACCGTCGACGCATCGGGGAACCCGATCCCGACGTCGGCAGTCTTGATGGCATCGTCGAAGCACATCGCGACGATGTGCAGATCCGAGAACATGGCGTTCATCAACTGCAAGAAGAAGGACCCGAACCCCGAGAAATGCCTCGATAAAGGGCGGCAAGTCACCAGCTGCGTGCTAAATCTGTAAGATTTTTCAGATTTTGTGCCAATTTACTTAGACGTTGGCATTAAATTTGGTTTAGTTCTCTTTGTTTGTGACCTAGTTCTTCTTGTTTAGCTTGTATATCAGAATTGGTATCTTAGTAAATAGATGTAAATAGATGCTTTTATATGCTTTGTTTGACCGCATATAAGAGAATTTATCAATACAACTCATAAGCGCTTTAATTAAGTGAATTTAACTACCGGGCTCGAATTATTGCATTTAGGACAGAGTTCTGCTGCAGTAGTGTTCGAATAAATAATTTTTTCGCGTTGGTGTTTGAATAGATTGATTCCACTATAGTTATCTTCCCTCATCTCAATGTACTATAAAGACGTTTAAGCTGTACGTGTTTTTTTTTTTTTTGAGATAACCAAGATGTAGGTCTTTATATATGAAAAATGAAATCAAGCACACAACTTATTAGTAGGGCCAAACGAAATAGTGGGATTACTCTCCCAGGAGAAAAGGATTGTTGTTTAATGTCCTAGGAAACAAAAAACTGTTGTTTGTAATTATCTTTATCCCATTTTGGGTGGTGGCATCTACAGCGTTTAGTTATGCACTTGCTAACGTTCTCACAAATCAACACAACTTACAAATTAGTGCATATGAAATGCACATCTAGACTTGTGAAGATTAGAATGAAGCCATAGGGAGTTAATGACATGACGTCATTTGATGCTTAAACATGAATCAAGTTATTTATTGGTCAATAATGTGAGAGAATTTATCCTGACGATAGACTAAGCCTTATCCAATATGTGTCAGCTCCAAATCACTCAAGTTAAGAATGGATTGTCATATATAAGTAGAAAAGCTTGAAAGGAAGATGTTCAAACGGCGGCACTAACATCTAGGATCTTTCACTGTTGCAGTCATGTTACCAACAATGCTTTATCAGTATGTTGGTGGTTTTTGTTGCCATGTTAACTATTCAGAACAAACAAATGCGCTGATCATGTTTGGATTACAACCAGTAAAATGTGTGCACTGAAACTGTATAGGTAGTCATCCCTAAAACTTGTTTTGATATATTGTTGCATGCTTAGGATTAATATCTTATTCACACGGTTTTACAAGGTGACATCAAAGAAGGACACCAACCGTGAATGATTATAATGCATAGCGACGATAGCTGCTGACTAAGTTGGCAATGTTTGTATCAGGTGGCTTTGTGATGAGTTAATTTGAGAACCTAATAGGTGCATGTATTGCATCTCTTAATCTTGAGGCATGCCATATGAAATCTGAGGTTTTACTTTATATTTTATTCTATTTTCTTAGATTGATCATAGTTGGAAATCCATGCACACCGACACTTGTAGGCGTGTAATTCCTGCATCCAATGTTGTTAATATTTGTCCACTTGAGAGCTCAAGTGGCATGACGATCTTGTTGGGATGTTGCAGGTTCGAACATCACACTTCCCACAATGGGCGGGGAGAGCTCTGAATTAACAACTCAAGGGCTCACTAAACAGCCTTATTATGTGACTAGATTTATTACGTAATGACTTGAGTTCGTGATGCATGGAGGGTTATGGTGATGCATGGAGGGTTATGGCGATCAATGGATATTTGTTGTGATCCATGTGTGGAGTTCTTCCACTACTGTTGTAGGGGATCCTCCATCCAACCATGGGGGTTGGGGGTTGGGACGTAAGCCTATGAGCCTTTCTTTGGAAGAAAATTGCTTATATTCAAGCCGAGGGCTTAATCAAGGTTTCCACGGATATTAGATTTAGATCTTAGATGACGTTAGGCTTAGATGATTTTTGTTGCCAATTTCCAACACACCGAGAGGGGTAGGTTTTTTTTTGTTGGTGGGGGGGTGGGGGGTTGGGGATGAAGAGAAAATTGGCTAAATACCATGAGTCAACCATCATTTTTAATTTCTACCACCCGATTTACAAACTTTGCTAGAATACCACACCCCCTAAAAAAGGACTAAAATACCCCGTTACATTCCCAAAAATTAAATCCCAACAAAATTAAACCCCCACCTGCAGATTCACGTCCGCTCCCCATAGTCCCAACTGATCCTGTTTTTACAGGTATGCGCTCATATACTCCAATATACACTAATGCACATTGACGTATATTGGCGCATATTGGCTAATACTATGTTATATTGGTTCATAACATAGTACTGCTGCCTCGCCGTACTCCGACGACACCCGGAGCCCAACCGCCTTCCTTCCGCCTCAGCCCCGTGTTCCTCCCTCCGACTCACCACCGAGCAGCAAAGCCCCGCCGAGCTCTTCTTCGACAGCACCCCCGGCCCCCCATATAAATTGTTATGAACCAATATAACATAGTATTAGCCAATATGCGCCAATATACGTCAATGTGCATTAGTGTATATTGGAGTATATGAGCGCATACCTGTAAAAACAGGATCAGTTGGGACTATGTGGAGAGGATGCGAATCTGCAGGTGGGGGTTTAATTTTGTTGGGTTTTAATTTTTGGGAACGAACGTGGGTATTTTAGTCTTTTTAGGGGGGTGTGGTATTCTAGCAAAGTTTTTAAACAGGGTGGTAGAAATTAAAAGTGATGGTTGACCCATGGTATTTAGCCAATTTTCTCGGGGATGAATGACTTATGCAACCGAATAATGGGAGAATAGGTGAACTTGCACTTGTGTTTTTTGTTTTTTTGTTTTTGCATTCGTACCTTTTACATTATCCTCTTCTTCCTTTGCTGTTTATGGTCAAGGTTTTCAAGGTACCACTTTGATACTAGTTTGCACAAAGAACCTATTGTTGCACTCTATAAATCATGTGGTGATTGCAGAAACATAGTCTGATTATTTGGGGATGCTTTTTTTCCTGATGTTTTAAGCATATGTATTCGTGAATAAGTTGGCAGTGTTTAGAAGAAGCTTATTCCAAGCAAGTCTCTGTGGCGTCTAACTGTTTCTGATTACATATTAAGACAGTCCTACATGATACATTTCATGGTAAGTGTTACGACCTAAAGATCGTAGGAATACGACTCCCGCCCAGATCCGCTGACATACCCCATTAACTCACCCCTTCGTGAAAGGGCCGCCATCCCGGAGGTCCGAGGCTACACGGAAATGGGCACACCTTGCAGCACTCCCCCTCCCAGCCGAGGCTTACAACCTCAGCTGCTCGGCTCGCCAGGGGCAGTGCGCTTGGGGAGCGCCCAGGCAGTGCCGCCGGGGATGCTGACGTAGGCATGTGCATATCCCTACTTGCCAGCGGCCCACGACCCGCGACCAAGAAGGGGCGTGGCCGGGCCGGACAACCCCCGAGCAGGTCGACCCGGCTGGTCCCCATGAACCACGGCGCCGGGAATAGCATAGCCAGACCTTTAGTTCAGCACATACGACAAACTACCTAGTGTAAGGACATAACTGACACTAACGCCGTCCGACCATCTGACAAAGCGCCCCCTGGCCGCTGAGCCCCCTGACTCTTAATGCTTTCGGCCATGACATCCGGACAAAAGTGTCCCTGGCCGTTGCGCCGTCTGACAAAAGCAGGGCATGCACTCCTGTTCCTGACATCCTTGTCCGAAGCTTCCGTGACAACCGAGCCAGCTCAGCATGTCGAGTCAGCATGCCAGGTCAGCCCCGCCTATTCATCTCTCGTCAGGTATAAATACCCCCTCACTTCTGACGGTGAGGGGGTTGGCAAATTCTCTCTCTCAATCCATTATTCACACACGAGGGCAAAGGTCGTCCACATCTTTGTTCTCCCACTTATAGCTCGCCACGTACGGTCGACACATACTCAGTCCGACCGGCGTGCCTAGCCCCCGTTTTAAGTCCTATTACTGACTTAGGCATCGGAGGGGCTAAGGGTTGGACCCCAACCCGGCCCTTCTGACGGGTTGCTCGTGGTGCAGGAAAGCTCGCCCCTTGGTCGACGTCAGCCTTTAGCTCCCGCCACCCGATCTTCTTCCGTCGTGTCCGGTGAGATTTGACTCCATGGCCACCCCCGGCGGCAAGTCTAGCCTCTTCACCCCACTAATCACCTGTTAAATAGCACACCTAAACCCTCTTATCAACATAACCACCGTGCCCTTGGTTCCCCTCAATACAAATTCATTGTACGCGAGTTCCACCTCGTAACAATTGGCGCCGTCTGTGGGAACGAAGGGTCACACCCATGTTAGACTTCATGCCAATCACTCGGAACCCTGACCACTGCAAGGATCCCGTGGGTCAGGAGCCACTCTCTTTACTAATCACACCGGTGCCCGACCCCCCTTCCGGGGATGGGCGCCGAGACAGACCGTACCTCGGCCCGTGTAATCCTGAAGAGCTTCGAGGCCGTCGCTCAGGTGATGGGAGGCTACGTGGCGACGGGAGCGGAGCCACCGCCCGGCCCCTCGGAGCCCCCGAACGTGATACAAAATCTCCACCCTCAGTTCGAGGAGGAGGGGGGAGACAGGGGGCTCGCCAAGGAGGTTGCGGCCCAGCAGAAGCTCCTGGAAGAGGAAATGGAGGTCGCGCGGCTGGGGAGGCGCCGGGAAGAAGCGGCCGCCGCGCAAAGGCATTTGGACGAAGCGGCCGAGACCGCCAGAAGGGCCTACCAGGACGAAGAGACCGCCCGCCACCAGCTCCACTTCATCATCGCGGAGCGCGAAAGGCTGAGGAGGGAGAACGAAGGCAACCGTGAAATCCTGGAGGTGACGGCGACGGCCCGACGGCTCGGGGACGGGCGAGGCCCGTTGTTGGCCAGGTCCCCACCGTGAGGAGGCAGTCCACCTCGTCGGCGCCACTCCTCCGATCGCTTACACGAGGAAGCCGTTCGTCGACAACTACGCTTCCTCACCGCCGAGCGCGCGAGGCTTCTGCGGGAGAATCCGGAGCGGATGGAGATCTAGGGGGAGGCGGCTGGAGGGCGATGGTACTGGGAAAACCGTAGCCCGCAACCCGTCGAATCCTCGACCCGGGGAAGGAGCCCCGTCAGGCGACCGCCACGCTACTCCTCGGGGCGGGGGGACCGTCGGCAGCCGAGGCGCGACCGGAGCCAGACCCCCGAATGACGGAGAGGAGATGCGCCTGAGCGCCCTACCTATCCGGAGGAGACCACGCCGCTTGCACGGTGGATCACGTCCGCCCCAAGGCCAATAAAGTTCAAACCTCCCCACCTGGCCACATACAACGGGAGAGGCGACCCCCTCACGCACGTGCAACAATACCGGATGGCAATGGAGGCGCAGGATGTGGATGAGGCGTTCCTGTGCCGGCATTTTTCCCAAAGTCTGAGGGACACTGCGTTGGATTGGTACTTCGGCCTACCCGCAAGATCCATTGGGAGCTTTGGCGAGCTGTCCCACAAGTTCTGCCAAGACTTTCGGGCCGGGCGGACGAAGAAGAAGCCTTTGGACTATCTCATCACGATAGTCCAAGGAGAAGGGGAGACGACGGGCAGATACCTCCGCCGCTTTCAGGATGAGAGACGGGCGGTGGTGACATGCGGCGACGAGGTACTTATGCTGGCCTTCAAGACGGGATTGCGGACTCGGAGCCTCCACAAATCCCTGCTCCGAGATCCGCCGGCCGACTATGAGGCACTGGTTGCGATGGCGGAGAGGCACGCATTGGCCGAAGAGACCCTCGGCACAAAGGCCCTATTTCCCCCGTCGAAGCCACTCCAGGGCGAGCCCCGGTCACACCCTCGGCCAAGGCAGGAAGAGGGGCACCGAGGCCGCGACCAGTTGGCCCGACCAAAGCGCAAACCGCTGGGGGCCGCCCGCAAGATCGCCCTGGCCCGACGCGCGAGTTCGCCCCGGCCCAAGGGCCCACCCGAGCCATCCCAAGACAGGAAGGCCCCTTGCAGGCACACTACACACGGCTCAACGCCCCCATGTTGGATGTTCTGGCCGCGGCGACGAGGGCCGGACTATTGCCGGAGCCTCCCCGGGGATGAGGTCGGACCCGGCGAATCGGGATCTCCGGAGGTATTGCCGATATCACCGTGACCACGGCCACGATACCGACCATTGCTACACTCTTAAGAGAGAGATCGAGTGGCTGATCCAGGCAGGCCACTTGGGAGGCTTCGTGGGGGGCATGCGGGCAGTACAAGGAGAGAGAGCCCCCCGGGAGGCGCGGGGCCCGGAACCGCCGGCGGACCGCGATCGGGAGGAGCCACGCCCCCCGGGGCGATCATGTGCATTGAGATGATAAGCGGGGGGGGGGCCCCCAGGGGGGACGTCGCCCACGATCTCAAAGGCAGGTGTCCGACAGGTGATGGTAGCGGGCGCCAACAGCCGGCCGAAGCGGAGAAGGACAAACCGACCCCCTATCGCCTTTACCGAGGGAGATCAGCAGGCCGTTGGGAGTCAGTGCGATGACGCCCTCGTCGTCGAGGCTCGGATCGGGGCGGTCGTGGTCAGCCGGCTCCTGATTGACACCGGTAGCTCCTGCGACATCCTGTTCCTGTCGACGGTCGAAAGGATGGGGCGGGGTGCGGGCAGACCTAGAGCCCTGCGCGGGCCCCATTGTCGGCTTCACCGGCCATATGATCCCCATATTGGGGACGATCACCCTGCCAATGACTCTGGGGGAGGAACCGAGGGTCGTCACCAGGGATACACGGTTCGTCATCGTTGACGTCGCGTCGGCGTACAACGGAATCATTGGGAGACCATACATGATGGCCATAGAGGCTCTCCCCAGCCTGCTACATCAGATAATGAAATTCCGGACCCCGCAGGGGGTGGGACTGGTGCGGGGAGACCAGGAGGTGTCTGGGGGCCGCAACAAAGGGCCAGCCATGCGCGGGAGCCCGAAGCGGGCCCTGGCGGTCCTCATCCCCGACGAAAGGGAGGACTTCTGCGACCAGCGGTCGACCCCGGCCGAGGAGGTCGAGGAGGTTCCCGTAGCCGCAGATGAAGAGAGAACTGTCTCCATCGGGACGAAACTCCCGGCCGCCCTGAGGGCGGCCCTCGTCGGCCTGCTCCGGGAAAATGCGGATATATTCGCATGGTCACCCGCAGACATGCCGGGGGTTGACCCGACGGTGATCTCCCACAGGTTGAACGTGGACCCAGAAGCCCGACCGGTCCGACAGAAGAAGAGAAGCGCGCGGGGGGGGGGAAGAAGAGGGCGGTCAAGGAAGAAGTAGAGCGGCTCCTCGAAGCCAAGTTTGTCCGGCCAGTGGATTACCCGGACTGGCTCGCCAATGTCGTTTTGGTGAAGAAGCCCAGTGGGAAGTGGCGCATGTGCGTCGACTTCACCGACCTCAACAAGGTGTGCCCAAAGGACAGTTTCCCCCTGCCCCGGATCGACCGCTTGGTGGACCAGGCGTCCGGTTACGAGTTGTTAAGCTTTATGGACGCCTTTTCGGGGTACAACCAGATACCGATGGCGGAGGAGGACGAGGAGAAGACATCCATTGTCACCGACAAGGGCACCTTCTGTTACACTAAGATGCCCTTTGGGCTGAAGAACGCCGGGGCAACCTATCAGCGGATGGTAGACCGAATATTCGGCCCTCAGGTGGGGCGAAACTTGGAGGTCTACATCGACGACATGCTGGTAAAGAGTAGGAGGGCCCCAGACCACCTCGCCGACTTACAGGAAACGTTCCAGAGGGTCCGCCGATACAACTTGAGACTGAACCCAGCAAAGTGTATCTTCGGCATGCAGTCGGGAAAATTCCTGGGCTTCATGATAACGAAGCGGGGGATCGAGGCGAACCCCGACAAGGTGACGGCCATCATCAATATGGCGGAACCCCGGACGATCCGGGACTTGCAGCGACTGAACGGCCGGATCGCTGCTTTGGGGTGATTTCTGTCGAAATCTGCGGAGAAGTCACTCCCCTTCTTCAGGGTCTTGCGCACTGCCTTTGGCGAAGCTAAGGACAAGAGGAAGGTGATCCCGTGGGACAACGACTGTGCACGGGCGTTCGCGGAGCTGAGGGCTTACCTACAAAGTCCTCCGCTCCTCGCACGGCCGGAAGAAGGCGAACCCCTAGTGTTGTACTTGGCAACCAACGAAGAGGCCGTTAGTTCCGTCTTGATCAAGGAGGAAGGGGGGTGCAACGCCCTGTTTAGTACGCCAGCCGGATCCTCCAGGAGGCGGAGACCCGCTACAGTCCCATCGAGAGGGCCGCCTACTGCTTAGTCACCACCGCCCGAAAGCTCCGACCCTACTTCCAGGCCCATCCCATCGCAGTCCACACCAACATGCCCCTCGAGAAAAACCTGAAGAGGTTGGAGCGGTCGGGGAGGATGCTCAACTGGAGTGTCGAGCTCAGCGAGTTCGACTTAACGTACAAAGCCCGGACGGCGATCAAGGGCCAGGCGCTGGCCGACTTCGTGGTGGAATGCACCGCAGGGGGCACTCCGGGGGACCAACCAGAGCCCCCATCGTGACCGTGCCCCCGCGGGGGACGGGGGGGGGGGGGGAACCCTCAAGGCCCGCCCGGACGGACGCGGACGAATTGTGGACCATCCACGTCGACGGCTCCGCGACAGGATCCGGGACGGGGGCGGGTATCGTCATCCAGACCCCCAACGGTTGCTCGTTGGAATATGCCCTACGCTTCAACTTCCCGGCCACTAACAATGTCGCGGAATACGAGGCCGCGGTTAACGGGTTGAAGCTCGGTAGGGCGGTGGGGGCGACGAACGTGTTGCTCCTTAGTGACTCACGGCTCGTCGTCCAACAGATCCTGGGAAGCTTCGAGGCTCGAGAAGAAACTATGAAGCGTTACCTTAAGCGCATCCAGATCGAACTCCGCAAGTTCAAGAAGGCGGACGTCCAGCACCTGCCCCACTCCAACAACCTTCGGGCGGACACCCTATCTAAGCTGGCCTCCTCCGCAGCCGAGATCGGGAAGGCCATCTACGTCGAGAGCCTATTGACCCCAACCATTGACGAAGAAGAACTGATGTGTGCGGGCGCGGTGACGACGTGGATGACCCCCCATTATGAAGTACTTGGAGACGGGGGAACTGCCCGAGGAGTGGATGCTGGCTAAAAAGGTGGAGAGGCGGGCCCTGTCATTCGTACTCCTGGACGGAGTGATGTACCGCCGCCGCCGCGCCAATTTCAACGTCCTGCCCTATCTAAAATGCTTGGGCCCGGAGCAGGCCGAGCAAGTTATCCGCGAAGTGCACGAAGGCTTCTACGGAAACCACCATGGCGGTCGCACCATCGCCCACAAAATAATGCGCCAGGGGTACTATTGGCCGACAATGATCCAGGACGCGGTACAATACGTCAAGAGGTGCGAGGCGTGCCCGAAATTCTGCCGACGGACGACCGCACCTCCGGCCAACTTGATGCCCATCGTGAGCCCGATCCCATTCGCCAAATGGGGACTCGACATCCTTGGGCCTTTCCCGAAGACATTCGGGGGAAGGAAATATCTGGTCGTCGCCGTGGATTACTTCACGAAGTGGGTGGAGGCAGAGCCGCTAGCGCGTATCACGTGGACGGACATGAAGGGCTTTATCTGGCAATCCATTATATGTCGCTTCGGGATACCCCGCTCGATAGTCACGGATAACGGAAGGCAGTTCGATTGCGAAGGCTTCCGTGACTTCTGTTCGGGCTGGGGGATCAAACTCCATTTCGCGTCAGTCGCCCACCCGCAGTGCAACGGAATGGCGGAGGCCGCGAATAAATGCATCTTGAACCCTATGAAGAAAAAAGTGGACGCCGCTCTAGGGGCATGGGTCGACGAGCTGCCGGGAATCCCATGGTCCTATCGCACCACCCATAAGGCCTCGACAGGAGAAAGCCCGTTCATGCTAGCATACGGATCGGAGGCGGTCGTTCCCATGGAGATTGGAGAAGAGACGATCCGACTAAAACTCTTCGACGAAGAGATCAATGGAGAGGGACTCGGCCTCAGTCTTGAATTGATAGACGAGGTAAGAGACCGGGCCCTGACGAGCCTCGTCAAGCATAACCAGAAGATGGCGCGACACTACGACTCCCGGGTGAAGCAGCGGACTTTCAGGATCAGCGACTTGGTCCTCAGAGACGCCACCTTCCGACCCGAGACCGCCCTGCGGGGAAAGCTGGCCGCCAAATGGGAAGGGCCCCATAAGGTCATCGATATCGTCGGACCAGCCACGTACCTCTTAAAAAACCCCGATGGGAACGAGCTGGCCCATCCTTGGAACGCAAAGCACTTGCTAAAGTTCTACCAATAGATGTGAGTTTTTCTTTTATATATACGAAATACCCATCTACCCGCTTTCCCCAACATTGTTGTTTCTACATAAGTTTTTCAGCGCTAAACCTCCGAATCTCTGGGGCAGGGCCAACCCTAGCCACCCAAACCAGAGAAGGGCACGGGCCGGGCTACGCGCCCGCTCCCCCCCTCAAGACCTCTGGGGCAGGGCCAACCCTAGCCACCCAAACCAGAGAAGGGCACGGGCCGGGCTACGCGCCCGCTCCCCCCCTCAAGACCTCTGGGGCAGGGCCAACCCTAGCCACCCAAACCAGAGAAGGGCACGGGCCGGGCTACGCGCCCGCTCCCCCCTTCAAGACCTCTGGGGCAGGGCCAACCCTAGCCACCCAAACCAGAGAAGGGCACGGGCCGGGCTACGCGCCCGCTCCCCCCTCAAGACCTCTGGGGCAGGGCCAACCCTAGCCACCCAAACCAGAGAAGGGCACGGGCCGGGCTACGCGCCCGCTCCCCCCCTCAAGACCTCTGGGACAGGGCCAACCATAGCCACCCAAACCAGAGAAGGGCACGGGCCGGGCTACGCGCCCGCTCCCCCCCTCAAGACCTCCGGGGCAGGGCCAACCCTAGCCACCCAAACCAGAGAAGGGCACGGGCCGGGCTACACGCCCGCTCCCCCCTCAAGACCTCCGGGGCAGGGCCAACCCTAGCCACCCAAACCAGGGAAGGGCACGGGCCGGGCTACGCGCCCGCTCCCCCCCTCAAGACCTCCGGGGCAGGGCCAACCCTAGCCACCCAAACCAGGGAAGGGCACGGGCCGGGCTACGCGCCCGCTCCCCCTCAAGACCTCCGGGGCAGGGCCAACCCTAGCCACCCAAACCAGGGAAGGGCACGGGCCGGGCTACGCGCCCGCTCCCCCCTCAAGACCTCCGGGGCAGGGCCAACCCTAGCCACCCAAACCAGGGAAGGGCACGGGCCGGGCTACGCGCCCGCTCCCCCCTCAAGACCTCCGGGGCAGGGCGAAGGCAAGGCCGCGTAACCGCACCCCAGACTTGGCAGACCCGTGACCCTTGAAAAGTCGAACCTGGAAAAGAGGACAAGTACACGTAAACCAGGGGCAAACGAGGCGACAGTTCCCGAGGAGGCTGCCCCGATGCGACTCGACGAAACGAAAGGACCCTCGAGAAATACGCCGCAATTAATGATACACCACAAAAGAGGTCCCCTAACCGCCACCTGGCAAAAGCGGTTTCCAACGGGCGTGATTCCGAGGAGTCCATCAATAATGCCAGCTCATCGCAATAACTATAGAGGAAACCGTCAACAAAATCCCCCTATAAATACACCTCTCACCCTCCGGAAAGAGGGAAGAACAAAGAGTCGAAAGATATGAGGTATCGGTCCCAACGCCCCCACCCGCTGGAAAACGGGCCAAGACGCCTCATCCTAACAAAAGGAAGATCACCGGCCACCAGTGGTTCCCCCCACCCTGGACGGTTGCCGCTGCATCTTCACAACCTCCGATAGGATATTCCCCTTACAAACGGATCGCTAATAGGATATTCCGCTTACACAAGGGAAATTCACCTTTCACTCCTCTGTCTGCCCTAAACAAGGACGATTCGGAGACAGGTAGGTATCCGCCCCCCGCCGACAGGAAAAGCAAGAGCCCCCCTGGGCTTGCAAGCCAACACCTCCTTGCCGTCGACCTCCGGACGGGGACCTCGGCGAGGCTGCATCCCCGACGAGCCCAAACGGCAAGTCATGGCGTGTCAGCCCGCCCCAGCACAATCGGGACCCGAACCCCGCTCTCAAACCCAAACATCGAGGCATGGAGGGGAGGCGGCCCGATCATCAGGATTCCCCCCACCCTCAAACCTAAACCGCGAGGCGTGGAGGGAGATGACAAAGCTATGGAGAGAAGATGGCCCGATCGTCAGGACCCCCGGCCCCCAGGACAAAAACCACAGCAAGACGGCTTCCCTGGTGAGCCCCCCAGCGCTTCTACCCGACCGAGGAGACCTGGCAACCCGTCAGCGCAGTGGACGGACGCTCACCTAGGCGCCAAGAACAACTGAAGATAAAAAGGCCCACCCGGCAAAGGGTAACCCCAAATCAGGAGGTCACTCACCGCAGACGAGGACCGTTCCACAGCCCGCCCCCGAGCCGGAGCTTACCCCCACGAACGGGCGATAATCTAAGTACCTGTGTGCGAGCCATAGAAATGTTCTTGTAAATATACATGAAAACATTTATCTCCATCATAGTCGTTTTAACTTTCGGAAAACGCCATAGCCTGAAGCAATATCCCCACCAAAGGCCGGGCGAGCTTACGAAACGGAACCACCCCTCGCGGTGAGTAAAGCAGGAACAGAGAATCCCCCCTACTAACTTAGGACGCCCAGTGAGTATACCCTCACAGTCCGAACCCCCCGATAACAGGAAGGACCGACGCTTCTAAACGAGACCCCTCGCCAACTAAAGCCCGCCATACCTTTCAGACAAAGGTGAAGGGGTTGAACTGAGGCCCGCTCTGCGGGGCCGCTTCCGCCCGTGACAGAATCCACCCGCACCAGACACCCGGGGGTCAGCCATGCTACGAGTAGCCCCTGTTCGTAATAGTACGGCATTTCTCATCCCGATCGCATCCAGTGATCCTCCGTCCCGCCCAAACACCACACATAGACCATCAACGTCCCCTTTCCCCAGACCTCGTGCTCTCGGGCAAGGGAATGTTGGGGGCAGTAATTGTGTACACAAGCAAGAAAATAAAATAGGTAACACCAGCGACAAAACACGGCAAAGACCGGCTTCCGAATGGAGACTCGTCCTCCTCTGTAGGGGCTAACCGGTCTGGCCCGCACAACGACCAACTACCCGAGGCCGGCCACCCAAACCACCTCAGGAATCCCCCGCCCAGATTAGGACCCCGATCCTCGAAAACCCAACTCCGGGAATAAGGACAAAGACGCGTAAACCGGGGCGGACCGGTCGCAAGCCAGAAACCGCGAAACAATGCCCGTTGGGTATACGCTGGCACCGATAAGGCAGCGCCACGACGCGACTCGACGAAGCGATAGGACACTCGAAAAACACGCCCTCAGCATCAACACGCCCCCCCGAAAGGCCAAGACAGACGAACCGTGTCAGGTGCAGCCAGGAAAAAGTGGTCCACAAAGCGCGTGATTCGGCGTTGCCCCTTAATGGCACTTGTCCCTCACACTATCCAAGATGAACCCTTCTGCAGAATCCCTCCATAAGTACCCCCCTTCAGAGTCTAGGGGAGAGAGGAAGATACACGAAAGTGATTCGCATCCCCTCACACCGGGTATGAAACGGCCCCGAACGCACCACCGAGCTACAAAGAAGGCCGATGACCACCGACGGCCCTCACTTCCCCCCAACGGTGACCGCCTCCACTCCATGACCTCTGATAGGATGTTCCCCTTACACATGGGAGGTCCCGTCTGCCAGCCTTTCTCCCGCTCGTTACCAGATGGAACGGCAGGCCCGGAAGACTAGCCGCGGGCCGCCACACCCCAATTAACATCCACCCCACGACGATCCCTACCGGGTGTGAGGGCGGAAACCCCCAACGGGTCCCCCAGCGACCCACCTGCCTGCCCCCAACCTTCCCCGGGACGCCGGCCCACCGGACTCCCCCTGGGAGGGCGACGTCACCCCTGCCACCTCGTCCTCCGACTCCTCCGGGGTTCCCCCTCGGTGTGCGGGATCCCCGGCGAGGCCAGGCAACCCTCCAGCGCGGCGATGGCAAGACAGAACGCGAGGAAGCGAGGAAAGGGAAAGGAAGAAGGTCCACCCGACAAACGAGGGTCAGCCCCCCCCGAAGGGGGGGTCACCACGGGGTGGCATCCCTGATGAAGCCAAACGGTGATTCACGGCACGTCAGCTCGCCCCAGGACAATGAGGCAGAAGGAATTCAGCGGTCGGTAGAAAGGAAGACCGCCCCGCAACGGGGACCTGCTCACCCCGATGCAGCGGGCGACGAGTTAAAACAACCTCCCGCCCCGACCACAGGTGTGTGCACACCTGCCCTACGGTTGTAAATACCCCCTGGATCTCCTGTAGATGTTGATGAATAATATTCTTCCTTACTGGCCCCTCACCCTAAGCCCAAGTGCACAGCAGCTAGGAATTCCACCAGGCACAGTGCGACTAAAGCACCGCAAAAATAACAACCACATCCGGTTACCACGTCACAACGAAAACCATGGCCTCCTCGAGAAGGTCGGGCTCCCCCAAAGTCCGACCCAGCCGCCACATACAATGGCATGTCGTTAAGGGGCAACGCCCCTCCCCAAGTCGCAGTATCCCACCTCGTCTCGCTCCCAGTCGGGACGAGATCCCGCGATCCCGCAACAGCGGGCGATACTCCGCGGGAGCCGCGTCGCCACTCCTGAGCGTGGACCCAGGTCCGAACCATGTTAGAAGGGAGGTAGTGTTACGCCATCTGAGCCAAGCCGGGCTTCCGCCTCGCACTCGAATGCCGGGGGCAATTGTTACGACCTAAAGATCGTAGGAATACGACTCCCGCCCAGATCCGCTGACATACCCCATTAAATCACCCCTTCGCGAAAGGGCCGCCATCTCGGAGGTCCGAGGCTACACGGGAATGGGCGCACCTTGCAGCATTCCCCCTCCCAGCCGAGGCGTACAACCTCGGCTGCTCGGTCCGCCAGGGGCAGTGCGCTTGGGGAGCGCCCAGGCAGTGCCGTCGGGGATGCTGACGTAGGCATGTGCATATCCCTCCTTGCCGGCGGCCCACGACCCGCGACCAAGAAGGGACGCGGCCGGGCTGGACAACCCCCGAGCAGGTCGACCCGGCTGGTCCCCATGAACCACGGCGCCGGGAATAGCATAGCCAGACCTTTAGTTCGGCACATACGACAAACTACCTAGTGTAAGGACACGACTGACACTAACGCCGCCCGACCATCTGACAAAGCGCCCCCTGGCCGCTGAGCCCCCTGACACTTAATGCTTTCGGCCATGACATCCTGACAAAAATGCCCCTGGCCGTTGCGCCGTCTGACAAAAGCAGGACAGTCACTCCTGTTCCTGACATCCTCGTCCGAAGCTTCCGCTGACAACCGAGCCAGCTCAGCACGTCGAGTCAGCATGCCAGGTCAGCCCCACCTAGTCATCTCTCGTCAGGTATAAATACCCCCTCACTTCTGACGGTGAGGGGGTTGGCAAATTCTCTCTCTCAATCCATTATTCACACACGAGGGCAAAGGTCGTCCACATCTTTGTTCTCCCACTTATAGCTCGCCACGTACGGTCGACACACCCTCAGTCCGACCGGCGTGCCTAGCCCCCGTTTTAAGTCCTATTACTGACTTAGGCATCGGAGGGGCTAAGGGTTAGATCCCAACCCGGCCCTTCTGACGGGTTGCTCGTGGTGCAGGAAAGCTCGCCCCTTGGTCGACGTCAGCCTTTGGCTCCCGCCATCCGATCTTCTTCCGCCGTGTCCGGTGAGATTTGACTCCGTGGCCACCCCCGGCGGCAAGTCTAGCCTCTTCACCCCACTAATCACCTGTTAAATAGCCCACCTAAACCCTCTTATCAACATAACCACCGTGCCCTTGGTTCCCCTCAATACAAATTCATTGTACGCGAGTTCCACCTCGTAACAGTAAGGGTTCAGATATTACCAGATTTAAACCTGACCATTGGACGGAAATCCCATATATGTACATTTGATGTCAGTGAAAACTTTGTTGCGTTGTATATTGGGTATGTTGTGACCACGATTAACTGTGTGTAGGTTGACACAATTATATTCTGCATAATCAACTAAGCTTAGGAGAACCTTGGTAACTAGTTCTTGCCAACTTCCCAATACTATAGCGGCGGTCATAACTGTGCAAATTGAATTTATCAACTGCATGGTCATCGCATTACATAATTTCCCTTTTCCTTCCATATGATATATGGCGAGACTCATAATCAATGTTGAATATAATCATGGAAGACAATGGAAAGCCACTGGAAGACACTGAAAAGCTAGTTGAAAGCATGCATGGAGCTAGGGTTTGGTTGTGAGCCATTCAAGAATCTCTCCCTCACTCTTATTTCAAAAGAGAGATTCATTGATTGTGAGCCTTCCAAGCCAAGTGCTTGATTCTAGATCATCAACAACCTCATAGCTCTCCATCGCTGATCTACATCTTGGAGCTAGGGTTTGGTGCCTCTTCATCTTCCTCAAAATCCGTTTTGCCCTAAATCGTAAGTTATACTCAAGGCATATGATTTTGTCGGTAAGAATTTCTATTTCAATTTACTTTGATATTGTAAGTGATTCACTCTCGGTTGTGAGAGTTTGTTTGTGATCCCGGGTTGTGGGAGTCACAATTTCTTTTGTGTATGATTTGACTTTGTGAAGGTTTTTCACAAGTATTTCATAGTGCAAATCTTGAGTTAGGGTTTCTAACTCAAGTATCCGGAGGGGATCCGGGTGGTTGGGACGTAGGATCACCGGGAACAAGTCGGAGAGACTTGGGTGGATCCGAACCAAGTAATATCGTGTGTTTGCGATTGTTTTTTTGTTGTCATTATTTACATTTCCGCATTTCCGCATTAATTGGTAGAGTTTGCAAGATAGTTAGGAATTATCTTCTTAATTATTTTAAAGTACTATTCACCCACCCTCTAGTACTTGTGCAGTAGCTTAGCAGGGCATTACATTTGGTATCGGAGCCACGTCTATAGTTATGTCTGCCAACGACAACAAGACCGTTCGTCCACCTTCAGATTACAGCACCTTCAGGAACCATGAAGGAGCGTCTTCGGTGATGGAAGGACACTCCTCGACGAGGCTTCCTTTCTTCAACGGTACCAACTACAGGTACTGGAAATGCCGGATGGAAACTTTCCTCCGGAGTGCTTCACTATGGAGGGCCACGATGAAGGAGTATGTCGAGCCCGCCGAAGAAGATTTCGAGAAGTGGACTACCGCGGAGGTCGCCGCGGAGGTAAGCAATGCCAAGGCAATGAACGCCTTGCAATGTGCTTTGGAGCCCGAGGATTTCAATAAGATATGCACATGTAAGAGTGCATATCAAATATGAAACTCCCTCCTCATCTTGCATGAATGAACTAGTAGGGTAAGAGACTCCAAACTCGTAGTTGTAAATAAAGATTACAAGTTATTTCATATGCTACAGGGTGAGAAGATGAAGGAGTACTATGCTCGCTTCGTCGACATCACAAACGAGTTGGAGGCTCTCGGTAAAACCTACACCCAAAAAGGAGAAAGTCTCGAAGATCATCGATGGACTTCCTTCTTGTTGGGAGAAACGTACCTTCGCCATCGAGGAAGGTAATGATATGAAAACATATACTGTTGTGCAACTATTGGGTACCTTAATGTCATATGAGGTACGCAAGGATAGCAAGCTAAAGTTGCAGGACAAGATGAAGTCCTACTTGAAGCAAGACGAGCCAAAGAAGAATGCTATTGCATTCAAGGCCGCTCCATCCACATCCACATCTACCAATGATGAAGAATCGGAAGAAGAGTTGGACATGGAATCTATTGCCCTCATGGCAAAGAAGTTCAACCGGTTCTTCCGGAAAGGTAACTGCAAAAATAAATCGAAGTTTAGTTCTACTAACGCCTCCTCTTCTTTGTGCTTTAAATGCAATAAGCCAGGACACATAAAAGCAGATTGTCCTCAAAATAAGCAAAAGGAAAAGTGGAAGGCGCCAAAGTTCGACAAGTCCAAGAAGTACAAGAAATGGTACAAAAAGGGGCTTGTCGGGACATTCACCGACTCCGAGGACTCCTCAAGCGAAAAGTCGGACGATGATCAATTGGAGCAAGCACACATATGCTTCATGGCTAGAGAGGAGCAAGATAAAGATTCCTCCTCCTATGATAGCGACAACGAAGGCGATGAGGTAACCATGGATGACCTTAGAAATGCTAATGAGCAATTATGGTCTAAATACACTAAGTTAGTAAATAGGTATACTAAAGTAATAGATGATTTAGCTAGCATCCAAACCTCGCCTAAAACTATCATTACCAACAACGACACCGTTGTTGAAGAGTTGACAAATGAGATTGTAAATCTCAAGTCTCAACTTGAACATGTTAGCATTGAGGATCCGGAGGAACACAAGATAGCAGATTTGACTTCTCAAAACTCGACTTTGAGTATTGAGAATGAAAATCTCAAATCTCGTGTTTATGTGCTTACATTGCAAGTATCCACTTTGGATGCTTCTATGCGTTCTCTCACCGAGAAATATGAGTGCACATTAGGCCAAATTAATAAATTCAATAAGGGTAAGGACCATTTGGACAAAATCCTAAATGACTTACTTCCGGCCAATCACCACATTGGCTTAAGGTATACGATGTGAAGTTCATCCAAATCGGCCACTACCTTTGTTAGGCCAACTTCCGGTGACTCAACGAGTGGGAGCAAACACTCTATTGGTAGTTCATCTACCAATGGTCCTTCCACCTCGTACACACCCTCTTTTGAAAAGAAACCCACTTTGGGTGGACCTCCAAAGAAGGGTCATGCTTATATATACGCAAATATCATGCCACGTAGGAACACACGTCCTACTCCACCGGCTCACACATATGATGATTTTTATGCTACACATCCACTGGCACGTGCACACCATGTGAGACACCCTCACGCACGTGTTCCTCCACATGCATATGTACACCCACATCATCATATGAATAATTCTCATAATGCACCATTTCATCATGTTCCTTATGCCTATCCACGACATGCATCACGTAGAAATCAAAAACGCATGCATGCTCCCAATAGGATTAGGGCTCCCAAAATATTCACTATTTGGAGCCCAAAGGACACAACTGAAAAACAAGTTTATATGAATTCTTATTTCATGAATGTTGTGCATAGTGATAATTATGTGGGGAAGTCTAAGTCCAATTGGACTTGGCTTCCAAAGGTCTAATCTTTTGGACCCAATGACCTTGGGTACCATGATACGATATTTTCTATCTTTAGGAACTCAAGAGAAAGAAACGGAGCAACAAATTCAAATTTGGCTCCAAGAATAATTGGATACTCGATAGCGGGTGTTCAAAACACATGACGGGTGACGCTCAATTGCTCTCCGGAGTGGTGTCCATTGCAAATGGAAACCGGGTAGTCTTTGGAGGCAACGAGAGCGGAACCATCATAGGTGTTCGTAAAGTGGGTAATCCTTCTAAACCTCTAATAAGTGATGTTTACCTTGTTAAAGGATTAAACCACAATCTTATTTCAATAAGCCAACTTTGTGACAAAGGTTACAAAGTTAACTTTGCGAAAGGAATGTGCCATATTTTAAGAAAAGATAATAATGAATTATTGTTTTCCGGTACACGCCATAAGGATATATATATATATATATCCTAGATCTTCCAAGATCACATGAACAATGTCTCATTGCCAACACAAGTGAACAACACTTATGACATCGACGTTTTGGTCATGTGAACTTTGGAACACTATTTAAGCTTTCCAAGTTAAATTCTATTAGAGGCTTCCCTAAGCTAGTCTTTCAAAAGAAAAGCTTTTGTGACTCGTGTCAACGAGGCAAGCTTCCAAAATCGTCATTTAAACCTAAGAAAAGCATTTCTTCTAAGCGGCCACTAGAGCTATTACATCTAGATTTATTTGGGCCAACTAGAGTTGCTTCATTAGGAAATGCACGTTATGGACTTGTCACGTTGATGACTTTTCTAGGTTTACTTGGGTATTTTCCTTAAGTAATAAAAATGATGCTTTTGAAAACTTCACATTTTTTGTTAAGAAAGTACAAAATCTCATTGGAATCACCACTGTCACTATTCGTAGTGATCATAGAGGAGAATTTGAGAATGAGTATTTCTCAACTTTTTGTGATGAAGTTGGTATTACACACACCTTTTCATTCCCTCGTGCACCTCCTCAAAATGGTGTTGTTGAGAGAAAGAATAGGACGCTAGTGGAATGTGCTCGCACTATGCTTGATGATAGCCAACTTGGCCATCAATTTTGGGCGGAAGCGGTACATACCGCTTGCTATGTGTTTAATAGGATACTTTTGAGGCCCGGCACCAAACAAACTTGTTATGAATTGTTGTTTGGTAGGTTGCCTCAAGTTAAACATTTTCGTGTTTTCGGTGCAAAATGCTTTATTAAGAACACGTATGGTAGTTTGGACAAATTCGATCTAAGATCCGATGAGGGGATTTTTGTTGGATATTCTTCGCGTAGCAAAGCCTACCGGATATACAACAAACGAACCTCAACGATCGAGGAATCTCTTCATGTTTCATTTAATGAAGGTTTTGTCCCTACTAGAATTACTAATGATGATGACTCCATGGATGTCTTATGTGATTCAATTGGTAATTCTAATTCTATTGATTCTATTGATACTAACCCGACTAATGAAGTTTTTGAGAATGTTCTTAGTGATCAGGGAATTCCCAAACGGCTTCATACCGTTCGTGACCATCCTCATGAGCAAGTCATTGGCAATATCCATGATAGTGTCAAGACGCGATTGCAAGTGAACTACTTCGCACATTGTGCCTTTGCTTCCTCGATTGAGCCAAAGAATATTAATGAAGCGTGCGAAGATAGCGCTTGGATCCTTGCCATGGAAGAGGAACTCATTCAATTCGAGAGGAATGAGGTTTGGGAGCTTGTTCCATTGCCATCGAAGAACCACACCGTCATAGGGACAAAGTGGATCTTCAAGAACAAGACCGACGAAAACCAAATCGTCGTCCGGAACAAAGCTCGGTTAGTAGCTCAAGGCTATCGGCAAGAGGAAGGTATTGATTTCGAAGAATCCTTTGCTCCGGTAGCTAGATTAGAATCTATTAGATTATTGTTATCTTTTGCATGCCATAAGGATTTTAAATTATTTCAAATGGATGTAAAAAGTGCGTTTTTAAACGGAGATGTTGTTGAGGAAGTTTATGTTTCTCAACCTCCGGGTTTTATAAATGAAAAATTCCCAAACCATGTTTTCAAACTTAAGAAAGCACTTTACGGTTTGAGACAAGCTCCTCGAGCTTGGTATGACCGTTTAAAGAATTTTCTTTTGGATTTAGGTTTTAAAATGGGAGAAGTTGATTCCACATTATTTGTTAAGTATTCGAATAATGATATAATTTTAGTTCAAATTTATGTTGATGATATCATTTTCGGTGCTACTAACTTTGCTCTTTGCGAAGAGTTTTCTAATGTGATGAAGGATCAATTTGAGATGAGCCACATGAGTGAGCTCAAATATTTCTTAGGTCTCCAAATTCGCCAAATGAACGATGCAATCTTCATCCACCAAACGAAGTACACGGTGGAGTTGCTAAAGCGATTTGGAATGGAGAATGCCTCCGGGAAGAAGACTCCAATGAGCACGACTACGCATCTTGATAAAGATACGGGCGGAAAAGATGTAGACATTCGTCTATATCGAGGTATGATAGGTAGTTTACTATATCTTACCACAAGTAGGCCCGATATAATGTTTGCCGTATGTGTATGTGTTCGTTATCAGTCTCAACCTAAGGAATCTCATTTAATAGCGGTAAAACGTATTTTCCGTTATCTAAGTTACACACTTGATTTTGGATTACTTTATCCAAAATCTAGCACATATGAGTTAATCTCATATAGTGACGCAGATTATGCGGGATGCAAATCCGACAGGAAAAGTACTAGTGGCACTTGCCATTTTATAGGAAATTCTCTTGTCTCTTGGTTTTCCAAGAAGCAGAATTCCGTATCACTTTCAACCATCGAGGCGGAATATATTGCCGCTGGTGCCGCGTGTGCTCAGGTTCTTTGGATGAGACACACACTTAAAGACTTTGGTATAAACTGTGATACTTGCCCTATTATGGTGGACAACCAAAGTGCAATATGTCTCTCTAAGAATCCGGTACACCATTCCTGTTCGAAACACATAGATGTCCGTCACCATTTCTTAGATGATCATGTTGCTAAAAAGGACATCATATTAGTGTACGTTGAAACCCAGAAGCAAATCGCCGATATTTTCACGAAACCCCTAAAGGAAGACTCCTTTGTGCGGTTACGTCGAGAATTGGGGATTATGGGTGAATCCGAGATTTAAGATTCAATTTTTTATGTTCAATAATCTTGCATGTTATTCAATTTCTTTATATTTGCACATGCTTGATGTATTGGAATTTTCTGGATTTTTCGTTGAATTTTCGGAATTTTCGCTCGATTTATTCATGAACGTCAAATTTAAGATTTTCGATGTTTAATGGGGTAGTATAATGATTAGTGAGAGTATTTCGATTTTTCGTTCAAGTGCGATTAGGAGAGAACTTAAAATTTAAAATTCTAAAATTTTTGGACTCTCTTAGTCGGTCCAAGTTCATTAGTCGACCGACTAGATTCAGTTCTAGTCGGTCAGTGAATGAGCTTAGACCGACTAATTCTTGTCAGATTTTTTTTGGCTTCAGTTACTGTTTGCAATTAGTCGGTTCAAGCTCATTGACCGACTGACTAGATCACCATCTAGTCGGTCAGTGCTTGAACTGTGACCGACTAATTGCGACGGGGACTGCTTGGTCTTTTCGACTTCCGATCGACTTATACTAGCATCTAACCGACTTAATCTTCTCTTAGTCGGTTCATTTCTCCTCTCCCAGCTCAAAACCCCCGAAAACCCCGTCATCTTCCTCCCTCTCCGCCGTCGACTGTGCGTTTTCCGGCCATCTTGACCAATCTCCAGCCGTCGATCCTCCCTAGGTGATATCTCCTCCCTCTCCTAGCTGTCTAGGGTTAGGTTTTCAGCTCTTAGGGTTAGGGCTTCTAGTTCATTCGGCTAAGGTTTGTATTTAGGGTTCTAGAACTCGATTTCTAGTGTTGATTGCTCGTGTCTCGTCGCGCTTATGGCGAGAACACGTATCCCGATCGATCCCTCTCGACCGTCCCCTATGACCGTAGAGTCACCTCCTAGGGAACCCTCGCAACCCAAACGCCGATCGAAAACAACCCAACCCCCTTCGTCGTCTTCGCCTCCTCTTAAGAAGAAGAGGACGGCGGTAGCGAAGCCTAGATCCAAGCCTAGGAAGGAAACCGTTTCACCAGCTTCATTCCGTGCCCCTACTCCTCCTGACGATTCTGATACGGAATACATTACGGAGACCGAGCACACCGCTCGGGATCCTACTCCACCCCGATCTAGTACCCGACAGCCTAAAGGAAAGGCTCCGATGCCGGTTGGCGGTGTCGATATCTCTTTATGTCGCGACGACCCGATGTGTCTCGCGACATATAACCGTATCGAACACTGTCCGCTGCTTTTGGAGCATTTCGTACAATTCTCTGACTTCCTTGGCCTTGCCGATCTTCTGTCGTCTAGCGGTCTTATCGATTATCTTCGATATGACCCTAAAGCGAATCCACATCCATACCCTCGCCTTGTCAAGCTATTCTACGCCAGTAGGGTTCGCGGTCAGTACGACGAGACCCATTCGATTGAGACTACTGTCTTGGGGACACCGATAGTCCTCACGGCAGAAGTCTTAGGAGATTTGTTGGGTATCTCATCGTCTGGCCTTCTTCCTTCTGATATTTCTGTAGACGATATTTCTTCCCTTGACCAGACCATGCTATCTGAGATCTTTCATGAGATTCCTCCTGCCATGATTGGCGTCCCCTCGAAGTCCTTTAAGCCGAATGCCTGGGTCCTTAACCTGATCTTGAAGTCGTGCCTCCTCCCGAAGTACGGCTCTTCTTCCTTGCCATCCCAGCCTTTCCTGAAGCTCATTTACGCCATTTTCATGGGGAGCGAGATTAACTGTGCTAGGATCATACTCGATAAGATGGATTCTTTCGAGTGTATCCGAAAGTCCACGAAGTCTGCTCATATCCCATATCCGTGCCTTCTGACACTTGTTTTCCGTCACTTTCGTGTCCCACTTCCACCTGATGATCAGCGTCCCCTCGGTCCCCCTCTGAATGCGACGGTCGTCAAGAAGTCTCTTGCGGCGCTTCGTCACGTTCAGAGGACGACCCCGTCTGCTTCAGCCCCTGCCTCTGCTTCAGCCTCTGCTGCTCCCTCTCATACTCATGCTGACCGACCTCGCACGTTCGTTGAAACGTGTGGAATCTCGGTATGCTCGCACTGAGGAGATTCTCGCCCGCATCGCATCTCACTTGGGGATTGAGATCCCGCCGTCAGTCTCTGATGAGGATGAGTTGGACGAGGATGAGATCGAGGAGCTTGCTCGTGCTGCTGCTGCTCGTGCCCCTGAGGGTACTTCTGGTGCTGCTGCTTCGTCTGCCGGTGACCCCGAGAGCACGCCTGTTGCCACCATACCTGCGGTGGATACTACTTCTGGTGCTCCCGAGGCCACTCCCGTCGCTCCTGTGGACACTTCTGCTGATCCCGTGACCACCTCCACTCCTGCTGCAGAGCCTGCTGCTGCTGCAGATCCTCCAGCTTCCTCCTGAGCTTCTCTGAGGACTCTCTTAGAGCACTTTGGATGATATATGTAGTGAGAGAGAGAGAGAGTTGGGTAGGATAGATAGTGGTTATGATTTTTGATATTTTTGGATGTATCTTGATGTATCTCATGTGATGTTTTGAGATTTTTGTATGTTTTGTGATACTCTGCTAACAGCCGTTGTGATATGATGTTGTATTCTGTGCTTCGATCGTTGGATCGCTTATATGTATGTTGTCGTTGTATCATTTTGATGTACTCTTGGTTCATATATATATATATATACATCGATGTTGACATTTATTCTCTTGTGCACATTACATTCTTGTACGTCTCTGATGTTTGATTTCGTCGCTCGACGATAATAACTTGGTTAAATAGAAATTATTTCTATGGAAACATAGAATTGTTTTCCATGCACTAAATTAACTAAGAATGTTGATATTGGAGAGTATATTTCATAACTCAATTCGTAAAATTAATTTGAGTTTTTGATGATTTTATTTATCGATTTTCGACTTTGGTCTCATTGACACGCTTTGATTTTATTCGTATTTTCCTTTGGTGTCATTTGGACCGTTGTCGTATTCTACGACTCCCGTGCTTTTATTTGTAACCATTGTTGTCGTTGATCTCCTCCCGCTCTTTTTGCTTATGCCAAAGGGGGAGAGATATAATAATGACATGTGCTAAATGATAATTTAAAGCATTTGTCCAAGAATCTAATTTGATATGTTAGATTCAGGGGAGTTAAGATATAAAAATGGATTTCTAATCCTAAATTTCAATATTTGATTCTCATTTTATACTTTAATCGTCTGCTTGATGCGTATTATTATTATTCATTTTGGAATTAACGTGTCATCATTGCAGGGGGAGTAAGTAAATTACATTTGAATCATTATTTTTGATTATTATTTATGTTGGTTTGTCATCACCAAAAAGGGGGAGAATGTTGAGTATTGGACTTCCCGGATTTGGTTTTGGATGATGAACAAACATAAATATATCGTGAACTAACTCTTTGTGAGCGTAGTTATGGAGATCGTCGCCAAATTCATTTGAACATCCAAAGCGACGTCTCAAAACTTCTCAAAGCACGTGATCGTATGCCTAAAGCTTCGTTGAAGCTTATGGACCATTTTAGAAGTCATGAAGATTCGGATCGAAGCTTTCGAAGACGGTTCGTCAAGTTTTATTTATAGTCTTTTAGCTTCGTTCCGTAGAATGTTAAGTCTTGAGTAGGTCTTACGTTTTAATCTTCATAACGCTCCTATCTTAGAGCTAGGGTATTAGTTGAAGTCCATACGAACTTTCCCGAAGCTTCGCGCTTCGATTCGCGACTTCTTGTGCATGTTAGTTGGTTCAATAAGAAAAACCAACCGACTAGATGGTGATCTAGTCGGTCGGCAATGCTTCTTGGACCGACTAGGTTGCCTTCTCAATTCTAAGCTCTTTACTGTTTACAGTTAGTCGGTCTACGTTGACTCACCGACCGACTAGTTTGTGAACTAGTCGGTCAGTGATGCTTCTTAGACCGACTAGTTGAGCTTTCCCTGTACATGTCAAGTTACTGTTTATCGTTAGTCGGTCTATGTACATTTGGCGACCGACTAGTTGATGAACTAGTCGGTCAACATTTGTTCTTGGACCGACTAAATCAATTTGTACTCAGACTATTTGTTTTATCTCTCAGTCGGTCTAAGTTCACTCACCGACCGACTAGTTGTGAAACTAGTCGGTTGGCAAGTCTTCTTGGACCGACTAGTTCCTTAAGTCTGAAACTTCATCTATTCACTGTTCACCTCTTAGTCGGTTCATGTTGTTTCACCGACCGACTAGTTGATGAACTAGTCGGTCAGTGGTTGTTCTTTGACCGACTAGTTTGGTTCAGAATAGAACCGTTGGAGCATTTATTGCCACGATTTTTGCTCTCTCTTTCCTCTATCCTATAAATACTTGGTGTGCTGCATTTATTGCACTCAAGGCTGATTTTAAGAGAAGTTTAGAGATCAAAGAGAAAGCATTCAATCTCATTTAAAGCTCATTCATTTCCATTCAAGAATCTCTCCCTCACTCTTATTTCAAAAGAGAGATTCATTGATTGTGAGCCTTCCAAGCCAAGTGCTTGATTCTAGATCATCAACAACCTCATAGCTCTCCATCGCTGATCTACATCTTGGAGCTAGGGTTTGGTGCCTCTTCATCTTCCCCAAAATCCGTTTTGCCCTAACTCGTAAGTTATACTCAAGGCATAGGATTTTGTCGGTAAGAATTTCTATTTCAATTTACTTTGATATTGTAAGTGATTCACTCTCGGTTGTGAGAGTTTGTTTGTGATCCCGGGTTGTGGGAGTCACAATTTCTTTTGTGTATGATTTGACTTTGTGAAGGTTTTTCACAAGTATTTCATAGTGCAAATCTTGAGTTAGGGTTTCTAACTCAACTATCCGGAGGGGATCCGGGTGGGTGGGACGTAGGATCATCGGGAACAAGTCGGGGAGACTTGGGTGGATCCGAACCAAGTAATATCATGTGTTTGCGATTGTTTCTTTGTTGTCATTATTTACATTTCCGCATTTCCGCATTAATTGGTAGAGTTTGCAAGATAGTTTGGAATTATCTTCTTAATTATTTTAAAGTACTATTCACCCCCCCTCTAGTACTTGTGCAGTAGCTTAGCAGGGCATTGCAGTTGGTACTTGGAACGAAATTTCTCGTTGGGTTGATTTCTTTTATACATGTATCTGAACTGAATTTAACATTTTGCAGTCTTAAATAATAAGGCCAGGTGAGATCTGTATATGCTGATGTTGCCAGTTGGGAGGATACCTTTTTGGTTATGGTGTTAATATATCCTTTAGGGGTCACCTAGGCTTCAACTGAATTCAGTTAGGGTCATGGGGGACATAATGCAAGTTGCCCTGCTGCCTGTTGCATACATCGATGAATTGGATGCTTGAGAACTTAAATGAGGAAATAGGACCGTTCGGGCCCATTAAGATTTAGGATACACTGCATGTGGAACTCATGTTATTAGAATGTAAAATCCGACGGAGCCTACTTAATTATCAACCAATCAACTTAGTTGTTATTCATTTGCACATGCAGAGCATCAACTAAATCCAATCAGCTATTTAATGTTTGCTTTGGTAGTAAATCAAATGCTTTCTTAGGAATAGATACTGTTTGAAGTATCATGTAATCATAATCCTATCCTAGAACAAGTTTAGTGATTTACGTAGGCTATAATGATAATCAAGTTTATCTAGGTATTCTACGGAGGAAAGGTCAATTTATCGTACGAGGCCAAATTAGCCTTTATCAATCTACGTTTGTTTGACCACAACCATGTGCTTCCATCCCCAAAATTGGTTGATCTTAGATGTGCACATCACCAGCTGCTCTTCATCTCATTTTATTTATTGCCCTCGATCCCAAAAGGTTTCCCGAGGGAGTAGGTAGCCTCAGGAGTTTGACCATTTCTACCTGTTTAGCATATGATAATTGTCTGACCAAGGGTTTCCTTGTCCGCTTTGACTCCCTTAACTGCAAATCAGTTTGGGTCCGATGCATGCTGCATTCCCGGTTTGGATTGCCAAAATTGGCGACCCGATAAATAATAGAACATCAACGGCAAATTGATCCAACTATTTGGCATTGAATGCAGATGTTTAGCCTGTTCCTACGAGACTCTTTTTTGGTTTTCCAGACTTTATGGTTTTAGAGTTTTCAGGTTGAAATTGAATTATTAGTTGTTATTAGTATTGTGATAGTTTTTTTAATTGAAGTAGTTCTTTCCATTTTTTAAATAACGATCAGAGCGAGACTTGTTTTAGGGATATTAGAAGATTAAAATTGTTATATTGAAACCCAGATATTGCATAATTTTAAATGTATAAGTATGATGTATCTCCTCTGACCACATTGATAATAATTGCATAGTAATTGAAATGAACATGACAAATTCTCCCAAGGTGACCCTGAACTCAAAGATCAATTCAATTAAGTCTACCTCCTTTGTACGCCTACTGCTAGAAGTAGCATACCTTGTAGCCACACTGCTAGCGGTACCAAAAAAACAAAACATACCACATATCTTATAATGTTTGTCTTACTGTACTGTGCTAGAAAATAAGGCCACAAAACCCTGTTCTTCAGCATAATAATTTAAATGACTTTACGAATGTTTCATATATATTCTTAACCATGTTTTATTGTTTTAATCCATTTTGACTAAATTTCGTTTGTTTCATGTAGACTCTACATGACTGAAACCTCGAGCTTTTTTTTTGGACAATTATCTTCTCCCAACACAAGCTTATCCTTCTTTGTATTTCCTTCCATCCAGATAATTAACATGTTGCTTTCATCGTCGTTTGATTCAACCCATTTGAACACAAAACCATAATTGCCACATGGTATGGCTGCTTTGGAAAAGTAAGATTTTAGAATTTGTGTTTGGTGATGGGAGATTCAAAAATATACTCAAATAAAAGGTTAGTTGGGAATGTCTCATTGGCCAAAGAGGGAGGAGGTAAATGACTTTCTTGTGAGTCCTCCCTCCTCCCTCTCTCTGAAGCACCTGCTTTATGAACTTCTTTTGTATCAATTAACCCTTCTGAACTTGGTGTTCTTCATGGACATAACCTCACCATGTAAAATCTAAATGTTACTTAGGCCATCTACGTTTTTTATATATTTATAAATTTGCCCAGCAATTTATTTGACACACTCTGAACTTTATTTTGATCAATTTGTAGTAAGTTAAAAAATATAAGAGAATTTGGGATTTTAGGCACTCACGGGCAAAGAAATGAGTTTTCATGGATTGTTGTGCTAGTAAAATCTGTCTTTGTATCCACCCATACGGGAAGTATGTGGCACACAAATCAGTGATGCTGGAATTCGTAGCAAACATCAGGAAGAACTTTATGAGTAAAAATACTAAAATGAACTTTGATAGATTTGAAATTAAAGGAGGAGGGACATTGATGATAAAACTAGGGTTTGACAAGATAAAAGAGGATAATTTTATAGATCTCCAAAGATAATACAAGAAAGAGGCTGCTTTTGCTAGATCTAGGGTTTCTACTCTCTAACTATGAAGAAAACACTCAAAGTTTGCATAAAAAACAATGAACGTGCTCTCCCCCAAATATAAGGGCAGCCAAAAGCAAAATTACACAAAACCCCTCACAAACCCAAATACTGCAAAATGCCCAAAATGCCCCAAAATGTGTCTTTGGCCTAGTTCTTCATCCCGAGCTCTTCTTGTGACACCTTCGTTTATATATGATGATCTTATCATTACTCCCCCCCAAAAGAACCACCTTGTCCTCAAGGTGGAAATCTGGGAACCGCTGTGCAATCACATCATAGGGTTCCCAAGTCGCCTCGTGATCAGGAAGGTCCTTCCAACTATTTAGCATCTCTCGGGCTCCTATGCTCCCCTGACGAATACCCTTCAGCTCGGCCGGCTCCAGTAGCACCTACATGTCATCTGTGAGTGTCAGTGGTAGTGAGGACGACATGGTATGATCCCCAATGGCCCGGCGCAACTGCGATACATGGAAAACTGGGTGGATCGCTGTCTCTGGTGGCAACCGCAGCCAATACGCCACCTGTCGACCTTAGCCTCAACCTCGTAAGGCCCAAAGTAGCGGGGAACAGCTTCTCGTTCCTCCTCCGTGCCAGAGAACGCTGTCGATAAGGACGTAGCTTCAGATAAACTATATCTCCTTGCTCGAATTGCATGTCCCGCCGGTGCTTATCTGCCCGACTCTTCATCAGCTGCTGTGCACTCGTCAAGTGACGCTTCAACTCTTTCAAGGTGCGGTCCCTCTCTTCAAGATACTGGTCCACTTGGGAGACTGGAGTAGAGCAGTGCCCATAGTGAATGATAGGCGGGGGATCCCGCCCATACAGGATCTTGAAAGGAGTGGTTTGGTTCCGATGTGTGAAAGGATGTGTTATACCAATACTCAGCCCATGCAAGCCACCTCACCCACGGCTTCGGCGACTCTAAGACGAAGCACCGCAAATATGTCTCAAGAGTCCGGTTGACCACCTCTGTCTTGCCATCCGTTTGGGGATGGTAAGCCGTTCTCCTCTTCAACACCGTCCCAACCGTGCGAAACAACTCCTTCCAGAAGGTGCTGAGAAAAACTTTATCCCGATCTGTCACAATAGAACTAGGAATCCCATGGAGATGCACAATCTCCCTGACGAAGGTTGTCGCCACCGTCACCGCCGAGTAAGGATGTTGTAGAGCCATAAAATGTGCATACTTGCTCAACCGATCCACCACCACCATGATAAACGTGCACCCCTCAGATCTGGGCAAGCCGTCAATGAAGTCCATGGTCACCTCCTCCCACACCTGGTCCGACAACGAGAGAGGCTGCAACAGCCCCGCGGGAGCGGTTGATAAATACTTGTGCCTCTGGCATATGTCGCACTTTCCACCCTCTCTGCCACATCCTTCCGCATCCCTTCCCAGAAGAGCTCTCTAGCCAACCGCTGATATGCCTTCAAGACTCCTGAGTGGCCCCCAACTGCGCTCCCGTGAAACTCCTGTAGAAACTTCGGAATGTGTACTGACTCCTTCGGCACCACCAAACGTCCCTTGTACAAGAGACGCCATCCCTCAACTGAATAACCTGGGTGTGCTGCGGGGTCCTGCAACAATGCCGCTCAAATCTTGGTTAGCCCTTCATCCTTCCCAATCTCCTGCAGCAGGGGCTCCCAGTCCATCAAAATGGGCGCTAACAAGGTCGACAAATGCGAATCAACCTCCCTCAGTGAAAGAGCATCCGCTGCCTTGTTCTCAATCCCGAGCCTGTACTGTATCTCGATGTTGTATCCCAGCAGCTTGGTCAACCACTTCTGATGCTCCTCGGTGACCATCCTTTGCTCCAAGAGGTACTTGAGGCTCCTCTGGTCCGTCCTCACTATGAACCGTCGGCCAAGTAGATTTGGCCGCCATTTCTGCACCGCCAATATAATAGCCATTAGCTCGCGCTCATACACGGACTTGAGCCGAGCTCTAGCTGACAACACATAGCTAAAGTACGCCACCGGTCTGTACTCCTGCATCAAAACAGCGCCCACGCCATATCTGACGCATCAGTCTTCACGACAAATGGCCGTGAGAAGTCCGGTAAGGCAAGGACCGGTACGCTAGTCATGGCCCCCTTTAGGGCCTTAAACGCTCGAGTGGCCTCCTCATTCCAATGAAAGTTGTCCTTCTTCAGTTGCTCCGTCAAAGGCCAAGCAATGGTGATGTATCACCTGACAAACTTCCGGTAGTAACTCGTCAAATCCAAGAACCCCCGCAAGGCTCATAGGGTGGTGGGTAGTGGCCACTCCACCATGGCTCAAATCTTCGAGCTATCCGCTGTCATGTCCTCAGCAGACACAATATGGCCCAAGTACTCCACACTCCGCTGGCCGAAAGTGCACTTCTTACGGTTGGTAAACAGCTGGTGCTCCTGCAGCTCTCTCAACACTGTCTCCAAATGCTCCACATGCGACTCCATCGACCGGCTATATACCAAAATGTCATCAAAGAACACCAAAACAAATCGCCGCAGGTAGGGCTGAAACACCTGTTCATCAATGCCTGGAATGTGGCAGGGGCATTGGTAAACCCAAACGGCATAACCAGGAACTCATAATGCCACTCGTGTGTCCTGAAAGCAGTCTTCTCCACATCCTCAGCTCTTATCCGAATCTAATGATACCCAGATTTCAAATCAATCTTCGAAAAAACCGCCGCCCCTATGCAACTCATCTAGCAGCTCATCGATCACGGAAATAGGAAATTTGTCTGGCATCGTCTCCTTGTTCAATGCCCGATAATCGACACAAAAATGCCAGCTGCCGTCTTTCTTCTTTACTAACAACATCGGGCTCGAGAAGGGGCTCACACTTGGCTGAATCACCCCCGCCTGGATCATCTCATCCACCATTCTCTCAATCTCACCCTTCTGTACCTGTGGATAGCGATATTGACGCACACTGACAGAGGAGACTCCCTCCCGTAGCACAATGGCATGCTCGTGGTCACGTGGGGGAGGAAGCCTGTGAGATGTCTGGAAAACTCCGCCAAATTGGGTTAGGACCTGCTGAAGCTCACTTGGTACACCTTGCTCCTGCTCAGCCTCGCCAACCGCTAGACCCTGGAGCTCCACCAAAAATCCTCCTCCTACGGACTAGAAAGCTCTGGCCATGGTCTTCAAAGAGACCCTGGATTTGCACAAACTGGGATCCCCTAAAGGGTCACCATGCTCTCTCCGTGCACAAACTCCATCCTCAACAATTTTCAGTTGGTCTTTGTTTCTCCCAATGACTGCAACCACTTCATGCCTAGAATCACATCCGTGCTGCCAACGTCGAGCGGCAAGAAGTCTTCCACCACCTGTATCTCCTGGAAGGTCAGGACCACCCCCTGTAGATTCCCCTACTACGCTCGATCTGCCCCGTGCCCATCATCACCCTAATGCTGCCGATGTCAACTAACTGCAGCCCTTGTTGACCCGGTTGGAGATGAAGTTGTGGGTGGTCCCACTATCAATCGGCACCACCACATCCTGCTCAGATATCCTTTCGATCAACTTCATAATGTGATTCGAAGTGAACCACACTACGAAGTTAAGTGACACATCCGCCACGTCTAGCTGAGGTGGTTCCTGCTCCACCACCTCCTCACTCGGCTCCACCGCTTCCTCCTCTTCTTCATCATCTACTAATAGCACCTGAAGCGTGCGATCTTGACAACGGTGGCCGGGGGTGAACTTCTCGTCACACCTAAAACACAGCCCTTTAGCCCTCTTGTTCTGTATCTTTGCCTCAGTCATGCGCCGAAACTGCCCACTAGGTGACGGGCCACCGCTCTTCTCCTTCCCCCGGTATGGTATTAAGGCCTGGCTGCCGCCTGTAGGAGTACGCTGCACTCCTGGGGCCGCGTCCGAAGTGAAGACCCGCCCCATGCTCCCTTGGCTCGCCGCTCCACCGCTAGTTTGTCATCCACTATCTGAGCCAGGTCCAATGTCTCCAAGAGTCCATTCGGCCTTTGCACCCGTAGCTCCTCCCGGATATCAGGCTTCAACCCCTTTATGAAACTCCACACTAATGTCTCCTTGGATATCATGCCACCAATACGACAAGAAAGTGCCTCGAACTTCTCACGGTAGTATCTTACAGTGCCCACCTGCCGTAAGGTCAATAGCTGCTCGTGCAGGTCTCCATCCTGGGTGTCTCTGAAGCGATGTAACATGGCGTAAGTAAAATCGGCCCACGACTGCAACGGTCTCCATAGCTGCCTCCACAAATACCAAGACAACGCTCTCCCTGCCAAACATACGCCCAGAGCCTGCATGTTCTCACCCTCGCCCATCTAATAAGCCACAGTACTGCTCCGCCCTAGAGACCCAACCGTAAGGGTCCTCTCCTTCGAAGACTAGCATCTTCAGCTTCTGCACCTTATTATCATGCCCTCCGACCCCAGTCTCCATCCTCCCTCTAGGCTGACCATAATGAAATTGTTGAAAAGCATGCTAGTGGTGTCCCTCAGCTTCCCCTGGCACCCCCCGTAGCCTCCCATACCGCACTGGTCCCCTTCATGCCCTCCGAAATTCCGAACAGGGTCATTGCCACCTCCGGGAGGTCGCCGCCTCCCGAATTCACCTCCCGTCAGCCTCGGAAAACCACCACCCCCCCTGAGGGGGCGGAAATTGGCTGCCGCCCCCCTGCGGCTGCGTTGGGGCCCAACGAGGCCCCTGCACAGTTATCGGGGCCCATTGTGGCCCCGGGTGAAGCCCTGGGGGCTCGTGGCCCCCCAGATGTGGTCGCCGCCTCCGACTGGGGGTTGTCGAAGCCCCCACTGCTCGCCGCCTCCCGCTGGGGGCTGTCGAAGCCCCCACGGGCTCGCCTGGGGTGGGCGAGCCCCCCAGGGGGCGCCGCCCCTTCGCCGAAGTCCGGCGAACTCGTCGGGCCCTGCTGAGGTCCCGCGCGGCCCGCCATCCACCCGTCGCCCCCCGGCTAGGGTTCTGAGGGGGGAGCAGCGCGTGTGATTCGCCGCCTCCCAGGTCGGAGGAGGATAATACCTCCAGGAACCCCCTCTGACGTCTTCCTCCGGCGAGGTCTCTTCCAAAATCACCATCTGCCCCTTTCCCTTGTCCAAAGGTGGTCCTTTGCTGTTCAGATCTAAGATATTACCCGGGTTCTTGTCGCTTTTGGACTTCTCCTTCTCGCTTCACTAATTTGCTTGATTCTCCATGATTGATTTGAGCATGTTCTCTAATGAAGAGAACCTTTCGTCTCTACTTTGTTGCCTCTCCATGATCTCCTTGAGGGAAGCTTTTAGAGATTCAATTTCTCCATCTTTCTCACCTAGGGCATCCCTCTTCTCCATGGATCTTGTGTTGGCCATGATGGATCTTCGCTCTGATACTAATTTGATGAGAAAACTAGGGTTTGACAAGATAAAAGAGGATAATTTTATAGTTCTTCAAAGATAATACAAGAAAGAGGCTACTGTTGCTAGATTTAGGGTTTCTACTCTCTAACTATGAAGAAAACACTCAAAGTTTGCATAAAACACAATGAAAGGGCTCTCCCCCAAATATAAGGGCTGCCAAAAGCAAAATTACACAAACCCCCCACACAAACCCAAATACTGCAAAAATGCCCAAAATGCCCCAAAATGTGTCTTTGGCCTAGTTCTTCATCCCGAGCTCTTCTTGTGACACCTTCGTTGATATGTGATGATCTTATCAGACATGTTGAACCTTTAATATGGGATAATTGACGTGACAAAGGCGCAAGTCTCTTGGGTGCTCCTCTAATGAATGTGATGAGTGGTGCCCCTCTTATGAATGTGATGAGTGGTGCCAATAGCTGGTGAAAATTCTTTTGGCAGAGATCTGTTCTTGGAACCAAAATGAAACTGTTCTAGGTCTGAAGTATCTTAAGGTATCTGGAGAGTAATCAGGCTGTATGTGGGACTTATGATGGCCCTGGACAAGGTGGGGGTTCCTTCTATAATGGTGAGTTAGACTTCTTTCTCTATCATGAAGGTTAAAAAACAAAAATGTTTGCCTACCATGATGCTCTTAGTCGGTGGAGATGTATGGTTTGAAAAGACGACCACATCCCACATGAGCACGCACACAGACATAATTCAAGCAGGGGTTGAAAAGAACAGAAAAGAAGAAAAGAGAAACTCTTGCTGGTTCACATGAAGATATCATCAGGAGAGGGTGTTGTGATTTAAAAAGGTGTATGACTGCCAGTGTTTTAAAAGTGGAAATAAAAGCGAAGCGGCCATGTTACCTAAGCGCTTAACCGGCTGCTTAAACAACTTAGGCGACTGCACAAGGCATGGATCCCAGTAGGACATATACTCAGTTTTCATCCGATGATTCTAATCATTGTTGATAAGTCAACATCATTTAATGTTACATTTTGATTAATTTTCTTCACTTTCAAAGCGACTAACTAGTTTGAAGATGTAAGTATCGAAACAGACTACTCGTCAAACTGATAACAACAAAAGCAATTTTACATAAAATTTTTATTGTGTTTACTTTTTTATTTATATAAAAATCAAGAATGTAAGACACATATCAGTAAAGAAATTACGAGGAAAACAAAAGGAGAAATTGAAAAGACACAGAAATTCAAAAACCCCAAAAAAGTTGAAAAAACATTGAAAGAAAGGAAAGAAGAAAGAGAACAATTAAAAAAGAAATAAAGGAAATAGTAAAAATTAACTTCTTCGTTTAATTAAGAATTTGTAAGATAAATTTTATCCAGTAAGGGTTCAATTTCAACCTTTACTTGCACTTTCTATCATGACGTTTTTGTCAAATATGACACATGTAGCATATGTTTTTTTCTTCCAGCTTTTGTCATATATTAACCGGCCGTATTTATGCAATGAAAATTGAAACTTGTTTGCAAATCCATATTCAATTTCCTTGGACGGAAGAAAGTGATCCAAATAATGAATGCTAATGCACTCGGGGAGGGTGGTGCTCTTTGGCTTCCCTTGTTGGCATGCTGCTTTTATACACTGACGCCATTTTTCTGCGTTCTGCTGTACTATTTGACGCAGTGTTTACCACTAAAAAAAGACTAATACTAATGTGGCAGGTAGTAATATGCAATATTTTGAGTTTTTTGCGGGGTCTATTATTTTCTTGCATTTGTGGATAATATAGTCCACATCTGATGGTGATTTTATGTTACACGTTAGTAAAGATTGTGCATTATCCTAGCATATATATTTTATTGATAGCAAGATTGCAAGTGAAGCTGAACTCCTTGATCTGTACAAGTAATCCTGAAATCTAGCTGGGTATGACTATGTAGACAAGTCTCTGTCCAGGAAGTAACGTTTACAAAAGTTTTACAAATATTCATGTTGATCCCTGGTCAATTGATTCCATCCGTAGCCATTTGTGGTTAAATTGGGGGTTTTGCGATTATAATTGTAGTTTATCCATTGGTCGTATATACTTTGTGATGCAACTGATGCTCAGTTTCGTTTCATGCAGGCTTAAAAGCCTCCATCAGCGGTGCACGAAAGAGATGGATGGCTATGTCGGGTGCATGTATTACCACACCAATGAGTTCGACTTGTGTCGTAAGGAGCAGCAAGAATTTGAGGCCGCATGCCCGTGGTCTTCGCAGTAGTCTCTTGGAGGGAGCTTGCCACTGTTGTCGTCGTGGATAATAAAATAAACCAAGAGAAATCCAGACGTTTCTGAAACCGAATTCTCACTATATTTGTAACTTTATCAATGCAAATTACAAAGCATCATCTACTGGTCTCTCCTTCATGTTCCTTTCCTAGCTTCGTGAGATGCTTAAGCTACTGTGCTGTTTCTTTTAACTTGGTATTAGTTTTGGTTTAATAACTTACTAGGCAAATGTATCATCATATTCTGTTCTGCCCGCTATTTGAAGGAAATGGTTGGCTTTGGATAGGGAAAATCGTGCAGATGTTTCTTGGAGTTATTCCTTGAACTTGGTTACGAGTTCCATATTCACCCAATATGCCAACTTTCTCACTTGATGATGCGCATGTACTGTTAAACACAGGCATATCTTTTACTTGGATTGTGTTCAAGTGGGCGGTTATATCCCAACATGATCTCTTTTTTTATTTTGATGTTAGCCTATTTGACAAAGTGACGATATCATGACTTTTTCTATCAATAAATGGAGAATACCGAATAAAAGCCTCCACGTTTTGATGTTAGCCTATTTTATATTTAATCTTCTGAGACTGGACACTTTTTTCTTTAATTTAGCTTGATAGATGATTGTGTTAGAGTGCTTCAGGAAAGGTAGTCGGTGTTTGACGGTTGTCTATTAGTTCTTTGTACATACATGGAGTGCTGATATTGGCCTGGGTGTTGGTAATCTGACATAATATTAATCAACACCAATGTGTGCACATCGGATTATCACACATCGGATGATGTGATAATGTATTGCCAACTAATTCAATGCAGAGTTATGGTCTTGAAAGAATCATAAAAAGCACAAGAAATGCCAAAGTATCAAGTATCCAGACCAATCAATCACACATAGGCAATGATTTATACTGGGTCGGCCCAACCTATGGCTTATGTCCAGTCTTTCATTGTCACGGTTTCCACTAGATTAGAGATGATAATTCAGAGAATACCCCGATTACTTAAGATCTCCTCCAAACAATATGTAAGCATCTTGACAAAATAATTTTAGTACTTTAGCAATTACAATGTCTCATGCACACAAAAATGTCTCATGCACACAAAATAATTGGATATATCTTACCAGAAACTCTAGAGCAAGGAACAACTTATCTCCCAAAGCTCTTAGTCACACCAAAACTCTTTCGTCGTTTGTAGGCGCCGAAAGATCAACTTTGCTAGAAATCTCAAAGAATTTCGCTTCAATTCTCTTTATGCCGTGAAAAGATGCAGCCTCTAGGTATTTATATCATAGAAGTCCTTTCTAGGGTAGAACATGGCGTATTAAATCACGTCCATCCGATTTAACCCCAAAACAGATCGACACCCAGATTAGAATTCGAAATTTGGGCGGTTTAGGGTTTCTGCACATCGGCACGACCATGCAAGTATATGGCACGGCCATGTACAGTCTGCCCAGAAAACTCGGCAGCCTATGTTGGATGTGCACGACCGTGCAAGGTCTGACATGGTTGTGTACAATTTGCCAGGAATACTGGGCGCTCTTTGTTGGTTTTGCACGGCCGTGCAGGGTCTGGCACGACCGTGTACAATCTGCCCTGAAAATTAGGCAGTCTCTATTGACTGTGCACGGTCGCGCCAGCCCCCAAAACTCCAGTTTGAAGCATATTAAACAAAGTCTACCCTGCTTCAAGCTTCCTCATACAATCATGGTACGTATGAGCTTTCCACAACAACTCTACCCAAATACCAAACATCTTTACCAAGATCTAGAATTTATGAAATTCTCATGACAACAGGAAATCATCAACCACTCACCATGAATAGATCAAGCTCAAGTAATGCCTGAGCTTGACTGCATGAACTGTCTTTGTGAGCATATCTGTATGATTGTGATCCGTCGAGACCTTCTCCAGTGCTATCACTTTCTTCTCCTCCTTTAGGAAGAAGTCCGGCACTTCAATGTGCTTGGTCCTCAAACTGTAGGCCTAATGTTCTGCCAAGTTTCATGGATATGTGCGTTGGATTTGAAGTCATATTGGAAATATCCTCTTGTTTTGCTTGCCATGAAGAACTGCTAGAGTAACACATGCACAATCTTTATGAGAGGGTGATCTATAGTTGCTTAAACAATTTCTCCCTACCCTTCGTATATTTCTCGTCTTGCTTGAGGACAAGCAAGAGTTTTTCTTGGAGAATTTTGTTAAGACCATATTTTACCTAATTGTCATATCGCCCAGTGTATAGATTCTCATGTTTTACTTTCATTCTCCATGCATTTTCCATTTACTTTTTGTTCTTTTCACTCGTGGGAAGAATTCTATGCTTTTCAGGGATAAAATGTGCAAAACGATGCAAATGAGTGATGGAAGAAGCAACTGAGAATAAACTGCAAAGATCGAATACAAAATGAAGAAGATATAGGTCGAAGATAGGTTAGCACGGTCGTGCGTTGACACGCACAACCGTGCAAGCGTATCAGCCTCCCAGTTCAAAGAAGAGCCCCAGCGACACGACCGAGCAGCTATCTGCACGATCGTGCTAGATTTGCAGAAGCTGAAGAAAATTATTTAAGGCATTGACACGGCCGTGCAGCTATCTGACAGGCCGTGCAATGTTTTCGTAACATGAAGATTCTGGAGCTCAAGCCGACATGGCCGTGTATCTCATCTGCACAGCCATGCAACAATTGTGAAAACGGAAGGGATTCTGCTGAAGGAGCTGACACGGCCGTGCATCCATCTGCATGGTCGTGCCAGATTTGTGAAATATGGAAGAAAGTTGTCGAGAGTCTTGAGTCGTGCCATGTTTGCAAACTATGGAAGAAAGTTACTGAGAGTCCTGACATGGCCGTGCAGACATCTGTACGGCTGTACCATGTTTGTGTAACCTGGAGGAGCTGCTAAGCGATCGACACGACCATGCACGATTTGCGTGGATTATGAAGACCAAGCTACACAGCGGTGCACGGCCGTGCGATTTAGCGACATGACCATGCGCCCAAAAATCCGGGGTTTAGACCCATATTTGCTGAGGGTTTAAGGGGGAGATAATTTTTTAGGGGTAATCATTTTAGGGGGATTTTGGAACGTGGGTCTTATTTTACTTTTTTGACGGTGATTCTACAAGTTTTGTAAGATCTTTTTAATTGCTTTCTATTGCATTAATGTTTGGATTTTTATTCTTAATTATTGATATTGCTCTTAATTCCTCTCACTATTATTTTGTGATACTTCATTTGTTGTGAGGCTTTGAAAAAAGCAGATGTCTTGGAGGATCGTGTGCGTAGAGGCACTGTCAACTAGGCATTTAAAGTCCATCTATTTTAAAGAAAAGTCGCAGTATAAGGAGAAAAAAACACAAAGGTATATACTACGAAAATTAAATTGATGTCTGAAAAAGTACTTAAAACATGCCAGAGATAAGCAGATAAATTGTTTCTCAAAAGGAAAAACTACAATGCATATAAAGTAGATAAATGTCCTCAGTCGAGCAGGTCATCGTTGGAGAAGTCCTCGGCGATGAACCTGATTGGTGCCAGGTTTTCTTGAACCGCCAGGTTTGTCTCAGCTTGCTTCTGGCTTGCTTTGTACAACTCCTGAAGGTGGCGTGGAGTACGACAATTTCTGGACCAGTGTCCAGTCATGCCACACCTGTGGCATTTATCTTCCCAGTCCTTTCTGGGGGCAGAAGTCTGGCCGTCGTCTTTTCTCTTCCACACATTTTTCTTCTTCCCCTCTTGGTTGTTTCTTGGAGGGGGTCCTCGAGCCTGCTTCTTCATGGTCTTGCCCTTCTGGGGTTTGCCTTTGAAGTTGCCCCTTTTCTTCTGGAAGGAGCTGTGGTGCGCTTCAGGCGCAGGAGCAGTGCCGGTAGGGCGTGAGTTGTGGGTGGCCAGAAGGAGGTCACGATTCTGCTCTGCCATCAGAAGGCATGAGAGAAGCTCAGAGTATTTTGTGAACTTTCGTTCACGATACTGTTGCATCAGTATGACATCCTTCTCATGGAAGGATGTATACGTCTTCTCTAACATGCGTTCCTCCGTCACCTTTTCACCACACAACTTCAGGCGTGAGGTGATGCTAAAGAGTGCCGAGTTGTACTCGGCAATAGACTTGAAGTCTTGGAGACGGAGGTTCTCCCATTCATATCGCGCTCGAGGTAGGATAACATCCCTTTGATGTTTATACCTGTCCTCGAGGGCGGTCCACAACTCATACGAGTCCTCCACCGTTAGGTACTCGGCCTTCAGGGTCCGATCGATATGGCGTCTGATATAGATAATTGCTTTCGCTTTATCTATGTCAGAAACCTTATCGCCTAAGGCGATGGCGTGACTCAATCCCTGTGCTCGCAGATGGAATTTTATATCCAGCTGCCAGCTTAAGTAATTCTTTCCTGAAGCATCCAAAACGTCGAAATCGACGCTCGCAATTTTGGCCATTTATTACTCTAGCATGTAAAAAGATAGCATTAATTAGATATTTTGCGCAAAAATAAATAATCAAGCACATCAGACATAAATATTTGCTGCGTGGATCGGCTAATCACCATAAATAATTACAGTCCATTACAGTCCCAAAAAGAAAGAAAGTACAACTCGGGAACCCCCGTGGGGCCCCTATTCTTCTGGAATAGTCCTTCATCTTCTTGAAGCGTCCGCCGGGCTTGTAATTTTACAAAATTATCCTCACTACATTTTTCTCTCAAAAGGAAAATAATGCATGAAAAATAAAAATGGTGATAAACTAGCCGATCCAAAACCACAGCAAATATTAACCATTCATCGCAGGCAGTTATAATGCAGCAGGCATTATCACAGGCAGTTTATACATCGCAGGCAATTTATTTATTCATCACAGGCAGTTTATAATGGAAAATGAAATCTACCGTTTAAAAATTATTGGACCACTAGGCAACGTCATGCACCGTTAGGTTAGTTGACTAACGGCAGAGCGGTCGCAGGATCTTCTTAATTTTTAAACGTTTTTTAAAGAAAATCATAAATCCAAATATAATTTGGTTTATAACAGTGATGCATTTTTGTTTGAATTGTTGAATTATAATTTTCATGGCTAGTTGGTAGATTTCTTATCTAGGGCGAAGTTGAACGCTAATGTGGGTTATATGTTTGGGTTGATCACCATAAATATCATTTTATTGAATAATTGCTAAGGTCTATTGCTGGACGTGCATTATATCGATTTAATTATTTAATTGCCCCATAACTTTAATCACTAATGAGAAGTCAGGGTGTTGGTTAGTCGTAAATAAATACTAGATCGATTTTCTATTAATTAGGGTTACGACGAGACACGAGCCCTAATTAATTAGAGCTACTAATCAGGACTACCGACAAGACATTTGAGCCCTAATTTAGAGACCCATGCTACTTAATTTTGATTATGCTAAATAAGTCATATGGCTCTAATAATCTATCTAGTGAGTTTCAGATCAAAAGGTGGTCAAACGAAGTCATAATTTCTCAAATAGGGTTTGATACTGCAGTGTGTATCAGCTGACACAGCCGTGTCTATCATACATGGACGTGCCAAAGTGATGTGGCTGTGTGGGAACCAACACGGCTGTCAAATGAAAACAGTAACTTTGAAAATTTCCTACAGGAGTCGACACGGCCGTTTGCCTAACCTATATGATCGTACTCTATTTCATGTACAGTGTCAACACCGCCGTGTAGCTTGCTATATGACCGTGCCACATGATGTGAAAATCCTAAAGAAGCTATTGTTTATTTGGCACGACCGTGCAACTTGTAACACGGCCATGCCGTATATGCTGAAATCCAAATTGGCCTAGGTTTTGACTAGTTAGTCAAACATCCAGAGTTGACTTCCCATGATGGCTAAGAGTTTCCATTGATGTTGAAAACCAATTCTTTTGGGGGTTTCCAATTAAAAGTGATGTATTCAAATCAAGAGGATTTAAATTGAAGATTTGGAGCTTGAATTGATTCTAGATGAAAAGGAATTCTAATCTTCTATAAAAGTAAGCAACCCCTTCCTTGGAGAGATAAGCATCTAGTCGAAAAAAATTTCAGAGCTCCATCATCCTACTTGCTAGCCAAAAATCTTCTTCTCCATCTAAGCTTAAAGTGTTGATCAAAGAAGACGAGGACAAAGATTTGTAGGAGTGAAGCTGAAAAGTTTATAACTTTCTCTACAAACGTCAGATTCGAGCATGGTTTGCACCTATGTGATCATCACGATACGATCTACTCCACGATGATATTTTTATTATTATATTCTCTGAATTAGGTCAGTTTTTGGTGTGATATCGTATTTTAGAATAGATTCATCCAGGAGCTATCTTTGAGCGTTATTTTCCTTATTCACCTCCCCTCTGGGGTGGTTTTCATTTATATGACGTGGATGCTGACTCAATTGACGCAGACGACGCCAGATGTTTACATGTATTTCCTCCCCATAGACATTGTTGGAAGAAGGTTTGGTTGAAGCTGTTGACTTTGGATGACGTGGACAGTCGACTAGGCACATGGCGAGCTAGTCATGGTTTGAACGAGCTCCAATCCGAGCTATTAGGGTCAGGTCCAAGCTATCTTTGAGTTGTCTGCAACACAAAGAGCTCATCATGTTGTTGGATCTGGGGTTCGACATAATCCCCTTCAGTTCTTAAGTCAACAGATGACTCAATAAGGCTCGGAGTAACATGTCCGACTTGTCGGGAGGTAGTCCACTAGTTATCATGCCAAGCACTCGAGGAAATGTATCAGGTAGAGCAGATGCCGAGTTTAGGAGTACCTAACTTTTTGGTGGTTGTCAGAGAATGAGAGTATGGACTCCATCTCTCTCGTTGATCGAGGGACTATTTATAGGCAACGGACGTTAGCGGGTAACGTCCGAGCCTTTATGGTGATTTATTGCGTTGACTTGATGAATGGTCAACAATGATGATGGAGCTGAATCGGTTATTAAATGCCATCGAGCTTAACGGTCAATATTGACGAGGGAGGCCAATGGTTGCTGACGTCTTGAATATGGAGATGATTGGTCACGTGTGAGGGCTTCCAGGTCGTCTCATTTCAATGTTGACACTGTCTTCGTGTAATGGCCCTGCCATGATTATGTGTCTTATAAATATGAACAGAACCCAGAAATGCTTGGGGTCAAATAATATCTGCCCAAATGAAAATGAGGAGTAATTCCAATTGAACTGTGCAGATTTCTTGACCTGGGCGGTTGACCTGGGCAATACAGTTACGCCCCTTTCAAGGCGGATGACATATATCCATTACCCACGGACTCGTGCGCGCGCGCGCGCGCGCGCATGTGTAGCAACTCAAGCGAGAAGAGCATATCGAAATAGGTATACAAGAACATGTGTAGCATTTTCTTGGAAGTTGCATGTACTGATTCATCTTTCTATGCAGCACCGCATGTAAACTCATGAAAAATGCTCACCATCAAGCTAGCGGAGTATGGTGCAACGTACACAGCTGTGTTTCTGTTGACGGAAAATTATTGATCAGCGGGAGCCATACAATCACACAAATACCACCAACCATTTAAACCATGATTTTGTTCATTTTTTGGCGCGTTCATCAGAGTACAGAGTGCAACTTGAAACCATCCATATTCTGTTCTCCATTGATCGCATCAAAGGAAATCACCAAGAAGGATCCTAGGTCTCATTGCATCGAGTACAAAACATTTCCATGCTCCTCCATCACAACTCTATAAATCGATCTCATCACCTTGACTCAGTACGTATCAGTTCCAAGCCAAGAAAACATGCATCTCACCCTCCTCCCTCTCCTCATCCTCGTCATCTCCGGCGGTTCATCCGCCGCCTCGGTGCCGCCGCCGGAGCTTCCGGAAGGCGTGATCGCGTTCCCGCCACCGCCGTCCTCCCATAACGCCACCCTCGAGTACATGGACCCCACACTCCCTCCCCTCCTCCCCACCCAAATCCCCAGGTGCTCCCTCCTGGTCCTCCAACACGAATTTGCCCACACATTCGGCGCGCCCCCGGCCACCGCCAACTACAGCGCTCCTCCCGACTGCCCGGCCCCTTGGTCCCGCGTCGTCCTCGAGCTCTCGGCCTCGGCCTCCGACTTCCAACGCGACCGCATCGCCGCCATTTGGCTCGACGGCGCGGAGATTCTCCGCACCACCACCCCCTTCCCCATGGCCCCGGGCGTGTTCTGGCACGTCCGGAAGGACGTCACTCGCTACACCGCCCTCCTCCGCGGCAGCAGCGGCGGGAGCTCCAAGCTCTCCATGATGCTCGAAAACTCGAACTGGACCTTCCCCGGGGCCTACTCCGTCAACGTCTCCCTCCACTTCTACCGCGGCAACGTGCACGAAGAAACGGGCCGCAATCGTCCCAACGCACATCCTACGATCCGAGGGCTGTACCGGGAGCCCGCCGATCTCATCATCCCGGTCTCAAGAAGCGGCGGCGATGCCGGCGGCGGCTTCTGGTTTAAGGTGACCAATGAGTCGGAGGTGCAGGTCGCCAAGATCGTCGCCCCAAAGAACACTTACCGCGCAGTCCTGGAAGTCTACGTCTCTCACCACGGCGACGACGAGTACTGGTATGCAAACCCCCTTCGCACCACCACTTTGCGCGGCGGTGCTCGGGGCCATTACGGGTCGAAGAAGCCCAATGGCGGGTTCCGTCAGGTTGTTGCGTCGATCGACGGGAAATACGTCGGTTCGGCGGTGCCGTTTCCGGTCATCTATCCTGGCTCAATCAACCCCTACTTCTGGGCTCCGGTAGCCGCCATCGGCGCCTACGATCACCCGACTTACGATCTCGACCTCACTCCCTTTGTCGGCCAGCTGGTCGACGGGCAGCCGCATAATTTCGGCCTCACTGTTCGTGACAGCCAGCCGTACTGGCTGGTCGACGCAAACCTTCATCTATGGCTGGACGCGTGGTCCGACCAAGTGGAGGGCGGGCTGGTCCGGTACAAGGTGCCGACGCTGCGCATGAGCAAGCAGGCCGACTGGAGGAACTCCGACGGGAAGTCGGAGGTCGAGGGGCAGACCATCATTCGGTTCTCGGGCTGGGTCAGCTCGTCAGAGGGCAACACGTCCACCAGCATTCGGCACAAGATCAAGTTCAAGAGCCACATCGAGGTTGAAGAGAAGGGGGCGGTGAAGAACGTGGAGATGGAGAGCAAGGCGAGGACGACGATCAGGGTCGAGAGGGACCACATCGTGGTGGGGAGGGTGGCGGTGGACACGGAGAACCCGCTGGAGATGATGACGGCGAGCTCGAACGGGGGAGGGGGGACGAGGATCCACAAGACGAAGCTGTCCCACGAGATGATGGAGATGAGGACCATGACCGCGGGGAAGGGGGAGAGCTTCAGCACGATCGTCGACCGGCAGGAGTCCGAGGGGTCGGTGCTTGTCGAGGATGATGCGGTCCTTTGGGGGAGCGGCGACACGAAGTCGACCTACAAGTTTCGGGACGATAAGGTGTGCTATCTTCGGACGGTGAACATGGTCGGAGGGAGGGTGAAGGAGGACGATGAGACTGCGTCTTGCTCGGCGGTGGCCGCCTCCTAATATTTGCGTTTGTCTTTCTTGTCTTGTTAGTTGTAATAATAGAGTATATAAACATGGCGTTTGAAGGGAGGAGTTGGTCGATCGTTTGAGACCATTACTATATTAGGGGCGATAAGAAGGTTAGTTTTCTCTTTAAGGCAAAAAATTAAAGGAAATACCAGTGTTTTTCCAGTAGCTTTCTTCTTTTGCTCTGTTCTCCCATGTTGCTGGTATCCCTGAGATTAGTCATTTACATTACTCAGAATATAAAACGAAAAGCATAAGTTTTTTTTTTGATGATTGTTGCTTCGGGGTGTTTTCTCATCACAGATTGGTAGTTCGGAGGTCGATCGAAGGTCGTCGCTGACATGGGAGACGTGGATGACCTTTGGGGTCGATCAGCCGAGCAGATACTGGTGCGAGGATGCTCGGAGCCGAGCGACGGAGTGCCGAAGGAGAGCTTCGGCGGGATGGTGACCTCCGAGATCGGTCGGCCGCTATGGTTCGAGGGTGCTCGGAACCGAACGATGGGTTGCCGAAGTTGAGCTTTGGTTGGGTGACGTCTCCTTCAATCTGTAAAACGAGGAACTTGTCGGGGGTTGTTAAGACCAAAATTGACCACGACAGTTGTCAAGCTGACGTAGACTCTGGACGCTGAGTTGGAGCCTCGTCAGCAGATGAAGTGGGACCCTGGTTGGAAGAACCTGGGTCGGGTGATGGTAGTTAATGATGATGTGGTGCTCGATCGACCTTCGAGCAGCAGATGCGTCGATCGTTCGAGGCTAGGGAGCTCGATGACGACCCTCGACGCTGGATGATGACCGTTGATCTATCCACATGGAGACGTTAGGGGGGGTCAGATCTGGGTTCCGACCCAAATCCCATCCAATGATTAAGTTAGTATGAGAACTTAAGGGAGAGAGAAAGCTTGGTGCAGCTAAGGTCGACCCACGGAGGTTCGTCTCAGTACTGGCGGCGCAAGCTCTATGGTATATGGAATATAAGCTGAGAAAGTAGAGTTCTATGTCTTAGACCTCGTATCTTGAAGATGAGACCCTTCTATATATTTATAAGCATTCGAGGTCCCTTTGGAGAAGTTGGGGAGATAACGGCCACCCATAAATGGGCTACGACTTTTCCCCTTTAATATGAGTAACTGTGTACACATTCCCGCGAATTACAAGCCCGTCTTTAATCCCACGTTCGAGTGAGGTGGACTGAACGGTCGACTGGCCAATGGGCTTTGACTAAGTCGATATCGGGCTTCTCTTGTGGACCTCGTGGGCTTTAGTCATCTGTTGGTCGAGTTATATCAAATGTCGGCCCAATGACTCAACAATGGCCCCCGTCGCATGACCTCAAAGGGTTCGCATGTTGAAGTCAAACAACGTTACATCGCATTAATGGGGCATGGCGGTCGAGAAAATAGCACTCAAGTTCCAGGCGCCAAAACGACTGTCTTGTCGATTCAGATGATTTGTCGGTTCGAAATCCAAGATACTTAAAGCCTTGGGATCTTCGACGCATGTTTCATCATGCGGCTGTCGGACTACCTATATAGGATGGTTCCAGCGGTAGAATGCGGATGTAATGTCTTCATTCTCTTGATTCAGATTTTCCTTCCCTTGAAAGTAATACTTCGTCCTCCATCTCTGACTCTGGAAGGAGCTTGGTCACGGCCATGCAGAAGAATCTGGAAGGCGTCATGGAGCCGGGTTTGCTTGCGAATGTGAGGTCCAACGTCAAGGCTGGTCAGATCGCCGAGCTTCAGAGGAGCTATATCCGTCTCGATTATCAAATCAGGTTGCCTGGGAAGGACGAGAGGGCTCATCATCCTAGCGATCAAGAAGCAGGGGTCTATGTCAGAGCCTTCGAACGAGGCCTTCGATTCCCTATGCACCCCTTCATGCGATACTTTCTGTGTACCCTGAACATTTCCCTCTGCCAGTTAATGCCGAACGCCATTGACATGCTGATGAGTTTCATATCTTTGTGTGTGATGAAGGGGACTGAACCATCTTTGAATCTGTTCAATCATTTTTTCTCGATACCTCTCCTCAAGACCCTGGGCTGGTATACGATAATGGCCCGTCGAGGCAAGAAGCTGCTGGAAGATCTTCCCACCTCCAATCCCAAATGGAAAGACGAGTATGTGTTTGTGGTTTTCCAAGGGGAGGCAAGCTTCTGCACCAGATGGGGTGCCCCTGACTTGGAACCTGTCGAGGATAATCCGTTGACTGGCAAAGAGAAAAAAAGCCACCGACACTCTGACGAGCCTGCCAGAGGATATGCGGTCGGTCAAGTGGATGTGGTCTGATGACGTGCTGCGTCGGACCATGTGGACGAAAGGTTGGTTCGATCGGGCCCGCCAACTGTTCGACCTTCGTTCTTCGACCTAATTCGTTTGTTGCATTCGCAGGCATGGCTAGTGTGGATTATCAGGTGGATCCCGCATTTAGGGAAGCAGTCAAGGATTCCATCAAAGAGGCGGAGGTGAGCATGTTGTCTCCCTGGGTACAGTCAGTGGGGGAATTGACGGCTCAACCCTCTGGGGATTGTAGTGTCTATATTTTCCATGTTTTTACCATGCATTTCCATGTCGTTTCGATCGCCCGAATCCATATTTTCATATTATATCGCGCTTTTTTCGATATGCTTGATCCTTTCGATGTTTTATGTATTTTCAGGGAATTCGGCGTGATTTGGAGCGATATGGGGTTCTGGACACAACATCGACGCCAAAGCTCATTTCGCCTTGCCACGACGACCCAAGAAGGCCAAAGAAGCGAGGGAAAGGAGTAAAAGAAGTGAGAAGTAGAAGAAGATGCGAATGAAGAGATGGAGAGAAGAAGAATTGGGGACTTATGCCAGATCGCTTGGCCGAGCGCATGATGCGCCAAGGAGCGCCATCGGGACTCTCTGCCGAGCGACAAGCACCCTCGACCGAGTGACCAGCCCGCTCGGCTGAGCTAGTAGTCAGAGGAGCCCAAGGAATTCAATGTGACGGCTCTGTCAAATTTGGAATTAATTCACTCGACCGAGCGACTCAACTCGCTCGACCGAGCGGCCCCTTCTCGAGCACTAAGCGGAGGGCTTCACAAGGCACCGCTCGGCCGAGCGAGCACTGTGCTCGGCCGAGCGGTAGGTCGGCAGACTCCTATTTTGACTTAAATTAATGGGTCTTAGGTTGGGTTTCTTGTAAAACCCGAACCCAAACTGTTTTGTAGAAATAGTGAACCTTTTTTAGAGTAGGTTAAGTTGTTTTTGCTGTAGCTAAAACCCTTAGAGCTATTTTGGGGAACTCTCTTTTGGTAATCTCTTTTGCAATCCGTTTCTTCGTTTGTGGTCGGATTTTCTTGATTTCTTTACCATTGTTCTTATTTATCTTGCTCTCTCTTTTGAAATTAATTTCATACAATTTGACCGGTTGGATATGCCAATCTTTATTGCTATTGCATTTAAAGCTTTTGCCATGTTAGAGTAGTGTGTATCTAGGGCTTAGGGACGATCCCCGGATCCTAGGGAACGGATGTTAGGTTTCCCCCATTGGATCAATCTAGGGTTGCCCTATGAAGGTTTGAACAAGGGTTTTGGGGGATTGGCCTTGGGATCGGGGTATCGCGAAGGTGGCTCCGTATCCTGGAGAGAATCCCTATGAATCCGATTTAGGCTTAGCGGCCATTCTCCGGGACTCGCGATTACGAGAGTGACGCGAGAGCCGAGACGACCGCTAATCCACAATCCACTAGTCGATGACTGCGAGAGCATGCCGACTGCTAGAACCAACCATAGGGTAGCGTCGCACACCGTAGATCACGCGAGTGGATGCAGATCTACGAGACGGGACCAAGTGTCAATCTTAATGCACGCATTCCCGTATGAAGCCGACTGCGAGAGCACGGTTTCGCATAGGGATGCGTTAGATGAGTAGAAACAACGAAAGTTAAATACTCGTTCTCATCTACGGATGTGACACTCCTACCCTAATCCATCGTTTGACGTATGGTCAACTGACCTGGCATCCATGACCGAAGGGCCTAGTGGGGAATCCCGAAAGTCTTAGACGTTTAATTTCTAGTTGACTCTCGATTTCCACAATCAACCAATCAATCACTCATGACAACCCCCGACAACATACTCTCCTCCTTCCATATAAAACTAAGCGTTAAACGATCGCCTCTCTGAGTTCGACAATCTTTCTATGCTACAGCGCACCGTACACTTGCGGTGATTCACGCCCCTGTGGTGTAAACCCAAAGACCGAACAAATTTTTGGCGCCGTTGCCGGGGAGGCAACGGTTTGCTTTAGCTTTTGGTTGGAGAGTGTTGGTTCCATCCACATTTAACACCCCACTACTTCTTTTTATTTTTTCTTTTCTTTTTTATTCTCTTATTACACTCTTTTCTCTTTTTGCTAATAATTTCCATGATTTTCTTGAGAGCCTCTATTTTGCATGCAGACACGTTCTCAGGGAGGAGAAAATTTTATACCCTTGGATCCTGAGATAGGTGCCACTGCAAGGAGACTCACAGCAGATAGAAGGAGAAGAATAGCGATGGCCGAGACTCCCATAGGACTGCTTCCTCTCGTTCTACCAGAATTGATCTGGTATTTCATGAGGCCCGGCACCGCCTTGGCTTCCCCCGTGACAGTACCGCTGATTCGAGAGGGGAACTTCGAGCTAAAGACTTGGCTCATCTTACTGGTGCAACAGGACTGCTTTCACAGGCTCTCACATGAGAACCCCAGTCACCACGTGAATGCGTTCTTAGCTAAGTGCTTCACATTCCAAATGCAAGGGGTCAGCAATGATGCGATCAGGTTGCGGCTCTTCCCCTTCACCCTGACGGATAAGGCCCATTACTGGCTGACGTCCCAAGCGCCTGTCACCTTCACGACTTGGAAGCAACTGGCAGAGGCCTTCATCACCAAATACTCCCCCCTTCGAAGATGATGTGTCTTCGAAACCAAATCACCAATTTCAAGCAAGGGTGTCAGGAGTATTTGTATGAAGCTTGGGAACGATACAAGGACCTCCAGCATCAGTGTCCAAACCATCGCATCGTCACGTGTGACTTGGTCCTATCTTTCTACAATGGAATGCGTTCGGACACAATGATGATAGTTGATACTACGACGTATGGGGCCATAACATGGAAAGAGCTAGATGAAGCTATGAGGATCCTTGAGGCCATGGTAGCCAACAACCAACATTGGGGGGACGACAGGTCCACCCCGAATATTGCCAAGGCCCCAGGAGGAGGCCGATATGAAGTCAGCGAGGCAGGTATTTTTGATGGCCGTCTCGAATCCCTTATCACAGCAGATGGCCAGATTGGAGCACCGACTCGACGCTAGACCCAGCTCACCCCCCGCCAACACATATGCCGCCTACGAGAGGTGTGTCAATCAGGGACCCAATGGCAGGACATACTCTTACCAGGCACCTCCTGCAACAATAGAGGATGCCAACTGTTGGATCTGGATCCTAGCCTAGAGCGGGGGTGAATAGGCTTATAAAATAATTCGTGCAACCCACGAACAAACTTACGCAGTTATAGCAGTAACAAGGTAAATAAAATGCAGACACAGAGTACACATCAGATTTACCCTGGTTCGGTCGACCCTTCGACCTACATCCAGCCCCCAAAGCAGATACTAGTATTGAATAGCGCAATAGGTACAAAACCACAAGTTAGAACATGCTCAGAGCACCCTCTACGTCTCTACACTCGCCAGGCTCTCAGTACCCAACTCACTGTATTTTCTCTCGCTATCAATCCTAGTAACGCTTTCTACCAGCTAGTCCCAAACTAGCTGGGTCCCACTTGTCTAGCCCCAACCAGACAAGTCCCAAAATAGTCACAAAATATAGGTAAAGTTTCCCCTACAGAGATCGTTACACAAATACAAAGATAAATAAATAGAGTTTTAGAAATGCTCAGTAATGGTGAGTCGTCCCTGTCGTTCAGCGCGTGTCAGATCTCGTCTGACGTAGATGTAGATGTCCCGTCTCTCGTCTCCTCAGCAACTCAGGTTGCGGCACTCTCTGATGTTGCGCCCTCCCTACACTGTTGCAGCAATATAGTCAATGCTCTTGGAATTTTGAAGTTGGGGTTTTTTGCATGCGCCTCTCTTTCTCAATTTGTGCGGCCTGTCATCAAAGCAACAAAGCACATACGGATGCAGATTGAACAATGGTTTGAAATTTGCAAAGAGTTAAAAATAATACTCCATGTGCTTTGAGATTTTCAACGAGAAAATCTGGTTGTAACTTTCGACCTGGACCTCTCTTTGCCCACGTCCAAATAAACTTCGGCTGCCCTGCTAATATTTGCTGAAGACCACCTCAAAAATAATTGCAGTTTTTGATGCACAAAATTGGGCTGCTCTCTCCTTTTAATTGTTGCGGCCAAAAGAAACAATGAAGACCCCTCTGCGCTTGAAGATTGACCAATGGGAATTTTCTAATAGAAGGCCATGCTCCTCGCTTTTATTTTGGCCGAACTGATTTTGGTTGCCACACTTAATCTTGTGCCTGCAAAAAGAAATCAAACGGCAAACAAAAATAAAGCACAAAGAAGCCCTGTGCTCAGAATTTTGGTGGCCGCCGCACCTTTTTTCGGCTCTCCAAAAACAAAGGAGCACACAAATAAATGAAGAACCCCAATTTGTGCGGCTCTGTGTAGCCGTTTGGATGAAGGGTTTTTGTTTTTAAAAGATTTGTTACGGAAAAACAAAAAACAAAAACACCTCAAAAAAACTTTAGGCTGCTCCTATGTGATTTTTATGATGTTGAGCCCAGCAAAACCAGCGGCTCTCTTCCCCTTGTTATAAGTTTCGGCCTCTTGCCCCTATTGAAAACCTAGGCTAAATATAGCTATGCACAACACCCTTTATCCACTTAATTACCGAGTTTCCATTGTTTGCTTGGTAAACCAAAAAGACAGATCCTGACGTCCACAAGAATTTTATGGCTCGTCCACTTATCACTTGCACACTTCGCCAAATCCTTCTGTGAATTAATCACACGTTCGTCGTTCCTAAAACACTTAACACACATGTTAACACGTTCGCACACGTTTGTCATAATCAAACTAAAGTTCCTAAATCGTTGCATCCAACAATCTCCCCCTTTTGATGATGACAAACCCATAAAAGATTTGAGCAATAAATATGGGTGTGTGAAGTGTGTTGAAGGGTGTAATGCAATATGAATCGTGGAATGAGATATTCAAGTATTACAACATAGCATGCACAACATTATAACAAATATAAAAGCAAGCTCCCCCTTCTCTCAAGCTCCCCCTTCAACATATATTCAAGTATTTTTCATGCTCCCCCTTCAACAAATAATACCATACCGACATCAAGTCTGTACCTTTCAATTCTTCTTTTCTTTCTCCCCCTTTGTAATCACCAAAAGTGGATTAATGAAGTCATAAAAATATTCCATGCAAAAATAAACCATTATAAGTTATAGCTAGCATTTACATGAGTTTTCTAATTAGCAAACAATTCAAGCTCATATAATTTCATAACACGACTTCTCCACCTTTGTGTAAGTGTAGTGATATAGAAAATAAAGTACAAGAGGAGATTCACTTTCAGAAAATCAACCAAATCAATCCACATTTTCCAATATTCATGAATATCACTAGGATTGATTTTTCCCACCTCATCAAAGATGAGTTCAAGTTACCAAACCCCAAAACATGGCCTAAAAGGACTTTTAAATGTGAGGTGGTATTTCTTGACGAGTTATATACACCAACGCTAATGATTACCCATGTAGCATAAGTTGGATACTCGTGGGTTGTGTATTAGCCATGAAGTGTATCCATTTTTCATACGGAGCAATTTTCATTTTTTTCATTTGCAATTCTTTTTGTGCTCAATTTTTATTCATGGCAATACACTTCATTTCCATAGAAAATTCAGAAATTAATCATTCCTACATTCACTTTCCATTATTCTTCAAAAGAAGCTCCAAAAGCACTAAAAGTTCAATTATCGTGAAAGTGCAAATATAGGTGTAGAAATCAAATTTGAAATTTTTGAGACATGTCATGGCTACTAAAAAGATAATAACATGTTCATGTAGCTATAACAATAATGAATTAACTTCTACAAGGGAAATTTATGAACAAACATTCAATACCACTTATGATAAACATAAAGGTGTTCATTTAAGCTCTTTTTTTAAATATATAATTTTTTTCAGAAATAAAAACATTAAAAATCATACAAACAAGCACACACATAAAATAAAAATAAGCACACAAAAACAATCTATGAAGGTATGCAATGAAATACAAAGAGGGATAAAAAGTATACCTTCTCGTCGCTATTTGGATAAGGAACTAGAAATAGAATGAGACCTTTTAAAAATTTGCTCCTCGCAAAATCTCCACCTTACCTACATAAAAGGTGTTAAGTGTGACCTTGGAATCCAACAAGGTCCACTAATGTTAGCCAATATTGTTTTAGGAACCCACACTTGTTTAAACTTGATATTTGTGTTCCTAAATTTACAATAGTACGATGTGTGGCCTACACTATCACAAGTAAAGCACTTTGCATATATGTTCTTTGCAATTGAAGGCACATTGTTGAATTTTTTGAATATTGGCTTTTCAACGTTTTTAATCCATAACCAAGTCCTCTTCTATTATTGCCATATAATTGGTTTTCAATTATGGTATCCAATAAATTTCTACCAATTGAAAACTTCTTTAAAGATAATTCAAGAGCAGAAACTTTGGTTTTTTAATTTTTATTTTCTTCCACAAGCAAAGTACATTTACTTATAAAAGCTAACTTGTTTTCCTTTTCCTTCTTTTCAAACTCAATTGTTTTTATCTTAAGATCATTATCTAGCATGCAAAATTTATCCTTAAGCTCTCTTATTTCATAATCTTTTTCACCTTCAAGCTTCAAAAGATCTTGTTTTAGCATGCTAATATTGTTCATTAATGAAGGACAAGAAAGACAAGGTGCTTCATCATTAAAGCTTGATTTTTCCTTTTTCAATATGTCAATAGTAGAGTCACGAGCACCAATTTCAATTTTCAGTTTTTCAATCTCCTTAGACATATCATATTCAGATTGTTGCATTTCAAAATTCTCATTTTGATAATCATCTATAGTGGATTCAAGCTCTACTATTTTATCTTGCATTTTTTTACAAAGAGTAAGGAGTTCAGCTTTACTACCAGATTTTACCTCGTTATGTTTTCCCACCAAGCAGAGGGATGCGTGTGCTTCATTTTCCTCGAGCTCATCTCCACTATCCATGTCCCACGTTCGCACTACATCTTTTCCTTTCTTCTCTACGACACTAGCTGTTTCTTATGGGCAATGTTTAGCGAAGTGTCCCTGCTTTATGCATTTAAAACAAATAACTTTACGCTTAGTATTGTCACAAAGAGGAGCATCAAAATTATTTAAAGAAGCGTTTCTTCCCTTTTGATTCTTTTCATTGCGGCTGAGGGATTTCTCACTTCCATATGCAGTTTCCAAGGTCCTCCATATATCCTGCGCAGAAGAGCAATGTGAGATACAATCAAATATTATTCTACTCAACCCACACAATAAGATATTCATTGCTCTAGCATTTATAGCACACACATTTTTATCGTTTAAATTCAGATTACTTTCAGGCATAGAATATCCGTTATCAATAATGTAACAAGTATCAACATCAACGGATAGTAAATACGTTTTCATCCTAGCCTTCCAGTATATATAATCATGGCCACTAAAAAGAGGAGGATGATCAATAGGCATGCCATGGGGAAGGACTAACTTTGGGGTTTTCATGATAGCTAGACTAGACTAGACTAGATCCTCTAACATGCTCTGATACCACTTGTTGGATCTGGATCCTAGCCTAGAGGGGGGTGAATAGGCCAATAAAATAATTCGTGCAACCCACGAACAAACTCACGCAGTTAAAGCAGCAACAAGGTAAATAAAATGCAGACACAGAGTACACAGCAGATTTACCCTGGTTTGGTCGACCCTTCGACCTACATCCAGCCCACAAAGCAGATACTAGTATTGAATAGCGCAATAGGTACAAAACCACAAGTTAGAGCACGCTCAGAGCACCATCTACGTCTCTACACTCGCCAGGCTCTCAGTACCCCCACTCACTGTGTTTTCTCTCGCTATCAATCCTAGTAACGCTTTCTACCAGCTAGTCCCAAACTAGCTGGGTCCCACTTGTCTAGCCCCAACCAGACAAGTCCTAAAATAGTCACAAAATATAGGTAAAGTTTCCCCTACAGAGATCGTTACACCAATACAAAGATAAATAAATAGAGTTTTAGAAATGCTCAGTAATGGTGAGTCGTCCCTGTCGTTCAGCGCGTGTCAGATCTCGTCTGACGTAGATGTAGATGTCCCGTCTCTCATCTCCTCAGCAACTCAGGTTGCGGCACTCTCTGATGTTGCGCCCTCCCTACACTGTTGCAGCAATATAGTCAATGCTCTTGGAATTTTGAAGTTGGGTTTTTTTGCATGCGCCTCTCTTTCTCAATTTGTGTGGCCTGTCATCAAAGCAACAATGCACATACGGATGCAGATTAAACAATGTTTTGAAATTTGCAAAGAGTTAAAAATAATACTCCATGTGCTTTGAGATTTTCAACGAGAAAATCTGGTTGTAACTTTCGGCCTGGACCTCTCTTTGCCCACGTCCAAATAAACTTCGACTGCCCTGCTAATATTTACTGAAGATCACCTCAAAAATAATTGCAGTTTTTGATGCACAAAATTCGGCTGCTCTCTCCTTTAAATTTTTGCGGCCAAAAGAAACAATGAAGACCCCTCTGCGCTTGAAGATTGACCAATGGGAATTTTCTAATAGAAGGTCGTGCTCCTCTCTTTTATTTTGGCCGAACTGATTTTGGTTGCCGCACTTAATCTTGTGCCTGCAAAAAGAAATCAAACGGCAAACAAAAATAAAGCACAAAGAAGCCCTGTGCTCAGAATTTTGGTGGCCGCCGTACCTTTTTTCAGCTCTCCAAAAACAAAGGAGCACACATATAAATGAAGAACCCCAATTTGTGCGACTATGTGTAGCCTTTTGGATGAAGGGTTTTTGTTTTTAAAAGATTTGTTACGGAAAAACAAAAAACAAAAACACATCAAAAAAACTTTCGTCTTCTCCTATGTGATTTTTTTATGATGTTGAGCCCAGCAAAACCAACGGCTCTCTTCCCCTTTTTATAAGTTTCGGCCTCTTGCCCCTATTGAAAACCTAGGCTAAATATAGCTATGCACAACACCCTTTATCCACTTAATTACCGAGTTACCATTGTTTGCTTGGTAAACCAAAAAGACAGATCCTGACGTCCACTAGAATTTTATGGCTCGTCCACTAATCACTTGCACACTTCGCCAAATCCTTCTGTGAATTAATCACACGTTCATTGTTCCTGAAACACTTAACACACACGTTAACACGTTCGCACACGTTTGTCATCATCAAACTAAAGTTCCTAGATCGTTGCGTCCAACACCAACTACACCTTCGATGGCAGAGGAGAAAACATGGGAGCCTAAGGGAACCCGTCCTAGAGAAACCACCCTGGTTTCCAGTCGGGAATAACAGCGGAGCGCAGCAGCAGTATCAGCAGAAGCAACAGCCACAGCAGTATCAGCAGCAGCAGTATCAGCCACAACAACAGCAGTCTGGAAAGAGAACATATGCCCCCTATAGTCCGCCAGTGTACCAGTAGCAGCGTCCGCAGCAACAGCTAGCTTTGCCCGCTCATCCTCCAGCTTAGAAGAAATCCTCCTTGGAGGCCACCTTGGAGAGATTCATCGAGTAGCATGCAAAGCTCAATCTAGACCATGCGGCCCGCAGCGAGGAACTTTCCACCACGGTGGATCAACTGAAGAAGCAGCTGATCCCAAGGAAAGCTCCCTGCTCAGTCAGAGAAGAACCCCAGGGAGAGTGCATGTGACAGCACTACCCGTAGCGGCCTATCGACGATGGATCCGGAGCCGTCGGTGATAATTCACACAGCTGCATCACCTAAGGAGGTGGTAGATGAGCTCCCACCGGTTATAAATGGTAGAGATATTGAGGCTGAGGAGCAGCCTACCACCATTGAGAGAGATAGCCCTCTCGTAGTGGGGAAAGTGATCAAGGAAAGGGCAAGGCCGACAGAGAAGCCCAAGGATCTCACCGTTCCAGTTCCATTCCCGAGTAGAATGGCTAAGGCCAAAATGGCAGAGAAATACGCCAAGTTCATAGAGCTTCTGAAGGGAGTGGAGCAGAATATTCCATTCATGTACGCCCTCACGGAAATACCCTCGTATGCAAAGTTCCTTAAGGAACTAATCTCGGGGAAGAGAAGGACAGATCAAGTTTTGTTGGTGGAGCAACCGTCCTCATTTCTCAGAAGCAACAAGCTACCGAAGAAGCTCCCGGATCTGGGGAGCTTCACCGTTCCTTGCTCTATATGTGGCATTCCCATCAGGAGGGCCACAATAGATTTGGGGGCAAGCATCAGCTTGATGCCCTTGTCCTTCTTCCACCGCCTCAACACCGGAACAGATTTAGAGCCTACGGCCATGACCATCCAGCTCGCAGATAGGTCGGTAACACACCCGGTCAACGTGGCTAGGGATGTCATCTTACAGATTCCTAGTGGGGTGAGCGTGTCGGTGGATTTTGTTATTATGGACATGGTAGAAGATGGAGGATCGCAGCTGATTTTGGGTCGACCATTTATGTCGACGACTGGAATGCTGATAGACGTGCGAGAAGGCACGCTTTCCCTTAATGTCGAAAAGATTGAGGCTGAATTTCGATTACCTAAGCTGATGAGGGAGAGGGAGCCCGCTGCGGATGTCGGGTATCTTGATTTGGTGGAGGATGAGCTCGTGGAAGAGTTCATAGCTGAAGAAGTACTGGTGGACCCCCTACTGCAGAGCAAGGACCATGACTTAGATCCTTGGCACGACAAGGCCGTGGCAGCATATTTGCAGGTCCTAGATGAGGACCCCGACGATGGATCAACAACGCGCGAGCACATTGTGCTCGCCTCGGAGGATCACGACCCGAACATCATGAAAATCAAAAACCAGGTTGCTGCATCGTCCATGGGGCACCCCAAAGAGAGACAAGTGCCATGGACGAAAGAGGATGGACGAACCGCTAAGGGTCCAAAGAAGGCGTTCGACCAACCGGCCCCACAAGGGTTGGTCGAAAAGGAAGATGGGTGCATCTCGCATGCGCCCAACATATCGCCTCATGAACCGCATGGGTCAAGCTAATGACCTTAAATAAGCGCTTGGAGGGAGACAACCCAGCATATTTACTCGCATTTTGGTTTTAATTAGATTTTTCGAGATTTTTATTATAGAAATTCAAAAATCCATAAATAACTGGAGTTTGTTGATTTTGACAGGTATTTGGCGGTCACGACGACGAACGAAAGAGCAAAACATGAGCGTGCAGTTGAAATTCAAATCGGCGAGAAATACGAGATGGGCTAAAGGCTGAGAGTGCTAGAATTTCAGATCGCTCGGCCGAGCGCACACGGCACTCGGTCGAGCGACAATCCCAGCGAAGGGGAAATGGTTCGTCCGAGCGGGAGAGCTCGCCCGAGCGCTCGATCGCTCTGGAAAACCCTCGGGAAAACCCCTTTAAAAATTATTTGGGTCGCTCGCTCGAAATTTTCGAGCTAGCGACCCAGTTTCCCCCAATCCCAATCCCCCCGAGCGACCCAGTTCCATCCGGCGAACCCCCTCCCCTGAGCAAATCCCCCTTCCGGTGACCCACCTCCCCTGAGCAAATCCCCCTTTTGGCGACACCCTCCCCCGAGCCCCCCTCTCTATCACCCCCACCTCTCCCCCCGAGCGCCACCATTCCCCGCTCTTCCCCCGCGCACCCTAAACCCTAAACCCAAACCCTCCTCTCCTCTCCCCCCGAGCGCCACCACCCATCCTCTCCTCACCACCACCTGAGCACCACCCCTCCGCCCTCCCCACCACCCGAGCACCACCTAACCTCCCCTCCATAACCCCCATCCCTAACCTCCCCCAAACCCCCAAACCACCCAATTTCAATTTCAGGTTGGCAGGAAGCTTGGAGGGACTGTAGCGCCACCTAGGGGCACGTCGATCGAGAAGATTGCTTTTGCCACTCTTGCATTGCTAAGAGTCCACTCTTCCCTCGCATTATTATTATTATATATATTATACCACTTGTGGCACGAGTACACGATGCCTTGCAGGGCCATAATCAGCTCATCATCATCCTCACCATCACCGCCATGTTCCACAGCACCTCCACACACATCCACCACCCCACCCATACGCACTCAGCCTCCACATGGTCCCACGTCACCCCCATGCACTTCCACCGCCACCACTTCCACGGCAGCTCCACGCACTTCCGCTGTACCTTTACCACATATTAGACGCACATCCACCACTGCCACTCCCCCTACACGTCCTCCACCCACACACACATCCACCGCCATTTCCAGACATCTCCATCTCCATCCCAACCACAGCACACATGCCAAAAGTTGTTGGCCCACAAGCCGACCTCCTCTAGGCATCGCACCACCACCACCACCACATCCACATCCACTCCCACTCCCATAACACCACCATGCACATCCAGCATCACTATGCCACCACCATGCTATGCATGAACGAGCCAAGGACTATGTCCTCTGTCTTGCTCGTCCTTTTGTGGGGCATGACCCTCCCTCGCGTGGCACTACCAGATGGCACCTCTCGTCCCTCCTACCCTATTGATCATGCACAGATCTTCTGTGATCTTTTATGTTGGGCTGCTACTTTGTAGAGGGGCCACATCTATTGTGGCGGCTTTTTCACCATCTTTGACCTTAGGGCAAATCTAGTCCTCACCCAGGATCTTCTAGAGGCGACGTGCCCTACCACCCTATCTTTACGTGTGGTTACGAACAAGCAAATTATTAGGGCCCATGGTGACCGACACTGGGTTTATCTTCACAGGCGTTATAACATCGATTATATGGTGCTCCCTGATCACTCCGTATTTTACACCTTTTTTTCCGCATGTTTGCATGCCATTTAAATCGCTCAAATCACGTTTTTCACGATTTATCGACAATATTGCGATACTTTTCACGATTTATTGTTTTTGTCGTATTTCAGGAGATTTGGAGCGATTTGGAGTGATCCCGAGATACACCTACTCCAGAGTGTCACCGAAGACTTCCCTGAGGGGTATTTTGAGATTGGAGAGGAGCGGAAGAAGAAAAAACGTCGTAGGAGCGACGAGGAGGCAAAAACAATCAGAATGGGCATTTTTAGTGTCTCACTCGGCCGAGTGAAGGAGTCACTCGGCCGACCAGTGAGACCCCACTCGGCCGGCCAGATCGGACACGCTCCAAGTGTGCACTCGGCCGAGCATCAGAAGCCACATCGGCCGAGTGACGAAACCCCGTCCGCCCGAGTGGCACTCAGACGACGCCCCTCAAAAAGAGCCAACTTACTGTTTTTCGTCGGTCTGAGCATCAGAAGACCCACTCGGCCGAGTGGCAATTGCCGACAGCCCGAGTGAATAGAAGCCCATCGGCCGAGTGACGACAACTCACTCGGCCGAGTGACCCCCAAAGTGAAGACCCCCAAGACCCCAGACTTACTGGAAATTCTCAGGGTCTTTCACTCGGCCGAGCGACTTTTGTCACTCGGCCGAGTGAACCGAGCGCCTGTAGCGGAAAACACGATTTTGAAGAGGCGCATGGGCATTTTGGTCACGGATTTTTGGGCAGTTTTGGGGGGTATTTAACCCCTGATTCTAACCTAGGTTAGAGAGCTTTTTCCTTACTTTTTGGCAGCCTTTTAGATTAAACTTTTTAGCTTTTGATTCTTGTGATTGGAGAGGAGAGAAAAGGTTTATTTTGTTGGATTCTTGAAGAACTACATTGGTTTGTCTCCCTCTTCATTAAAAATCTTATTTTTATTGCTTATTTGAATATTGCCATGAAATCTATTGCTATTTCGATTGATAATTTTTGCATTTGTGATATGATTTGTAAGTAGTCTTTACGTCTTAGGGCGTGGGGATGAATCCTACGAGCCCAATTTCCGATTTGTGATGATTTGGTAGAACTATTGCTAGAATTGCTATTAGGGTTAGTTTGGGATCGATATATTACGGATAGCTAGGTGTTCATATCGATTGGGATTTGCAAGAGATTGGATCCCAATTCGATAGGAAACCCTAGAAATCCGAATTGGGTTGAAATTGAGTTTCCGTAGTATCCGTTTGTAAGAGATTGGACCGATACTAGGGTTCTCGGTTGTAATTCCATACCGATACCCGTTTACAAGAGATTGGGCAGGTAGGAACTATCCCAACCTAGGTCGCGGCCCGAGTTTGCACGAGAGTGGGCTCGGGACGCGATTGAACGATGATGTTGATCCTAATGCTAGCTTGCCTAGGCTAGGGTTTGCAAGAGATTGGGCCCGAGCCTAGGTTAGCTATAGACCGGCAACAGCGCGAGAGCGTGAGCTAGGTTTTACATTCAGTTGCAACTAGTTCATCCGAAATTCTACCCTAGCAATTATGATACCAATGAATCACATTGACGAGATACGGTGAGTAGCGGGGATTCCCCATTCCCTAGGCGTCTTTATTTGATTTGATATCTCTTTACTTTGTCTGACGATTGTGACAGGATCACCGAAAGGCAAATTCCATCTTTTCTGTCCTTATAGCCAGGTTGTTCGGAGAAGGCACTGTCATACGTCCTCCCTGTGTTCGATACCCGCCCGCCGCTACACCGTGCGCTTGTGGTAAAACTACACGGTCGCTCTTTTGGGTGTACGCCCGGGGCCGATCAAGTTTTTGGCGCCGTTGCCGGGGAGGCGATTGTGTTTGATCCTACCACCCTAGCTATTTCTTTCTTTTTGTTTTATTTCTTTATTTTTATCTAACCCTTCCATTGTGCTAATCACTTCTTTGAAACTTTGTTTTCCCGTGCATGTACACGAGATCCACAGCGGACCCCATCGATATATTGTTTGATCCTGAGATCGAGCGTACATTGCGGAGAATCAGAGCGGAGAGGAGATCCTATACGGAAGGGAGGTTTATGAACGTCCAGGAGACGCCTGAAGAGTTAGCGGCAAGAATGGCGAGGATTATTTCCATTCGAGATAGGCTCCGGCCTAAGACTTCCTCCACGACCTCGTCCATAGCCATGCCGGGGTTGGCGACCGACAAGAATTTTGAGTTGAAGACTGGGCTTGTGGTTCTGATGCAGCAGGATCCATTCCATGGGAACACCCATGAAAATCCCCACTACCACATCCAGCTCTTCCTATCAAAGTGCGCCACCTTCCAGATGCCGGGCGTTACCCTAGATGCCATCAGACTGCGCCTCTTCCCCTTCACATTAAAGGATAAAGCTCTTTACTGGTTGAGGACGCAAGCTGAGGGAGTCTTTACCACATGGGATGAGTTGGCAAGCGCGTTCATCGACAAGTTCTATCCGCCTTCCAAGACGGTAAAGATTAGGAGTGCTCTCATGTCCTTCAAGCAAGGACCTCAAGAGACACTCTACGAGGCTTGGGAGTGCTTCAAAGACCTGCAGCATCAGTGCCCCCACCATAGCATTGAAGATTGGGAGCTAGTCCATAGCTTCTACAATGGTCTCCAACCGGGGACCAAGCAGATTATTGATGCCGCGGCAAATGGGGCCATCCTATCGAAGACTCCCGACGAAGCTACGGCCTTAATTGAGGAGATGGCCTCGAACAATCAACAATGGGGCGACGAGCGAGGACACTCTTCGTCCTCCTTGAAGCCATCTAGCATCTATGAGGCAAAGGCCGTAGCGGAGCTGACCAACAAGTTCGATTCTCTCCATAAGGTAGTGGAGAGACTGGAGAAGTATATTACGGAGCCCCAAGGAACCCCTTCCACATCCGCACCAACAAATCAAATGTGTGATTGGCAAGACCAATCCCAAGCTATGTATTTGGGAGGAGAACAAGGAGAGGGATCTTTGGAGCAAGTTCAACACGTCGCGGGGAACCAAGGATATTGGGCCAATCCGGCCACTAGAAACCATCCCGGTTTCTCCTATGCCAACAATGAAGGAGCATTAAACCCGTCGCAACAACTACCTCAACAAGCTCGACCACCACCACCATAACAACAACAACATTATCCACCGAGGGGGCCTCCACAACAAAATTTCCCACCAAAGCAACAAGTTGGACCCTATAGGCCGCCCGGATACAATCAAGGGTGGAGAAATCCAAACCCTCCACAAGCTCAACAACGATCTGAATTTGAAGCTAAGGTGGAGGAGTTTATGGTCGAGCAGAAGAAGATCAATGCTTCCTTGAAGGCGGGCCAAGACTCTCTTACAACTGTCGTTGGACAAATTGCAGAGCAACTTGCGTTGCTCAATAGAAACAGTCAACAGTTACCGGCTCAACCCGAGCAAAATCCACGGGGCAACACCGGCCATATCAACGTCGTGGTTGCAGTTACTACGAGAGGCGGGAAGGACACCACCCCCGTCATGGTTCCTACCGGGAAGCCCGTGGTGGAGAGAGTAGAGCCAAGTGAGCCGGTCATTGAAGTTGAGACGGAGAAAGAGCCGCAAGGGGAAGAAAAGTCCAGAGCGGAGCAATTGATTGAAGAGAGGCGTTTTATGCCACCGATTCCATTCCCTCAGAGGCTTGCTAGAGCAAAGATGGAGAAACGGCTAGCCAAGTTTCTCGAATATTTAAGAGGGGTAAGCATCAACATTCCTTTCCTCGACGCTATCGTGGAAATCCCGACATACGCCAAGTTCCTAAAAGATTTGATCACGGGAAGAAAGAGGAAGGAGAAAATCATGCTCGCTGAGGAGGGGACGTGGTTCACCAAGAGAGAGAAGGAGCCCGCCAAATTCAAAGACCCGGGGAGTTTTCGAATTCCTTGCACCTTAGGCGGCGTCCCTCTACAAAAGGCGTTAGTGGACTTAGGGGCTAGTGTTAGCCTCATGCCTCTCTCTATGTTCCTAAGACTAAACACCGGCACAAAATTGAAACCTACCGACATGCGGATACAACTAGCAGATGGTCGGATCACAAGGCCGGTAGGGATCACAAAGGATATCCTGTTACAAGTCCCGGGGGCATATGTTTGCCATGTGACTTCGTGATCATGGATGTCAAGGAGGAGGGAGATACGTCGCTAATACTTGGACGCCCGTTCCTCGCCACCGCCGGTGTCATTGTCGACGTACGTGAAGGGACTCTAACATTGAATGTCGGCAACATCGAGGTGGAGCTTCATATACCCAAGGCAATGAAACACATGCCTTATCATGAGGAGCTGGACTATATGGACCTCCTTAACGAGGTTATTGAGGAGGCGATCCCCCATTCGATCGGCGCTCTATTCAAGGATGATTTTGAGGAAGGGCCGGACTTGGTCCAAGAAGAAAAGATGGAGCATTCCCCCGACCCCTCCATAGAAGTTGATGAAGGCGACGCTGATGTCGCAAGGATTCGAGAGCTTTGCAAGCACTCAAAATTGAAGTCTCCGAAGAAAGCTCCACCGATATGGAAATCGGTGTCACCGGTGAAGCCGAGGACCGGAGCAAGCACTAGCTTGGGGGAGCCACCCCCCAACACTACCCGAGGCAAAGGAGCACCGAGGAAGAACACGCCGCCACAACATCCAAATTTAAGCGTTCTCCCCGGAAAATTTGACGGGTGCATCTCATATGCACCCAATATCCCACATTAAATTGAAAATCAAAGGGGGTCGAGCTCACGACCTTAAACGAGCGCTTGTCGGGAGGCAACCCGACGGTTACCGCTTTATTTTTACTTTTCCCTTTATTTTTGTTTTAGAAATTATTAGTGTTTTGAGTCGTTTGCCTAAAAATTTCGTGATAACGGGTCCTATTTTTCTTTGACAGGAGAGGAGAAAGGGATATCTATCATTAGGAGGATGAACAAGGCGACAAAGAGCGCTCCAGGAATGCGCTCGATGCTTAGGAGGAGGATGAAATCGACTGGAGGAAGAAAAACAGAGATTAGAGCCCAAACGAAGCCAAACAGCAGAAAACAGGGTTCACTCGGCCGAGTATACTAGTCACTCGGCTGAGCACATAAGTTCGTCCGCCCGAGCGGCACACGAACGAGGGAAGTCTGCTGTACCCAACTCTCTGTTTCTTTTCTTGATTTCAGTATAAATGCCACTCGGCCGAGTATATATATTCACTCGGTCGAGTAAAACTGATACGCTCCTAGGGCGAGTAATGCCGAGTAGCTTGAGCCACTCGGCCGAATGGACTTACTCCACTCGGCTGAGGGTGGAAAGGCCACTCGGCCGAGTCATTAGCAGGGAGGAATTTTCCAAAATATTTCCGTTGCGTTCACTCGGCCGAGTCGTAACTTATTCTATAAAAGGGGGAGCGGGACAGCACGATTTTCTAAACGAGTAAAACGCAAAACCGCTCGACCTTTCGTTTCCCTCAGCCCCGATCCTCTCCCACTCGCCCGACCCGTCGCCCCGTCGCCGCGCTCGGCCACTCACCGTCGGCCGAGCCTGCCGCGCCTTCGCCCGAGTCGTCACCGGCGACCTCCTTGCCGGCCGAGCTCCGGTACCCCTATTTTGCCTATTTTCTCATTTCTCTCGTATTTTTTGACGATCCGCGCACTAATCGAGCCCCAAATTCAAATTAACTTCATTATCTATCTATTATACCCCTAACCCCCCATACATTTTGAATATTACTCGCTGATATCTTTGGTTGATGTGCAGGGTAAATTGGGGAGCTTAGGGGAGCCCAGGGGAGCTTCCGAGGAGTGATTTTGGCTTCGTGGAGGCGTCGTCTTCGCACGCATCCACTTCTTTGCTCTCGCGGCATGTCACGGTATACTCGTTCCATTTATTTTTGCACGCCGTATTTTTACTACTTTTGGTGAGCACCCGGGGGCCCACATGCCGTCCCGGACACGGCCGCGGTCGAGGAGAGCTTCCGCCAAGCGGAAGCAGCCGGATGAGGCCGACCCCTCCCACGAGGTGGAGGACTCTCCTCCGCCTACACCACCACACCCCGTTCACTCCGCACAGCCTGCAGACCCCGCACACCCCGCACAGCCTGCAGAGCCCGTTCACCTCGCACAGCCACTCCCTGCCGACCCACTGCCACCACCAGCTCCACTTGTCGGGCCGCTGGGGATTACGTTCCGGGACGACGCACACCGCGTCGTTTTTGAGCGCATTTCCCAGTGCTCGATTGTACCCTCCAGGTTCGCACACCTTGCAGACCTAGGACGCCTGGGGGTACTCGAGGGGATGCTCACGATGTATGACAACGTGGGTTAGCGAGATTTTTTCCAAGTGTCGGCGGACACCTTTGTCCGTCCAACACTTGAGGTTCTTAGTTCTATTGCCCGGACCGACGAGGGATGCTCGTTTAGGTTTATGGACCGGGAGTGCCAGGTCACTCTCGGTATGATGAGAGCATTCTTTTCGTGGCCCGATATCCCCGGGGTCGACCGTGGTTACGCCCCCACTCACATTCCCCCACCTTCCTTCGACTAACACGCTTTCTGAGCCCGGATCACGGGTTTACCAGCTGCCTTTGACCCTAGTAGGGCCAAGGCCTCGGCCATCGTCCACCCCTGCCTCCGCATAGCTCAGCGCCTTATGGCGACTACCTTTTTGGCGAGATATGAGCCTGGGACGATGTCAACGCCAGAGCTTTATATGCTCTATGCGATGACGCGTCCCAGAGTTCTAGCTAGGGAGAGTGACGACTTGGTCCCCGCCGTCGTGATTGATATCGCGAGCTGGTTTTTGGACCGCATCATCGTATCGGTGGGCGCTCGCTCACCGATATGTTGCGGCGGTCTGATCACCCGACTCGCCCTGATGACCGACGAGGACCTTCCGGCTGACCTGCGACGAGCCCCGGGCCCCACTTCACTGTCCATAGACGTCATGGCCCGGATGAAGATATTTCGTCCGCACGGCCAGCGGCACTGTGTTTGGTTGCACGGTCCATTCGGTGCTGATTACATGATCCTTCCGAGCCCAGCTCGGACACAGATAGCACCAGCACAGGTGGACTGGCTTTCGGCGATGGATCTCCTGATCCCCGCCGCCTACGTGCTTGAGGCCGAGGAGGCCGAGCAGGCCCACGCTGCACACGCTGCACCCGCTGACCCCGTGGCCCCTCAGTAGCCTGATATTTCTGCTGCTCCTGACACCTCTGTCCACACTTCTGCCGGTGTCGGGAGTACACTCGCTGAGACCACCTCCACTACCTCCACGCCCACCACCACTCCCACCACAGCTGGCCCTCTGTCCATTGAGCCCCTTTGCTCCGTGCTACCCGAGCGCCCATCTACTATAGTTGAGAGCGGAGAGCCCTCTTTTGCTGCCGTCGTGGAGACCATGGTTGTCACCTCTGTCTCCACCGCAGCCGTTTTTTCCGAGAGTGTCGTGACGTCTGTTCCCACGTCTGTGTCACTGACCTCTCTGGCCGCCTCGTCGCCACTTTTATACTCCACTTCCGCTGCTGCTGCTTCCACCTCATACCAGCCTGCGCCCCAGCCTCGCCCTGAGGCTAGGCCCATACTTGTGAGCACACCACCCTTCCTCCACATGCCTGCTGAGCCCATCCACTACACCACCCGAGTCCGTCAGCCCCGTCCTGCACAGCACAGACAGGTGCGTCCCTCTGCACCACCTCCCCTCGACACTGTACTTCAGAGCATTCGTGCTCTCGAGGGGGCGGTGAGTACCCTCAGAGGTGACCTCAGGACCATGTCTGCCACCGTCACCGCTATGGCCATCCGCTTCGACCTACTTCCGGGCATTCACTATTGCCTCACTCAGATTCTCGATCGGCTTCCTCGCGTACCCACACCCACCCAGCAGGTACCCACCCCCACTCCTACACACACCCAGCCTGCTTCCACACCCACACCCACACCCACCCAGCAGACTGTTCCCCAGCCACCACCACCACCTCCTCCGCCTCAGGACGGAGACGGCGCATCACCACCCTCTTAGGCACCCTTGATGCCATTGATCTTTTTTGCCGTCATGCTGCCCGTCTCTGCTGGGTCCTGATGATTTTTGCCCACCCCACCTCCCCTCACTGTTTTTGGGTCCACATTTTGTTCATATCTTTCTATATCATTTTTGGGAGAGAGGGAGAGATTTTTGGTGTCACACTTTTATATCTGATTCACTCCTATATCTGCATGCATCATGTCCGCATCATATTTTTCATTTCGTTATTTTTATTTTCTTTTTCATCATGCATGCCTCCTCACATTACACGTCTCTCGGTGTGCCACACTTCGCACATTGAGGACACTGTGCACTTTAGCTTGGGGGAGTGAGTTCTCACGCTTTTCGATTTACCACCTTTATTTTTAGTTTTTTCATGCCATTTTCTGCTTTTGCACTCACTTTCATCACTTTTTCCTTTTTTTTACCATGCATCACGTTTTTTCTCATTTTCTTCGTGTGCTGCATTGTAAATAGCTTTATTTTCCCTCTTTATCTTTTACTTCTTTCATCTTATGCTAGAGATGACTTTTCTGTGATGATGATGACGTGGAGTTGACTTTCTCTATATGCATGCTATATTTGTCATGTCTTAGATTTTATTTCTGATATCATATGCTGTGATTTGCCTTGCATTTAGAGATAGTAACCCACACTTTTTCCGTATGAAAATGGATGAAATTTTATTATTAGCTGAGTCTGAATATTCATATGTATGCTATCACAGAAAACACACCAAGATTCACGCATTGGATGCTTATATCTGGAGTACCGTTTTCTTTTCCTATATCACTTCTATTTGCATGATTTGTTCACTTCACTTCAGGATGATTGAATGATGTTAGCTATGATAAATCTGGATTAGTTTTGCTTTTTTGTGATCGAAACCGAGTAGATTAGATTACCCTGCTGAAGTTGTCGTGCACGTCTTATAGAGTGAACTGAGAGACATATTTATTTCTTTCTCCACATATCTTGAACATCAATTATCTATTTTAAAATCATTGGTGAATCTCCCCTTAGCGATTCTAATATATGGCATTTCCCCCGTTATTAAATCCTAGCTCCAAATTTCCCAAAACCAAAAAAAAGAGAAAAAAAAGAAAAAAGAAAAATTCTTGTATATCCTTATTTCTCTTTGATTTGGGATCATTGTGTATATATGCTATATGAAAAAAGAGAGAAAAAATAGAAAAGAGAAAAGAATCTCAATAAACGATCCCATCTCATGTTCTCTCTTTCTTCCCTCTTTTTGTTTTTATTTTTATTACTTTTGGAGCTTCATAAAAATGGGGAAGTAAATATTGTTTTTTATGCCACCACGCTTATAGATAAGCTTGGGGGGAGAATCTAATGATGTGTGAGAGAGTGACTACTTGACGGTGCATGACAACCTAGGCTAAGTAATATTCTATACTCGGTGAGATTGTTTTAGCTTCACGAAATCCAGAAATCTATGCCTAGCACTCATTTCATGAAATCCACGCTTTTCTATTCTTTCTATTCTATTGCGTGATATTCTTATACTCCTCATAGAAAGCATTCAATTGAAAAGTGTGTGATCTGCGATATTGTATACCGCTTTAAATGATTCAGACGATGTTAATTTTAGAATTATTCCGTTTTTCATGCTATATCAATATTCTTGGGTTTTCTATTTCTATTTGCACCATTATACTATGATATCGAAATAAAAGTCTTTGACATGTATTTTACATTCGGTGCATGCTATATGAGTAAGCAAACCCCACGTTCTGAGAAAAATGATCTAGCAGCTTCCCTCTTCGCTTTCTTCTTTCTTCGTCGTTTTTCGTTATCCGTTTTTCGTTATCCGTTTTTCGTCATTTTTGTTTTCTGAATCCACCGGGTTCGCCTTTTACTTATCTTCCTCGAGGACGAGTAAGAGGTAAGCTTGGGGGATTTTGATCACTCCATATTTTACACCTTTTTTTCCGCATGTTTGCATGCCATTTAGATCGCTCAAATCACGTTTTTCACGATTTATCGACAATATTGCGATACTTTTCACGATTTGTTGTTTTTGTCGTATTTCAGGAGATTTGGAGCGATTTGGAGTGATCCCGAGATACACCTACTCCAGAGTGTCACCGAAGACTTCCCTGAGGGGTATTTTGAGATTGGAGAGGAGCGGAAGAAGAAAGAACGTCGTAGGAGCGACGAGGAGGCAAAAACACTCAGAATGGGCATTTTTAGTGTCTCACTCGGCCGAGTGAAGGAGTCACTCGGCCGACCAGTGAGACCCCGCTCGGCTGGCCAGATCGGACACGCTCCAAGTGTGCACTTGGCCGAGCATCAGAAGCCACATCGGCCGAGTGACGAAACCCCGTCCGCCCGAGTGGCACTCAGACGACGCCCCTCAAAAAGAGCCAACTTACTGTTTTTCGTCGGTCTGAGCATCAGAAGACCCACTCGGCCGAGTGGCAATTGCCGACCGCCCGAGTGAATAGAAGCCCATCGGCCGAGTGACGACAACTCACTCGGCCGAGTGACCCCCGAAGTGAAGACCCCCAAGACCCCAGACTTACTGGAAATTCTCAGGGTCTTTCACTCGGCCGAGCGACTTTTGTCACTCGGCCGAGTGAGCCGAGCGCCTGTAGCGGAAAACACGATTTTGAAGAGGCGCAGGGGCATTTTGGTCACAGATTTTTGGGCAGTTTTGGGGGGGTATTTAACCCCTGATTCTAACCTAGGTTAGAGAGCTTTTTCCTTACTTTTTGGCAGCCTTTTAGATTAAACTTTTTAGCTTTTGATTCTTATGATTGGAGATGAGAGAAAAGGTTTATTTTGTTGGATTCTTGAAGAACTACATTGGTTTGTCTCCCTCTTCATTAAAAATATTATTTTTATTGCTTATTTGAATATTGCCATGAAATCTATTGCTATTTCGATTGATAATTTTTGCATTTGTGATATGATTTGTGAGTAGTCTTTACGTCTTAGGGCGTGGGGATGAACCCTACGAGCCCAATTTCCGATTTGTGATGATTTGGTAGAACTATTGCTAGAATTGCTATTAGGGTTAGTTTGGGATCGATATATTACGGATAGCTAGGTTTTCATATCGATTGGGATTTGCAAGAGATTGGATCCCAATTCGATAGGAAACCCTAGAAATCCGAATTGGGTTGAAATTGAGTTTCCGTAGTATCGGTTTGCACGAGATTGGACCGATACTAGGGTTCTCGGTTGCAATTCCATACCGATACCCGTTTGCAAGAGATTGGACGGGTAGGAACTATCCCAACCTAGGTCACGGCTCGAGTTTGCACGAGAGTGGGCTTGGGACGCGATTGAACGATGATGTTGATCCTAATGCTAGCTTGCCTAGGCTAGGGTTTGCAAGAGATTGGGCCCGAGCCTAGGTTAGCTATAGACCGGCAACAGCGCGAGAGCGTGAGCTAGGTTTTACATTCAGTTGCAACTAGTTCATCCGAAATTCTACCCTAGCAATTGTGATACCAATGAATCACATTGACGAGATACGGTGAGTAGCGGGGATTCCCCATTCCCTAGGCATCTTTATTTGATTTGATATCTCTTTACTTTGTCTGACGATTGTGACAGGATCGCCTAAAGGCAAATTCCATCTTTTCTGTCCTTATAGCCAGGTTGTTCGGAGAAGGCACTGCCATACGTCCTCCCTGTGTTCGATACCCGCTCGCCGCTACACCGTGTGCTTGCGGTAAAACTACACGGTCGCTCTTTTGGGTGTACGCCTGGGGCCGATCACTCCCTAGCCCAGAGCTGACCACCATGGCCCCTTAGCATATTGAGTGGATCCTCCCTATGCAGGAGCGCATCCTTTCCACTTACGAGCTGGAGCCCGATGATGAGCAGGTTGCCCAGCTGCAGCCGGCTCAGCAGCCAGGCGTCGCTCTCGTACATGCTGAGGAGCCTACACAATGCCCCAGTCTGAACCTGCAGTGGCCCCTTCTGTCTCCACATCTGTTGAGGGCCCTACCGCATCTGTTGCACCACATGTTTCTGATTCTGCCGCCGAGCCGTCTGTCCCCACCTTTTTCGAGGACCCACCCTATCAACTGAGGCCCTCATTTCTGATTTGCTAGTTGATCCTCCAATCCTCACCTCCTCACTGCCACTTGAGACCACACTAGTGCATGTATCTCTGACCTTCCTCATTCCCAGCACTGTTTCGGTGATTCTTACAGAGAGTGTGGTGGTTTCTGTCTCCACAGCTGCTGCCACCACCTCTGCCGTATCTCTATCTGCCCTATCCTCACTTGCACACACATTGGCATTGACCTCTGCTCCTTTCTCCACCGCCGTTATCCCCACTGTCCCATTATCTGCACAGCCTGCACTCCCAGCGCATCCCTTTCACCACACATGGCACATCTTCTAGGGGAGCGTCCAGCAGCTCCCGCCCCCTGACATTGCAGGTCGACTATATGGGGTGGAGCATGCTGTCATTGAGCTCTACAGAGCCGTGAGGACACTTACTGAGATTGGACGACGGAACAGCGAGAAGCTGGATCGTATCCTTCACCTTCTTCAGCCACCACCCCCACCGGGTGGTGGTGCTGCCTGATTTTATTAGCTTCTCGATGTCCTAGTGTCTCTCCCTCCTATCATTGTGCCCATCTGTCTTTTCGGGGCCCAGCTTAGTCTAGCTTGGGGAGTCACATTCTGGCGTCGATTCTTGTTGTCCATAGTGTCCATATTATACATACTATGCATCATCATCACCTCCATTTTTGTATATACATACATACTGTACATACGCATATGCATCTTTTATACCTTCTTTTATCTTTCTTCCCACCCACCCCACCCTTAACATCATCTCCCATCTCTACGCATGTGTTCTCGGCAGTGAGGACACTAATGCGTTTAGCTTGGAGGATGAGTGCTATCGCTTTTTACTTATTCTTTCTACTTATTCCCATTTTTAGTTCCACTACCGCCCCATTTCCCCCTTTTTATCATCATTTTTATTTTTTCTTTTCTTGATGTATGCATGCATTTTTTTTTCATCTTTTCATCTTTTTCTTTTATTTAGACTAAAGATGATTCTCCTATGATTGCACTATAAGCTGCACACACTCAACGTATCCGCTTTACACACTCACGTAGGATTCATCATAGTCTATTACGCGTCACCGCGTATTTATATAGAATGGATTATGATTTTGAACTCTATGCTTCCGTGTGTTAGAGATGTTCCTTGATTAGGATGCTTTTAATATGCTTTTCCATGCTTTGAATTCATATTCTCCACAACGAGTATTCTCGAAACAGTTAAGCTTGAAAATGCATGATTGATCGAAAATTGAGTGAAAATTGCATGATTGTGTGAAAACGTCTATTTTCATAATGGATGGTAGTTCAATTGGATTTGGATAACCCACGACACTTAAGTAGCGTCTACTAGATATTCTGACACCGAGCCATGTCCCAATTCTATGCTTTTTATTTTTTGTATATAGCCAATTGCGATCCTTGATCGTCCTTTGCATTCCATCATGTTTACGTGAGTTTGCAAAAATCCCAAAAAAATTGAAGAAAAAAATCAAAAACCAAAAAATATTACATACGAATAATAGGCCCGAGGGGTTCTTCGTAACCCGATGCCCTAAGACCGTCTGGTCTGGGATGCATAGGCCGCCTCTTGTATATATTGAGTTATCTAGTGTATATAAGAAAATCAAAGTATGTATATATAAAGAAAATTGTATAGCCAAAAACAATTGTAAATAAGAAAAATCCCACATCTTTACCTCACTTTCTATATAAAATAGGGACATGGCAAGGTCGATGATTTTTAAGGGATTGTGAAAGAGTTTAGTGCAGTGATTTCTGGATTTAATTGAACCTACCATCCTCGTTTATGAAAATTACTTAAAATCATCTTGCATGCTTAAATGAATTGATCATGATACTATTCACTGCTTAGAGAATGAGTTGTGGAGATTTGGATTCGAACCATGGATTTTGTATATTGATTGCATTCTATAATAGGAATTTCCTTCTATTTCATATCATATATTCGAATTCACACTATTCATTGAAAAATCCATTCTATATTATCCATGCTAGACTTGATGAATCCTCATGAGTAGTGCGTTTTTAAAATTATAAAGTTAAAGTTTCGTTGCGTGCTATGAGATAAGGAGATGATTTAGTCGCCTTCCATATCTTTTAGTTTCCTTTGCACTTCTTTGTTTTTACCCTCATGCAAACTTCTTATTCATCTTCCTCGAGGACGAGTACGATGTAAGCTTGTGGGATTTTGTTGTGTCTATATTTTCCATGTTTTTACCATGCATTTCCATGTCGTTTCAATCATCCGAATCCATATTTTCATATTATATCGCGCTTTTCTCGATATTCTTGATCCTTTCGACGCTTTATGTGTTTTCAGGGAATTCTGTACGATTCGAAGCGATATGGGGTTCTGGACACAACATCGACGCCAAAGCTCACTTCGCCTTGCTATGACGACCCAAGGAGGCCAAAGAAGCGAGGGAGAGGAGTAGAAGAAGATAGAAATAGAAGAAGGGGAGAATGAAGAGAAGGAGAGAAGAAGAATTGGGGACTTATGCCATATCGCTCGACCGAGCGCATGATGCGCTCGACCGAGCTGTGATACGCCAAGGAGCACCATCGGGGGCGCTCGGCCGAGCGACAAGCCCGCTCGGCCGAGCTAGTAATCAGAGGAGCCCAAGGAATTCAAGGCGACGACTCTGTCAAATTTGGAATTAATTCGATCGACCGAGCGACTCAACTTGCTGGACCGAGCGGCTCCTTCTTGAGCACCAAGCGGAGCGCTTCACAAGGCACCACTCGGCCGAGCGAGCACTGTGCTTAGCCGAGCGGTAGGTCGGCAGACTCCTATTTTGACTTAAATTAATGGATTTTGGGTTGGTTTTCTTGTAAAACCCGAACCCAAACTATTTTGTATAAATAGCGAACGTTTTTAGAGTAGGTTAAGTTGTTTTTGCTGTAGCTAAAACCCTTAGAGCTATTTTGAGGAACTTTCTTTTGGTAATCTCTTTTGCAATCCGTTTCTTCGTTTTGGTTAGATGTTCTTGATTTCTTTACCATTTCTCTTATTCTCTTGCTCTCTCTATTGAAATTAATTTCATGCAATTTGACCGGTTGGATACGCCTATCTTTATTGCTATTGTATTTAGAGATTTTGCCTTGCTAGAGTAGTGTGTATCTAGGGCTTAGGGACGATCCCTATGATCCTAGGGATCAGATGTTAGGTTAGACCCCTTGTTGGATCAATCTAGGGTTGCCCTATGAAGGTTTGAACAAGGGTTTTAGGGGATTAGGCTTAGGATCGGGGTGTCGTGAAGGCGGCTCCATATCCTGGGGAGAATCCCCACAATTCCGATTTAGGCTTAGAGGTCGTTCTTCAGGACTCGCGATTACGAGAGTGACGTGAGAGCTAGGGCAACCGCTAATCCCCAATCTACTAGTCGGTGACTGCGAGAGTACGCCGACTGCTAGAACCAACCATAGGGTAGCGTCGCACACCGTAGATCACGAGAGTGGATGATGACCTGCGAGGCGGGACCAAGTGCCAATCTTAATGCACACATTCCCGTGTGAAGCCGACTGCGAGAGCACGGTTTCACATAGGGATGCATTAGAAGAGTAGGAACAACGAAAGTTAAATACTCGTTCTCATCTACGGATGTGACACTCATACCCTAATCCACCGTCTGACGTAGGGTCAACTGACCTGGCATCCGTGACCGAAGGTCCTAGCGGGAATCTCGAAAGCCTTAGATGTTTAATTTCTAGTTAACTCTCGATTTACACAATCAACCAATCAATCACTCGTGACAACCCCCGACCACATACTCTCCTCCTTCCTTATAAAGCTAAGCGTTAAACGATCGCCTCCCTGAGTTCGACAATCTTTCTATACTATAATGCACCGTGCACTTGCGGCGATCCCCACCCACCCACCCCCCCCCCCCCCCCCCGTGGTGTAAACCTGGGGACCGAACAGGGATCAACCACTGGTTGTTGAGAGGGTTGCTCAGGTGGCCCTTCCTCAAAATAAGAAGAAGGAAAATCACATCTTCAAATTTTAAGTAGTAGCACTGGAGGGGGCCAAGAAGAGGCGGCGACTTGTTCTCTGTGACTCGGAGCCATCTGGGTCGAATGATGCCGCAGAGCAGGTCTCCCAACCAAGGGGAGACACCCTTCACGAGGAAGATTCGAGGCGGACTCAGGTTCCACCGGAGCTTCTCGTGTACAAGGACTCCTGGCCTTGGGGGGGGGGGTCTGTTCCCTCCTGTAGGGTTGTCTGAAGACATCCCCGACGAATATAGGCCGATTTTGTTGGAGAGACGATCTTCTCAGGCCCCATTCGACTGCTCAAAGGAGGAGCTCGTCTGGGCGGGATTTTCATTGAGGCGTGGAGATTATGCTCTCCTTGCTCACGGGACTACCTTCCGCATCGCTGAGAATGCGACCCTTCTACGGAATAGGGCCGTCGTGGAGAGGGTCGACTATGAGCGGCTTGCGTCGATAGCCGTTTATGCCAGCGTCCAGGTAATTATCGCTCTAGCCTCCCTCGATGTTGATATCAGCACGTATGTTGACCATCGAGTATTGTGTGTAGGCTCTCGTGGACACAGCAGCGTTGCGTCGTCATGCTCTGGAGGTGGCCAATCATGGGGTCACCTTGGAGGCTGTTAGGTCATGCGTGGAGAGATCTCAAGTTGAGCTGACTAGACTCAGCCTCCTCTACGAGACGAGATTGAATCGCAATCAGAAACTCGAGCATGAGTTAAGCGAGTCTAGTAGGAGTAAGGCTTAACAAACTGCCTTGATAAAGCGCGCGGAGGATGCTCTGCTGGAGGAGAGAGTGGAAGCCGAGGTCATATCGAAGAGCACCGTTCAGGAGTTCAAGGATTCATTTTCCAACTTCGACAAGCTATACAAGGAAGGCTACGAGCGATGTCGATTGGAGATGAAGAACCGATTTCCTGACCTCTCTGAGGAGATCGACAAGATCCCGGTGATTCTTCCGGACATTGGTGACGATGAATCGAGCCAATGCATGTAGGAACCCCCTCTCTCCGATGATGCTGCCACCGTGGCTGACGATGATGTAGGATCGGATGCTGCAAGGGACACAGAGTCCACGGCCGTGCTGGATGGAGACCAGTGGCCTAGCCAGCCATTGTAGGTTCTCGGCATTCTTTTTACGCCTGTTTTAGAAATTTTTGAATGTATGGGGGTGATGTAGATGTGAACAAACAATTTTTTGTAATATGAGTGCCAGAAGAATTGGCCTGCATATCCATGTTTGTCATTGCATCTTTTTATTTGCTGTCGTATGTGTCGTGTGGTGGTCGTAATGTCTGATGGCCCCTCGATGGGTTAGGCGCTGCTTCAAGATGATTGATGATAAACCATCAAACCATGTTTAGAAGTTGATCACCATGTTCCATGGTAAGGGAGCGATTTCCTCGACTTACGGCTGATGGCACATGAGTCGTTCAGTGACGAAGAGGTGGCCCTTTGACTTTTGGCTGACGAAATTTTTAGAAGAGTCGGTTAGTGACGAAGGGGAGACCCTTCGTCTTACGGCTGACGATACTTTAGAAGAGTCAGACAGTGGCGATGGGGTGGCCCTTCGGCTTACAGCTGACGATATTTTAGAAGAGTCGTTAGTAGCGAACGGGTGGCCCATTCGACTTACGGCTGGTGCTCATTTAGGAGAGTCGTTCAGTAGAGAAGGGGTGGCCCCTTCGACTTACGGTTGATGCTCGTTTATGAGAGTCGTTCAGTAGCGAAGGGGTGGCCTCTTCGACTTACGGCTGACGCTCGTTTAGGTGAGTCGTTCAGTAGCGAAGGTGTGGCCCTTTCGACTTATGGATGATGCTCATTTAGGTGAGTCGTTTTGTAGCGAAGGGGTGGCCCCTTCGACTTACGGCTGACGCTCGTTTAGGAGAGTCGTTCAGTAACAAAGGGGTGGCCCCTTCGACTTACGGCTGACACTCGTTTAGGAGAGTCGTTCAATAGCGAATGGGTGGCCCCTTCGACTTACGGCTGATGCTCTTTAGGAGAGTCGTTCAGTAGCGAAGGGGTGGCCCCTTCGACTTACTGATGATGCATGTTTAGGAGGGTCGTTCAGTAGCGAAGGGGTGGCCCCTTCGACTTACGGCTGACGCACATTTAGGAGAGTGGTCCCAGAATACAACTCAATGTAATTTTACCGCAAGCGCACAGTTAAGTGGTAAGCGGGCATCGTTCACGAGGAGGAACTAATAACAATACTCTATATGATTTACTAAGCTATTGGTGGAAAATTAGCTTTGAAAGAGTTGACACCACGATCGTTCAAGTATCGATGTAAATTCAATATATAAAGATGTCTAAGACTTGGAAATCCCCACTATAGATCTCAAGCAATCAATGCGAATTATGGATCTCAAAATTACTAGACTTTGGTTTAAGGTGAACTTGTCGTAACTAAATAGAGAACCAATGCACACTCTCGTGCTATGCAAGTCTATAGCAATCTAAACTAGAGTCTCGCTCTCTCGTACGCCTAATTCAAAATACTAGCATTAAGATCGACAGTTATGTCCAATCCCAACTCAAGCTCGCTCTCGTGCAACTCAAGTTCGGATCTAGATCGTGATAGTTCGTACTCATTTCACCATCGTGCAAACGAATATAAGTATAGAAACATAAGAAAGATGCTAGCTTTGGTCGCTCTCGTGCACCAAATCTAGTGAATCTCGATTATAGATCTAAATTGAATATATAGGGCTTCCCATAGATCAAGATCCTCTCTCGAGCTCTCAAGATCAGATGGAAATCCCTTGCTATCCGTAGTAATCCAATCACAATCCAACCTTTAGTAATTCTAGCAACATTGTAATCCAACAAATATCACAAATCTTACTTTGGATCCATATGGTTCATCCTTTTCCCCTAGAGCAAGGGAATTACTCACAAATCATCATAAATATCACAAGAGAAATAAGATTGATAAGAGAATTCATTGCAAAACTCAGATCTAAGAAGATATATATCATAAAAATATAAACTTGCAAGAGTTTTAGAGATACCAATGTCGATTACAAGCTTTTACAATAAAATCAAGATCCAATTCTTCAATCTCCCGTCAAAAGAAATCTCTAAACTAAATTTAAAACCTTGAAAATAAAAGTATGGAGTCTCTCCTTTGGCTGCCTCTAGATCTGGCTATTTATATGTGCCCAAAAAGGTGCAAAAATCTTGACAAATCTGCCCTTGGTCGGCCTCACACCCTAGTTTTAAATCTGGGCTAACGGTACACTCAGCCGAGTGAAGATCTCACTCGGTCGAGTGAGAAATCCGCTTCGGAATTAGAATATCAGCGTTCTGGGCTCCTCAAACCACTCGGCCGAGTAGTCTTCTCACTCGGTCGAGTGGAGTTTCTACTTGGTCGAGTGGAGTCTTCTGCAGATCCTCCAAAAAAAGAGAAGTGTCAAAGATTTCCTTTACAAAATTTTGCTCCACTCGGTCGAGTGGAATTCTCACTCGGTCGAGTGGAAATTCCCACTTGGCCGAGTACATTTCAGCTCTAAATCAGGTTTGATTCGTCGTATCAGCTTCACTCGATCGAGTGAGCTGCTTCACTCGGCCGAGTAGCCTGTAATTCTTCTCAAAACTCCTTTTGCTTTCTCGTCGATTCCATCTCATCTCTTCCTCTTCTACTCATCCTCCAGCATCGTTAGCTCTTCGATAATGTCATCAATGATGCTTAGGGACGTGTGTATGCGCTCATGGCTCCAAATCGCTCTTGATTGCTCCGTATCTCCTGAAATCAAACGAAACCAAGAAATAGTAAAAAGTATCGCGAAATTGTCGTATAATCGTGAAAATCACGATATGAGCAATCAAAATGGCATGTAAAGATGCAGAAATAAAGTGTAAAATATGAGCATATCAAAATTCCCTAAGCTTACCTCTTACTCATCCTCGAGGAAGATGAGTAAAAAGTGAACTTGGCGAATAAAAATAAAGATAAATCAAGAAGATGAAAAAAGAAGATGATGAAGATGGGAAAGCACTAGATTATTCTCTCAAAACTCAGATTTGCTTACTCAAATGGCACGAGCAATGAATAAGAAACATAGCTAACGCTTTTATTTCGATATCACATCATATGGGTACATTTGATAGAAGAAACTAAGAACAACGCGAATCATTTGAAATATGAAATCATTTTAGAATCAGCATCGTCTGAGGCATATAAATCGATATACGTGAATATAGACAACACACTTTTCAATTGACTGCTTCTAATTGGAGTACAAGAGATATCACACATTTTGAATCAAAAAGAATAGAAAGAGATGGTTTTCATGAATTTCATGCCGATTTTTCAATTCATAGACTTCGTTATACTCTAAGTCATCTTCCTAAGTATTAGAAATTACCTAGCTTAGGTTGGCATGCACATACAAGTAGTCACACTCTCACATGTCATTGGATCTCATCCCCCAAGTTTATCTATAAGCGTGGTGGCATCAAATAGAAAATGCAGATTTTTCCCATATATTTTTGTAGGTCCATATGAATAAAAAGGAAAGTAAGAATAAAATAAGAAGGGATTGTGTATATACAACATAACTTTCTTTTCTTTTTTTTGTTTTTTCTCTTTTTTTTCTTTTTTTTTCTTTTGTTTGTTTTGTTTGTTTTTTATATACACATGAACAATCCCGAATAAAGATACAAAGATAGAATTTTTTATTTTCTTTTGAGATTTTGGGATTCATGGAGTTTATTCTTTTTAGCATGGGGAAGATGCAAATATAAGACTCACTAAAGGGGAGATTCACCAATGACTATAAGTATAGAAATGATTTTCAAGATATGTGGAGAAAGAATATAAGATAACGCTCGGTTCACTCTTTTGCATGTGTACAACAACTTCAGCAGGGTAATGTAATCTACTCAATTTGATATCAAAAAGTAAACTAATCTAATCATATCAAACGACAATAAATCATTCAACCTGGAAGTTCAATACACATTTCATGCAAATAAGAAGTGATAATAAGGTGCAAAGCGGTACTCCAAGTGTAACGGCCTGTAATTTTTAGACGTATTTTTCGCTCGTACTTACTAGTATTTTTCTTCAGTCATCCAGATAGCTTTTCGTCCGTACGAATCGACGCGAGCGCGTCTATTTTCGTTTTTTACCGTGTCATCATTAATTAACGACTTAGTTTAACAAATCCATTTAAGTTAATTAACGTGCTAATTTCCAATTGTTAATCACTTTAATTATCTCACTAATTACTATAAATTACTATTAAAATGTAGTTAATTACTTAATAATCTTAATAATTACGAATTTGCTAATTACTTTACTGATCTTACTAATTACTTCAAGTAAATTATTTACTAATCACATTTTACTTATCTATTTACCTTGATCATTTAACCTCATATCTTAAATCATCTTTCATGTTAGATTTTTAAAACACAAGAGTTAGAGGAGAGAAACACGTTTCTCATATCAGATGCATTCCCCCTCACGATTAGTCAAGGTTACATTTAATTTCCATCTTAAATCAAACCTATCTTATTTGACTAAGCGTTTGGAATGAATGTTTAATCTTTCAAAACACACACACACACACACACACAACACGTTTCTTCAATTTTGTCAAAGTTAAACATATATTCTGTCTAAATCAAAGGCCTAATCCGTTGACAAATTTTGCATCTCTGTCCCCTGTTAAAATCCTTAAGAACGGAACGTCTTCTCCCCACAAACAAACCTGCAAACCCATTTTTCACCAGATTATTCTGCAAAACCATTTCTCAACCCAGAAACACATGTTCACCATTTCCAAATTCATCAAAACAAATCAGTAAGCAAACCTTCCCAAGATCAACCAACAACCAAATTTCTCCCCCAAAATCTGTTCTTCATCAACCCAAATCACAACCCACAAACATCAGTTTTCAAACAAATTCCCCTACAAACAAATCACACAAACCCTCCACCAATTTTCCCAAACCAGGAACAGCCCCAAATTCTTCCCAAAAGCATCACCAAATTCAAAACAGAAATTGGAAGAGGGGAAACATGGGAACTCAGATCTGAATCTCCCAAACTTCAGATTCAAAACGATTTCAGATCAACAAACAAATCCCTTCTTCCTCTTCTTCTTCCTCTTCTTCTTCCTCCTTCCTTTTCCCCTCACCAAGGCCGGCCCCCTCGCCTGAACCCACGCGCGCGCCTCCAGCAACCGCCGCCCTCCAGCGCTACGCCGCCGCCGCCTGACGCACTGTGCCGCTCGCCGCTCTGTCGCCGGAAGCCACCCAATCACCGGCCGCCCCTCCATCAAGCCCGCGTGCGTGAGTACCCTGCCCTCTTACCCTTGCGTGACCTGTTGCAAACCTTTAAAAAGAATAAAAAAACAAGAAGACAGAAGAGGTAAAAGAAGGAGAGGAAAGAGTGACAGTAAGGGGAGTTAAAGGACACCCTATAGCTAAAAAAATAAATGGTGACAGCCATACTAAGCAATGTGGGGTATTTAAAAGAATGATGAAAGTGATAGGGTAGGTAACAGATTTAATAAGAGAGTAAGAGAGAGGGAGAATTAGTTTATTATTATAATGTTAGTAGATAGGTAATTTTAACATGCTAACTTTTTACCTTTGGCTAAGTTAGTAGGTAAAATATTTAATACCCTGTTTAGCCATGTGATTAGCCTAGTTGGTTGTTAATGTTAATTAGTTGTTAATATTTGCTAGTGTAATTTTAAGTGATAATTTGCTCGTATAATTTAAATTTAACATGTTAATATCGTAATTAATGTTTAGGTAATGAAACTAGAATAATATAAGGCGTACCAGTATAACCTAATAAACACCACCCTAGCCAGTGAAACCCATAAAAATTAGATGAACCCAATTCGGGGTTAGTTTAATATGTGCTTAACTCGCAATAGATTTAATTTGTTAATTATCGTTTTAAACACTTTTTGTTAATGTTATTATTTAATGACGCAGATACGTCGCGAACTTTCCTACTGTTACTCGGACGACCTAAACTGTCCCAGTCAGGCAAGCGTGCAATTATTTTATGTTTTGTGATATCTGATGATGTACACTTAATTGCTGACACAAACACATTTTTTGAAATGCTAGACATTAAACTCGTGTGTGTGTGAGTGTGGACCCTTAACAATCAAAATGAAACACACATTATGAATAGTAATGTTTCTGGACATATATGGTTAATTTTAGAACTGTTGATACTCATAGAATGTTAAATGCCGTTGGCTCTCGTAGTTAAATGTCGTTGGCTCTCGTAGTTAAATGCCGTTGGCTACCGATGTTACATGCCGTTGGCTACCGATGTTACATGCCGTTGGCTACCAGTTGCCGTTGGCTATCAGATGTTACTTGCCGTTGGCTATTAGTTAATCTCGTCGGTCACATGTGATTACGTCGCATGCGGCTAGTCTGGACTCGTGTTTCAGTATATGGCGGATTAGCATCCTGGCACGTGATTCAGGAAAGTACATGTGGGTGGGGTTGGTTCCCAGGCACTAGCCGGTAGTAAACGGATCGCCTTCGGGGGCACTTGAAGGTGTATTTATTTACTATTCGTCTAACGGCGGGAATCTTATTCACGGATTTGCACACACAGTTAAATAATCGAAAAAGAAAGTTAATTACAGACTAATGTTACATTGCTCAACTGCCATGTTAATTTTTACAACTGAAATGCCATGCTAATGTAACTTGTTGCTTTAACTACCATGCTAGCGTAACTTTTCATAATTGCTTTAACTGTTTCAGTTCATTGAAATACATGCTAGTGTAAATTCTCTTAACTGCTGTAAAACTGCCATATATATAACTTGTTATATATATCTTGCCTTGTGTCATCTGACATCTACTTGCAGACCCTTACTGACATACATTCATGTTGTTTGAATGTATGTCAGGTTACGATACAGGTTACCAGGAGGACCAGCTGAGATAGCTGAACCAGTGGACCAAGACTTGTTGAACTAGCGCACTTTCATTGCACTTCTTTTCAATTGTTGTACGGTCATAAGACCCTCTCTTCTTTTCTACAATTGTTGTAATTCCGTTGAGAAATTTGAGATTGTAATAATGTTTTTTTATCTGCGTTGTTTTGAGTAATGCAAGCAAGAACCTGCGGTTTTACACACAGACGCTTATTGTGTTAAGTCAAGAGGAAAGAAAAGCAAAAGTACCTCCTCCTGACTTGCACAAGCGGGCCCGTTCACGTCCTCGCCCTCAAGCCTAATGGGAAGCGGGGTGTGACACCAAGTATATGCAGTCAATGCGTGAAGCTTGGTATGTTTTCTATAAAGAGTATGCAATAATGTAATTCCCAGACTTAGCTGACGCTAAAATTCATTCATAAACAAGTAAAACACGATGGAAGTTCTTTTTCTCAAATGCACGGCAATATATCGCATATGACATCAGAAATAAAAACAATAGCATGGCAAGAGATACGTGCATATAAGCAAAGCGACTCCAAGGTATAATCATCATATGGAATTCATCTCTAGCAAAGAAAGTAAAAGGAATAAAGATAAAATAAAAACTAACTATACATATGCAAAACACTCCAAAAATAAAGAAAACATGATGCATGGCAAAAATATGAAAAGGGGTGTGAAAATAAGCGAAAAATAAAGAAAAGTGAAAAGTAAAGATAAAAATGCAGAAAATAAAAAGTGTGTGTGTACACTCACTCCCCAAGCTAAACATCACATTGTCCTCAATGTGCAAAGTGTGGCGCAAGGACATATAAGATAGGGGTGGTGGGCGATGGTGCATGTCTGATGCAAAATAAAAGAAAATAAAGAAAATAAAAGATGATGATGTATGCAAATGGTATGTGCAAACAAGCATGCAAAGCGATGAATGGATACATCAGGGTAGATGATATATGCAAGATGGATGCAAGATGGTGGCCCAAAAAAACATACTCTCCCCCAAAACGGATATATATAGCACCCTGCAAAATGGTGAAGACAGATGGGCAAACAAAATAATGGGGTGAGGGGTGAGGTAAAAACATGACATGCATCAAAAGTACATGCCTATGCTGGTGGTGCAGTGTCATTACCTCCCTGTGGTGGGGGTGGTGGTGGAAGTGATGCAGACTGCTGAGGGACAGACTGGGTGTCGGCTAATGCTGCTGCTGCAGGTGCTGAAGAATCCGGTTCAGCGTGAGCTTAATAGTACGAATCATGTCGACACGGTCCTGCTGGGCAGCAACGACAACTGTGATAGCCTTAAAATCCACTCTAAGCCTGCTCACTTCTGTCTCGACAATACGGAGGCACAAGTCAAGGACGTCGGGAGTGGGGGTAGAGGGTCGAACAGGTGGTGGGTGGGGGTATCTCACACGGCCTCCAAAAACAAGTGGGGCCACTATCGGGTGTGTGCACGGTGCAGTGCTCACAACAAGATGGTCAGCCTCTAGTGGAGGCTGAGATGCAGGAACGCTCTTAGAAGCGTATGCAGCGGTTGAGGAGGATGTGACATCAGCAGAGAACGAGGCAGGTGGAGAGGTTGTGGCAACAGCTGTGGTGACAGACACCACAACGATCTTGGTATATACAGAGGCAGTAGAGACAGAGGCATCAACAGCTGGGGAGGTCATGGAATCAGCAGAGAATGACTCCCCAGGAGTCGAAAAATCAGGAGTGGATAGGGTCTCGGCGGTCGCGGAGGAAGAAGGCTCACCACTCTCAAAGGTGATGAGTTCGGTGCTCTCAATGCACATATATGCGATGGGATCTACTCTCAGTGGTGCAGAGGTGGTGGGAACAGACACACCAACAGAAGAGCTCTCGGCATGAGCAGAAGTGGGACATATGTGCTGGGCTCAGGGATTGGAACAGAGGCAGTCTGAGGAATCTGGATCTTAGGGGCAGGAGGGTCGAGAAGGGGCTCCTGCTGATCGCCATCGGGCTCTAGCACGTAGACAGCTGGGATGAGGAGAACCATCGCAGGCCTCCACTCCCCATCTACAGGTCCAATGTGGGTCCGAGCGGGACTCGGAAGCACTATATAATCTGTAGAAAATGGACCCAGTAGCCAGACCCAGTGTCGCTAACCATGGGGGCGGAGCATATTCAAATGGGCCAATACATCGAGAGATAGTGAAGTGGGGCCCGTAAGACGACGCAAACAGAAAGGAAGCTCAATCCCAAAAATGGAAGCTAGGAGAGTAATCAGACCGCCACAACATAGCGTCTTCCTAGAGGCGACCGTGGAAAATGTGCGGTGTAAATACCACCTAGCTACATATATAGAAATGGCAGGGACTAAGATGTCCCCGTCGCCCTCTAAGGCTCTCTCCCGGGTCATTGCGTAGAGCATGAAGAGCTCTGACGTGGACACTTTCCCAACCTCCGGCCTGGCTAAAATGGTAGTCACCAAAAGGCGCTGTGCAATCCACAAGCAATGGTGGACTATGGAGGAGGCCTTGGCTCGGCTAGGGTCAAAGCGGTGCGTGCCAGTGATCGTGTCCCAGAAAGCATCAGAAGCAAAGACAGACGGTGTGTGGTGCATGGGACCATAAGCTCGGTCGGGGTCTGGGATAAGGGGGCAAGTGAAAGTAAGCCTAGAGCATGTCATGCGAAATCTCGCACTCACGATCCATAAGCCTAAAAGAATTTCCCCTGGGAGTCATACGAATAGAACTCAAGACCTCGAGGGTCAGTCGGACGAAGGTGTCCGCCGACACCGATAAAAAGTCGCGCCACCCCACGTTGTTATACAACTGGAGCAGGCTCTGTAGTACCCCTAGGCTCTTGAGTGTGTCGATATGCGCAAACCTAGTGGGTACGATCTGACGCTTGGAAAGCCCCTCAAATTTGACGCGATGTGCGTCATCTCTGAAGGTGGTCCCAAGCGTGTCGAGCATAAGGGCAGGCTGTACTGGTGGGGGTGGAATAGGTGCAGTGGAAGCTGGGAGTGTGGGAGGTGGATCACTATGCAGCGGGGACTCTGCTTGAGAGGAAGAAGAGCCGGGGTCACCGGTCTTCCGCTTGGCAGCGGGCGCCCCCGCGCTAGACCTAATGTGGGGTGGGGTGCGTGGAGGCATGAGTAAATGCTGTGAGACGTGCAATAATCACAAGGTGCTCAAAATAAAACTAAGGTACGAGTCTACGAAGCACGATGCGACTCCACGCGAGCAGATGAGCGAGAGGCACCTCCCCTAAGCTCCGAATCAACTTATGATCTCCCCCAAGCTATTCTGAAGCACAAAAAAGATTAATTAGCAATGGGTCTCATAAAATTTTGGGGTTAGGGCGAAAAATAGGGTTGATTTAAGAATGTGGTTGAATTTGGGCTTATGAATAGAATAGGAGAAGAAAGGGGCGAAATAGGCGAAATGGAGGTGTAAGGCCGTCGATCGGCACCAGAGAGGAGCCACCGAAGATCATCAGAGGTGGCTTGGGTCGGAGCTACTCGGGCGCAACAAGGGGCGGCTCGAGCGAGTGGGGATTGGGTTCGCTCGAGTCGGATGGAAGAGGTAGGGTTCGATCGATTTGGGGAAATTTTGGCCGAGCTGTCAAATTTGGGGATTTTTATAGGGATGGCCCGCTTAAGTCACTCGACCGAGTGACGACCGTCACTCGGTCGAGTTAATCTTAAAAATTCCGAATCTGGACGCTTCGGCTGAGTCAAGTGATTCTGCTGAGTGGTTTGAGTCACTCGGTCGAGTGACAGTTCCACTCGGTCGAGTGGCAAATAAAAACAGAGTGATGATTTTTCGAAAATTCTGCTACAGTCTCCTACTCAGTCGAGTACAAATAGTCACTCGGTCGAGTGAACTAATCTACTCGACCGAGTAAACATGCCTCACAGAGCATTTTTAGAGCTATTCAAGATAGAATTCACTCGGCCGAGTGACAAAGTCACTCGGCCGAGTGGCAGATAATTTCCAGAGGGGGTTTTTTGAGACTTCCCTGTACAGTATCCCACTCGGTCAAGTGAGATCTTCACTGGGCAGTGAGAATATCACTCGGCCGAGTGGGCTGCTCTTTTCAGCTCTAAACTCTTTGTTTTCTTTCTGCTGCTGTTTCTTCCTCTCCCGTCTGTTTCTTCCTTCTTTGGCATTTAAGCGCATCCCTAGAGCTTCTCTCCATCGGCATGGCTACCCTCCATTCAAACGGATTTCTCTTATCTTCTTCCTGCAATGAAATACGTTGCCCGTTGTCGGATTTTTATTAGACTTTTGACTCTCTAAACTTTAAAATTTTAAAACGAAAATGAAAACTAAAATTCAACTAAAAGAAATAAAATAGAACGTCGGGTTGCCTCTCGATAAGCACTTGTTTAAGGTCTTGAGCTCGACCCCTTAAGATTTCTTCGTTTAACGCGTGATGTTTGGCGCATAGGAGATGCACGTGTCAAACTTCTCGGGGAGGCCGTGAGGGTTCAGATGTTGCGCTTGTTCTTGCTTGGCCTTCTTAAAGCGTGCTCCCTCTATGATGGTATTGAGGGATGACTCCCCCAAGCTTTTGTTCTTGGATTCCTTTGGCTTTCCCGGCGGTGAAGATGTGTTCGCCAGTGGCTCTTTCTTTCTTTTCTTCACCATAGAGAGCTTGCAGAGCTCTCTAATCTTTACGACATCAGCGTTGTTCTCCTCTTCCTCTGTGAGAGGATCCAGTGTATCTCCAATTAGAGCACCATTTTCAGAAATTGGCACTCCATTAAGACTATCCGCATGCAAAGCTCCAATGGCATGTGGCATGGCTTCATCGATGACCTCGTCAAGGAGGGTAGACAAACTTCCGGCCCAAGTCTCTTCAAGGTAAATTCTATTTATTTCACCGGTAGGATCTCCCGCAGAGTAATGCTTTAGTCTTTGCTCATTAACCTTGAATGATGCACTGTCGTTTCCTTCGATCTCTATAGCTCCTCCGGGGTGTATATGGCGTATGGTGAATGGTCCAGACCAACGGGATCTTAACTTCCCAGGGAAAAGTTTTAGCCTTGAGTTGAGTAGTAAGACCTTATCTCCAACATTGAAGCTCTTTACCATAATACGGGCATCATGGAGGAACTTGGTCCTTTCTTTGTATATTCTGGAACTCTCGTAGGCATCCCTTCTAATTTCATCAAGCGCATTGATATCGAGGAATTGTCGTACTGCCGCGCTCTTGTAGTTATAATTTAGAGGTTTGATGGCCCAATAAGCACAGTGCTCCAATTCTACCGGTAAGTGACACGCCTTTTCATACACTAGTCGATATGGGATCGTATCGATGGGGATCTTAAAGGCCGTGTGGTATGCCCATAGTGCATCATTCAACTTTATGGACCAATCCTTTATTGACCTATCCACCATCTTCTCTAGAATTTGCTTGATCTCTCTATTTGATACTTCCACTTGCCCACTTGTTTGAGGGTGATAGGCCAAACCGACTCTGTGGTGCACCCCGTACTTCTTTATCATGGCTTTGAACTTGTTCTCTATGAAGTGGCTCCCTCCATCGCTTATTTATGTTCTTGGTACTCCAAAGCGTGGGAATATATTTTACTTAAAGAATTTGGCGACAACCCTTGCGTCATTGTTATGGGTGGCAATAGCTTCCACCCACCTTGAAACATAGTCGACGGCCACCAGTATATATCTATTCCCTTTGCTTGATGGAAAAGTCCCATGAAATCAACTCTCCAACAATCAAAGAGCTCAATATCCAAGATGGGCTTCATCGGCATCTCATTCCGTCTAAATATGTTTCCCATTCTTTGGCATCTACCACACTTTTTACGAACTCATGTGTGTCTCTGAACATAGTTGGCCAATAGAATCCACATTGCAATATCTTAGTGGTGGTTTTGGAAGCAGCCGCATGTCCTCTACATGGCATATCAGGACAATGTGAGATGATGGAATTGGCTTCGTCTTTCGAGATGCATCTCCGTATAATCCCATCCCTGCATGACTTAAAGGGGTATGGATCTTCCCAAAAATAGCTCCGTGCTTCATGCATGAATCTCCTTCTTTGTTGTGTGGTCATCCCATGCGGTTTGATGCCGTAAGCTAAATAATTAACGAAGTCTGCAAACCAAGGCACTTCCAAGGGTCTAAAGGCAAGGAGCTTCTCGTTGGCAAATGTGTTATCGATAAGCAAGCTCTCATCTTGTCCGTCACAAATTAGCCTTGATAGATGGTCCGCTACAAGATTGTCTATACCTTTTTTGTCTCAGATTCTATGCCAAATTCTTGTAGGAGGAGAACACATCATACCAGCCTAGGCTTGGCTTCCTTTTTACTCAAGAGGTACTTCAATGCCACGTGGTCTGTATGCACAATCACCTTTGATCCAAGAAGGTATGAGTGGAACTTCTCAATAGAGTAGACTACAGCCAAGAGCTCCTTTTAAGTGGTGGTGTAGTTCATTTGTGCTTCATCCAAAGTCTTGCTTGCATAATATATAACTTGTAGCTTCTTGTCCTTTCTTTGCCCCAACACTACTCCGACTGCTTGGTCACTAGCATCACACATCAACTCAAAAGGACGAGTCCAATCTGGAGGTTGTATAATTGGGGCCGAGATAAGGGCATCCTTTAGTGTGTTGAACGCCTGCAGACAATTATTAGAAAAGACAAAGGTGCATCTTTAGCAAGCAGAGGGCGAGCAATTTGAGCAAAATCTTTGATAAAGCGACGGTAAAACCCCGCATGACCAAAGAATCCCCTAATGCCCTTAAAATTAATGGGAAGATGTAGATTTTCTATTTCCTCAATTTCAGCTCTATCCACCTCAATCCCTCTCGATGAAACAAGGTGCCCAAGAACTATACTCTTAGTGACCATAAAATGGAATTTTTCCCAATTAAGCGTCAGATTATTTTGTTGGAATCTTTTTAAAACTTTAGTTAAATTAGCCAAACATGAGTCAAATTCACTACCATACACAGAAAAATCATCCATGAAGACTTCCAAGATGTCTTCAATATAATTAGAAAAGATAGATGTCATGCACCTTTGAAAGGTGGCGGGAGCATTGCAAAGTCCAAAGGGCATCCTATGGTATGCATAGGTGCCCTATGGGCATGTGAAAGTGGTCTTTTCTTGGTCATCTTCATGGAGGGGAATCTAAAAGAATCCCGAATACCCATCCAAATAGCAAAAAAAATTTGTGTTTCGCGAGGTGTTTTAACATTTGGTCGATGAAGGGTAATGGGTAATTGTCATGGCTTGTTTAGCCCTATACGGTGACTGACGTGGTATTCCTCTATACACGAGTGAAGGGAGTATGAGGAGTTGATAAGAAGTGATATGGCGTGTATGTGGCTGGTGGCAGCCGTGTAATTTCGTGAAGAGTGTAGGGGCATTTTGGTCATTTGGCAATATGGGTGGAAGTGTGATAGAGTAAAGGTGGGTGTGTAAAGTAATGTCATACTTGTAAATTTTGAAAGAGCGGGTTAGTGTGAGATGGGCTAGTGTGAAAAGGGATGAGATTAGTGGCATACTCGTAATTTTTAGAAAGGTTAGGAGCAAAACGGCCATTTGGACTAAAGTTGCTGTACGTACATACTAAAGTTGTGTGTGCATAAAGTAATGGCAAACTTGTAAATACTTGAAACTTGGGGGGATAATTTTGGAAGGGTATTAAAGTCATTTTAGCATATGCATGCTTATCCTAAGAGGATTCTAGTGCTAGATATTTATTTAGAAAATTCCATCTTCTTCTTTCACTTTCCTTTCTTTTCTTCTCATTTCTATTTTCCTCCCCCTCCTCCCCAAAGCCTTGGCCGAAATTCTCCCCCCTCTTTTTCATTTCTTCAACACTCCAAAACCTCTAATTTTGCTTCCAAAAATTGGAGAAACCCTAGCTCACTTTAGGAGAAAGAAAGGTGGAAAGAAGAGAAAGAGAAGAGAAGAAGAAAGGAGTTTCTTTGAGGTAGGATTCTAACCTAGGTTTGGGGATTATTATTTAGGGCTATGCGAATGTTATAATATTATTTATATTGTTCATGTTCTTGATTTCATGTGTTATGTGTGCAATAGACCAAAAGATTCAATTCTTCCTTGTTTTCCTAGCAAATCATCCTCCCCCCTAAAATACAGAAATTATGTATGTGTGTTTCTACATCAATTCTGATTTTTGTAGTTTGAATTACTTTTTGAAAAAATATGTAGTTGTAGATCTTGAAGTTCTACCCCAGATTCATATAAAATTTGATATATGTTGAATTCAATAAGTAAGAGTAAAAATTTAATGTTTGCAACATGTCTGAAAATCTGTCAAACTGAACATAGTTTAGAAAAATGAAGATTATTACCCGCACACTCTATGGATTTATCTGATCTTTATCTAGTTGGAAAGTTAGCAAGGTTATCTACAAAATTCATCACAGTGCATACTTGTCAAATTTCTGGCTGCAACATGCCTAAAATTGGCTTTTAATACAGACCCAGAATTCTGTCTCAAAAACAGTCTGGACATGCTGCACCAAATAAATCACCATAAATTTCCTAGTTCACATTTCAGCATGAAATTTTATGGGTGAACCCATGACTATTATATCTTCAACTTTCGTTCAGTGAGTTTTGTCAAATTCACAAGAAAACTTGGTTAAATATGCTGACTTTGCATCTGTTTCTGCAATTTCAGCATGCTGGATTGTGTTGGATGAAGTTGGAATTGTGTGGTAATGCTAATTTTCCACTCCAACATGCATGAATGATGTTACTGCATAGATGAAAGTCTAGTTATGCTATTTGTTACTAAAATTTATAGTATAACCCTCTTCATTTATGTGGCGTTCGCTATATGTTTGTTAAAATTCCCCGATGAATGTGATGTTAAAAGAACTTGGAAAATGGCCATTAAAATGTTGTGCCATGTATTACATTTGTGAACTTGTGTATGGCCATTGAGTATTATGACACATGACATGTTAACTGGGATATCTCGATCTGCTCTAAGGCGGGTGAACATCCTAGTATTGGGATGGGGAAAGTTTGGGTATAACTTAACCATAAGGGGCTGGACTGAGAAGTTGGGGAAAGAGATATGTGATATGTGATATTATTTTCCACTCGCCTTTACCGAGAGTGGAGGGGACATACGAAGGTTGTGTTATTATGTGGAGAGCCACACTCCTGCCAGGGACGGAGGAGCTGAGAGGCCCGACGTACAGTGCTTGTGTCCACTGCGTCGTGTGCTATGTTCACCCCAAATTTGGGGTGAAGTCTAGGCCCTTATCTTTAGGTGATACCCAGTCTTTCAAAGAGTCACTAACATCTGCTAACTAATAAACTTTACATGTGTTATTGTTGCACATCTGTGTGTTGCACTTTTCACTTTGTTTGCTTGTACTCCTATTGCATTTACGCTCTTAACCCCTAAATGATTTTTCCTGCCCTAGTTAGTTTCCTACTGGACACGTTATGACGTGCTCATTTTACTTTTCAGGTCCTGAGCAGGTGATACCAGAGCAGAATCTCCCTCAGGAGATTACCACATGTGTGAGCTGACACCTTGGGGACACTACTCTTTAAAATGTGTCTTGTGGTGTGAGTTGGGTCGTGTAGTGAGTGTGTTGTCTTTTTGTAGCTGTGGTATGTGTTGGGAGCTTGTGATACTTCTCATGTATACCTAAGTTAGTTACACTTTGTACTTGATACTGTTGTGTAGTACTTTCTCTGGTTATGAAAATCTGTGATGATGTACTCTCTGTGATGGCTGTATGTGTTGCTTCTTCGCTTTTAGAATGTGATGTATGATCCCAGCATTCGAAGTAGCCTGCTTATGGTGTTTTCTAATTACGCTTGGTGTTACACTGCAGCTTGTCAAGCTCCATCCTCCCTTTCCCATGGTATAGAATGTCTTATAGGGTATTTGTGAGAATGGGACGTGACAGGTTTAGTGGTGGCCCATGCAGGTCAGCTCACACTACGATATGCGAAAGGATGATACATCCAACACACTTTAATGCCATCACATATGGTACTAATTCTACTTGTGCTGTCCTTTCCCTGTAGAATGGATAGTGGAAATGGGATATCTTCGTTAGAGATGGAGCATGCTGAGCCCTCTTTGATGGAGAAGATTCTGATGGGTTTCTAGGCGAGTCTAGGCCAGCAGGATGAGATGCTCACCAAGATGCAGGGTCAGAAGACCCCAGGCTTCAAGCAGTTTAGGGAAATGAAGCCGAGGACTTTTTCTGGCAAGGAGACTGCATTGGAGGTCGATGAGTGGTTACGGCGCACTGAGGATGACCTCACAGCGGTTGGATTTCCATTGGAGGGTTGGGTTGATGTAGCAAAAAGGCAGTTGACACATCAGGCCAGCGATTGATGGGATGCCCAGGAGCAGCATCTGACAGGTCCTATCTTTTGGAAGACTTTCAAGGAGCGTTTTGAGTCCAAGTTCCTTCCAGAGACCGCAAAAGATGAGCTCAGGCAGCATTTTGAGCAGTTGACTCAGGGTCGGTGGAGCGTGGATGAGTATGATGTCGAGTTTTCCTTGCTGAGTAAGTTTACCCCGGAGCTTGTTGCGACTGATACGACCCGAGCTCGACGCTTTCGTATGGGTTTGGATCCGAAGTATAGGGGGGCGATGTCTACAAAGAAACTCGCCACCCAGGAGGATGTGCTCGAGGCGGCAAGATTATATGAGATCCATTTGTGGAGCATAGGAAAAATGCCTATAGGTGACAGACGACCATCAGGATCACAGAAGGCATTATCTCGGCCTGTACAGACGGCCCAGTTTAAGAGGCCAGGAGCCCCTGCAGTGACACAGAGATGTCTGACATGTCAATTCTGTGGCAAGACTAGTCATGAGTAGAAGGAGTGTAAGGCTTGGGCTAGAAAATGCTTCGCTTGTGGCAGTGGAGGAAAAATTAGCAGGTTCTGCCCGCAGCAGGGTGCCTACCTGGCCCCAGTAGCACCTGTGGCTGCTAGATCGATGTAGCAGTAAGCTCTTCCACCTGGTTCACAGTGGCCTTCACTTCCGGCACCAGTTGGACCAGGCATACCAGCCTCCAGAGGACCTTCCTTGCCTCCTCAGTGGCAGACTTTTAAGAAGGTACAGTCTGCTCCAAAGCCCCAGGCTTTCACGATGACAGTAGTAGAGGCAGAAAACTCAGGCCAGGTTATCACTGGTATGGTTCTATCCCTCTCCTTACTTTACAGTATATCACTTGTTGCTTAGTTATGATGGACGTTGATTTGATTTCCTTGTTGGCTTCTAGGTATGGTTAAAGTAGCATCTTTTCCTGCTTTGGCACTTTTTGATTCTGGGGCTTCACATTGTTTTCTGTCCTAACAATTTGTGGACAGACATGCTATACCAGTAGACTCCTTCACTGTTAGTTGGAATATTCATACGGGGGTGGTGTGATTAGGAGTACTTCAGGGCTCCGTTGTTGTCCAGTGGAAATTTGCGGTCGGGAGTTATATGCTGACTTTCTTGTGATTGAGATGCCCACCTTTGAATCTGTGTTTGGGATAGACTGGTTAGCGATGTTTTGTGTCACTATTGATTGCAAATTAAGGAGGGTAGTCTTTCATATTCCCGAGCATCCAGAGTTTGAGTTCAGAAGTGGTAGTTGCACATTAGAACCTGTAAGATTCAGAGCGACACCAGTGGAAGCAGGAGAGTTGGCAATGACCATGGAGGCAGAGCTAGTCTTACCCAGGGTTGTGCGAGACTTTCCTGATGTCTTTCCCGATGACATTTATGGACTTCCTCCTGATCAATCAGTGGAGTTCAACATTGATCTGATACCAGGCACGTAACCCATTGCGAAGGCTCCTTATCAGATGGCACCACCTAAGTTGGCTGAGCTTCGTAATCAGTTAAAGGACTTATCAGAGCAAGTGTTGATACAGCCAAGCGTGTCACCTTGGGAAGCACCAGTTCTTTTGGTGAATAAGAAGGATGGATCCCGAAGAATGTGTATTGATTATAGGGAATTGAACAAGGTGACAATCAAAGACAAGTATCCACTTCCTCGCATCGATGACCTCTTTGATCAGCTTGGAGGATCCCGAGTCTACTCAAAGTTGGACCTGCGGAGCGGTTATCATCAGATAAATGTTCGGGGGTCTGATGTTTCGAAGACAGCTTTCCGAACTCGTTAGGGACATTATGAGTTCCTGGTGATGCCCTTCGATGTGACTAATGCTCCAGCTACCTTCATGAGATTAATGAATCGGGTATTTTTTGACTATTTGGACAAGTTCGTGGTAGTCTTTATTGATGATATCCTGATATATTCCAAGGATGAGGAAGAGCATGCGGAGCACCTGAGGGTTGTACTAGAGACTTTGAGGCAACATCAGTTATATGCCAAATATAGCAAGTGCCAGTTTTGGCAGTCTAAAGTGGCATTTTTGGAGCACATAGTTTCAGGAGAATGCATATCATTTGATCCAGAAAAGGTGGCTGCAGTGGAGAAATGGCCTGTTCCCAGATCGGTTTCAGAGATTCGGTGTTTCTTGGGATTGGCTGGCTATTACAGGAAGTTCATCAAGGCTTTCTCCAAGATTGCGGCATCACTTACTCACCTGACTAAGAAGGATGTTGCTTATGTCTGGTCTGAGGAGTGTCAACATGCATTTGAGGAGTTGAAGAGAAGGTTGACTACTGCGCCAGTTTTGACGGTCCGGGACGTGTTGTAGTCTATGTCTCTAGACTTCTGAAGGTGCATGAGCTAAATTACCTGACACATAACTTGGAGTTGGCAACCGTGATATTTGCCCTAAAGCTGTGGAGACACTTTTTTCTAGGGGAGCATGTCAAGGTGTAAACCGATCATAAGAGTTTGAAGTATGTGTTCAACCAGAAGGAGCTCAACATAAGATAGCTTCGGTGGCTTGAGCTGATGGCAGAATATGATCTCGATCTCTAGTATCACCCTGGAAAGGTAAACGTGGTCCCTGATGCTCTCAGTAGATATCCAGCTGTGATGATGTTGACCTCTCAGCCTCAACTCCAGTGGGCCTTGCGACAGATGGAGATAAAGGTCGTTCTTTCGGGAATCAAAGCAGCCATGTTGAACTTGCAAGTCCAGTCCGATCTGGTGGACCGGATCAAGGTCGCACAGTCAGGAGATGAAAAGCTAAAGAGGATCCGAGAACAGGTAGAGGCCGGACTTCGGACCGACTTCCACATTCATGAAGATGGTTCTCTTAGATTTGGGACTCGGCTATATATGTCGGCTGGTGCTATTCGAGAGGAATTGCTTAAAGAGGCCCATAGCTCCTCCTTTTCAATTCATCCAGGAGGGACAAAGGTGTACCGCGACCTGCGACAACATTACTGGCGGCATGGGATGAAATGTAGTATAGCCAGGAGTGTGGCCTCATGCTTGGTCTGTCAGCAGGTGAAGGCCGAACACCAAAGAGTTGTAGGTCTGTTGCAGCCTCTCTCCATACCTAAATGGAAATGGCAACACGTGACGATGGATTTTGTGACTGGGCTACCCCACACACCCAAGGGAAATGACGCAATTTGGGTAGTCGTTGACCGCTTGACCAAATCTGCATATTTCATTCACTTTCGAGTTGGGCAGTCTACCGAGCATTTGGCTCGAAGATACATGGAGGTAAAACCCCTTCGTCACCCTTACATTTTCTATACTAGGTAGTGTGAGGTGTTTGACATAATATTGTTGGCAGGAGATCGTGAGGCTTCACGGAGTTCCTGTTTGTATAATCTCTGATCGGGACACCAGATTCACCTCACATTTTTGGAGAAGTTTGCAGTCTAGTTTGGGGACTCATCTCAAGTTTAGTACCGCATATCATTCCCAAAGAGATGGGCAGTCCGAGCGAGTTATTCAGATCCTTGAAGACATGTTGAGGGCATGTATGCTGGACTTTAAGAGATCCTGGTGCCCGGTGCCCGTTGCGTGGCAGGCAAGGGGTTTAAATATTTGTAACCGCAAGCACACGATGTTGTAGTGTGGCTTGGGGGTCGAACACAGGGAGGCTAGGATGTGCTTGTGTCAAGGAGGACCAAAATCACCCCGTGGGCGAGCTAGCCCGAATCGGTTGATGGTTGTCACGATATAGGAATTCAAGGTATGAACAATAAGAAAATAAACCCGGGACCTTGGTTTCCACTCCAACGAGCGACTCTCCCCGATACAACCTACGGGTAGGATAGCGATCGGAATTTGGGTCTAATGGTGAGACGTTGCCTCAGAAAGTGGTACCGGCATCCCATGGGCCCGATATTCCGGTCGGTGCCCAGGATGATACACCGGACTTCCCGGATTCAATCAGTGGGCACTCCCGTGTCCATTAACACTGATCGATTCCGGGAGCACTAAGCTCGCAACGATAACTCCCAACGTCTCATCCTGCCGCTCCCGCGTGCTAGGATTCGGCGTCTACGCTAAGGGCGTGAGCTATGGCTAGGGAGTCAACCGCCAAGTTTATTCCCCCTTGGCCCAACGGTCAAAGGCGGTCTTTTTCCCGCCGATGACAATGAAACACCTCACATAACCGTTAGAAACCTAATCCCTATCAATTTCCTAACCATATGGATGCATCGGGAAGAGCCCCCGAAGGGGTTTCCACCAAAATCCCAGATTTGGCAACTACTCACAAAAATTCATTAAAAAGCGATCTAAATGAAAATGAACCGTTGGAATCATAATCAGACGATAGGAATGCGGAAGTAATAGAGTAATTAAGACAATACTAAAATTTCAGAAAGATCCGACAACTTACAAAAGAACAGAAATTACAGCCGTCACAATAGGATAAAACAGTAAAAACTAGCAGCTCCCCCGTTTCTGGAACCCTAGGGGTTCTATTTATAGACTCTCGCATCACCCGATCGGTTGACAAGTCAACCGATCGGGTGATCTGTTACAGATAACAACAGAAAACGGCGAGCTTTCACCCGGTCATATGAACCGGTCGGGTGAGTTCTTGGAGTGACCGGTTGGATCTTGGCGCCATCGGGTGAAGTGATCGGTTGGGTGCCCGTGTCTTCAGCTCCTTAGCATCAGCTACAGATGAACCGATCGGGTGAGAGTCACCCGATCGGTTGGAATTTTGCTCGAAAAGACAGAGAACAGGCCCCCGCTGAACCGGTCTGTGAACCGGTCGGGTGACTTCCACATGAGCTCCGGCTGAGACCGGGTGGTGCACGCGTGCATCACCCGGTCGGTTGGAGATGGCCAACCGACCGGGTAAGGGGCTGAAAGATGTTTTCTTTGACGTTTGACCCCCTGGATCATGCGTGACTCCTCCCGTTGCCTCGGGGACTTGAGATATCTTCGTTAAACGTCCCCTACACGGCCAATCTCCTGCAAACATGGAGAAACAAAGAAAAGTGAAAGAAAACGAGAAAATACGAGAAAACGAATAAAAGACGGCGAAAAACACGGAGAAACACAAAATAAAACGTGCGTGAATATATGAAACATAAACGCACGTCAAAATCCCCCAAGCTGAACTCTTCCTCGTCCTCGAGGAAGACGAGTGAGAGTAGGAGCTCGGAGGGGAAAAATAGAGAGAAAGAGAGAAAAAGAAAACTCTAAATCCTAGATCGTCCGTCAGAGCCAACAAAGTAAAAAACGACACACCATGCAAGCAAACGTCAAATCGCATCACTAAACCTAGGAAAACGAGTCCCAATAAGTGTCGTGGGCTCACGCGGTGAAGCGCGAGTGAGTGCGGTCGTGTGCTAGCAAATGGTGTCGCTTTCTACAATGTGCTATGAGCTCATATACGCAAATCCAGGAAATGACCCAAATACAGATTCGAATTTGAAATTGCGGTGAATATTAGTTCGAGCATGCATGAGAAGAGTATAAGAAGTGAAACGTATCATGCGTCGGGGACTCCACAACTAGGGTTAAGGAAATCACGCCACTATAGCCTAGATACTAGCTAAAAAGTTCCTAAGCCAAGTGTTTTCGAAAACGATGGGGGTTGAGATGATGTGGAGTAGAACACTCGGTGCAAATTCTCGCCTTCCCTTTATTCTCGGTAGGTAGGAAAAATATTCACACTAGATATTTTTTTTTTGGGTTTTGGGTATTTGTATTTTTTTGGCTTTTTGGCTATACAAAACTTTTCTTTTCTTTTCTTTTTGGGTTTTTCTTTTCTTTTCTCTTTTTTTTTATTTTTGGGTTTTTGGCTATACACATGTGTACTCTCCCAAGTGGGAGAACGGTACACGACGAGGGGATTTGCACCAAGTAAAACAAAAAAGAAGTCGAAATCTAAACACTTGGGCAAAGGAAACTATTCTCGCTAAATAGAGCATAGGCTAAATGGGTTATCCTAGTCATTAATTGTGGAATCCCGGCGCATGCGAATTGAGATATACGATATAAATATAGCATGCATATAGTAGAATCAAATATCGCATATTCAAATCGAAGCATGATAATCTAGGGGTCATTCCTGGACAGGTATATAAAATAAAATCACAAAGTAGAAGCATACCAAATAGCTAGGCACGACGCACGACTCACAAAAAGCTAAGTGGACCCACGATGCGTGAAATGCAAGAGGACTCGAAATCCTAGGGTTAGTGAGTGTGATTATCGATGACATGCTAGGTGTGTGTGACTTTGAGGCGATTCATCATAGGATTCATATCTAGGAGAAAGAGATAAAAAGAAGAGAAGAGAGAAAAAAGAAGAAAAAATAAAATAAAAAAAACACGATGAAAACGACACAAAAACGAAAAAGAAGGACTCAAATGACGCACACTGTGCGACTCCCCCAAGCTGAAGTTTGCATTGCCCTCAATGCAATTTGAGTGAGTACGGGAGGACAATGAAGATGGGGGGGATACGCACCGACACAATAAGAAATGAAAACGAGGAAAACACAGAGATGAAACTGAAAATAAAGAAAGATCAAAATCAAAATCAAACGACATGAAAATAAAAATAAAACCACACGACACGACACTCAAAAAGTGAAAAACAAGCACACACACACACACACAAAAATGAGAAAAACAACAAAACACGACAGCACACCAAAATAGACGTCCCCCAAGCAAGACATGACAGTGCTAGCGAATAAAAAGCGATCGTGAAATGCAGAGATATGCAAGGGGGAGTCAAAAACAAACAAGGTGAAATCAGAAAGCAGAAGAAGGTGAGTCCTCGTCCTCCTCGGAAGAGGGTGTGGCTGGGTGGTCGGGGGAGGCTGGGGGTGTGCGGAGAAGTGGGGAATGAGGTGGAGGAATAGGGGCAGCGGTGGTGTGAACGATGGAAGGAGTGTCGGTGGAAGTGGGTGGTGGTGGTAGGACGGCGATCAAGGCGGTGGTGAGAGGAATAGAAATGGGGGAAGAAGATGTGGTGGTGACGGTAGTGGGTGGTGGTGGGAGAGATCTGGAGCGCACCGGCAATTTCCTCCGGCGCACGTATGCAGTGATGGAGGAGGAGGGAGGGGGTAGGGTGGGTGCGATGGAAGTGGTCGGGAGGGGGGAAGTGGATACCGGGATGGGAATAGATGAGGGAGGAGAAGAATGTGGTGAGGGAGGTGATGGATGTGGGGATGTGTGGGAGGGTGGAGGAGAAGATCGCCGAGGTGGTGAAGGTGGAGGTGGTGAAGGTGGAGGTGGTCCGTGGATGTGAGTGAGAAGGTGAAGAATGGCGGCCACGTTCCTCTCAAGTGCGAGGAAACATGGGTGAGTGAGAAAAGAGGACGGCGATGGGTCCGAGGAGGCAGAGGACATGGCGAGCTCACGAAGGGCAGCGACCTCCCTTTCAAGACCAAGACGGGCAGAGACCTGGCGGTGACCAAAAGATGTGGACTGACGTGAGGCAGAAGTGGTGCTGCCAGGTAAGGCAGAAGTGGTACCGGCAGCGGTGGTCATGCCGGCACAGGAGACAAGGCCAGAAATGGCCGCAAAGATGTGCTCAGACGTGATGGGCCCCGGAGCAGAAACAGGGCGACTCGGGCCAGCCCCTATATCTCCCCGAGACACGGGGATATCCTGCTCGCCTAAGTGGGCGGCAGTGGATGGTGGTCTGCGTGCATTTGCGGGAAGGAAAGGAAGGTTCAACCCCGCTAGGAAGTCGGGATCAGGTGGGAAGGTCCAATCTCCCACAAGAGCAATGGTCATGCGAGCGGGGTTGGGGAGAATGGTGTAAGGGGCAGGGGGTGGCCATAATTGAAGATGAAGCGACCATCGGAGTGGGGTCTAATCATGTGAATGTGCCGCAGGACATCAATATCGAGCTGTGAGGGTCCTGCGGCAGTGGGAAGATTATTGGGGATGGGAATATTAAATTGGGGGTAAGCGCAAATGATAGTAATGATGCCCCCACAACAAAACTTCCCCTTACCGGCCCGGCTGATCTCGAGTAGCTTGTAAACAAGCCAATCGCCGCCATGGATGGGGACGGTAGGGGCCCTGAAGCTAATCCCATCATCGTCCCGGACAAAAGGGAAAGTCATGGCCCAAAGGATAAAAAGGTCAGGGATAGTCACGGTGCCGGACTCGTCCCGAGGAAAAAATGCAGATGATATGATCCTGTGGGCCAAACGAAACACGGGATGAATGATGGAGGAGGCCTTGGCCCTTCCTCGGGGATAGTCATGGAGCAGTGTGAGGCGGAACCAAAATTGATCGACGTTAAACTCGGGCGTGTACCCGTAGTGTCGGATGGAGTCATCCCCAAGATTGGGGAAACCAAATATATCGTTAATTGTGTTCAGATTTGTGGTGACACTCCTGTTACGCACCCGGAATTTAATGATCGACCCGGACTCGCAAACAAGTGTAGAGAGAAATTTGAGGGTGAGTGCCGGGTAGGATACGGCAGATGCATTAAGAAAGGCCAACCATCCTAAGTTAGCGAAAAGAGATTCGACCTCGGTGTAGACACCGAGATCGACAAGTGTTTGTGTGTGCGGGAACTTAGTAGATAGATGCCCCCGAGCATCGAGCCTACGGTAAAAATCCTTGTGCTCCTGGTTCCTAAAGATATACCCATACGGGCCCAGCATTGGGTCCACAGGGGGGATAACAGGCGGGGGAGGGCCAAGTGTGAGTGCTCGTGTGCGGGAAGGGGGATGTGTTTGTTTTCGTCTCTTTTGAGACGGTTCCTCCTCCCGCATAATCCCCTTCCCCTTGTCTTTATCCTTAGCCATGCATGAGTGTGCGTGTATGAATGAGTGCAAAAGGCAATGGATGCACACTAACGCAAGAAAAACGAGCAAGCACAATTTATAGGGAAAAAATAGAAATATGAGCTTAGGAGCGAGTGTACCCAAGCGAAATGGCGAAGCTTGCTCGTAGATGTTCCCACACTGTGCAATGAGAGTGGCGTGGAGCCGCGGCGACCTCTTTCAGCAAGAATTTCTGAAATGGGTGTTGTTTTGGGGGAATTAGGTCAGAAAATCGAAGTGAAGGGAGAGAGGGTGAAGATGATGGAGGGATTGATGGAGGAGGTGGAGATGAGTAATGGAGGAGTAGAGGACGTGGGGGAGCGAGAATCGGCCGTTGGGGAGGAGAGGCAGGCGAAACGACGGCGACAATGGCGATCGGGCGAGGGTGAAAACGAACTGGTGGTCGGGGTTTATATAGGGTTTTAAGTCGAACCGATCGGGTGACTTGTCACCCGATCGGTTGACGGTTAGGTCAAAAATTCTTGCCGAAGAAGTGCTACAGGCGAACCGGTCGGTTGACTTGTCAACCGATCGGTTGGCCGCTCCACTCATTTTCCCGAGAATTGAGGGCTGCTCACCCGGTCGATTCAACCGATCGCGCTCGAACTCAACCGATCGGTTGGTATTCCCCAAAAATTTCCCGAGAGTTCTCCCCAGCTCACCCGGTCTGACACCCGGTCTCTTCATTCATCAACCGATCGGTTCATTTGGGGACAGATTTCAGCTTGTATCTGATACATCCCAACCGATCGGGTGAGTTATCAACCGATCGGTTGGGGCTTTGTTTCTTGCAAAAACCAACAGATTGTCTAAGTCCCTGAACGGATGTTCTCGCGGCTGATTTTATTTATAAAAGTAGATAAAATAAAGTAAAAAATAACAGTAAAAAGTGGGGAAAAATTTTAGAACATGGGTTGCCTCCCATGAAGCGCACTTGTTTAACGTCGTTGGCTCGACGCCCGCAAGAGATGTTCACGGTGGTTGATACGGGTGATGCCTGAAGTTCGGCATCTCTTCTTCATCGGAGCTTAAGGCCTTTAGAGTAGTCAGCGGCTGGAGAAAGATTTGCTCGACCACTCTCTCCTTGTTCTTGGGATCCGGGGGCTTCTCTTTCGTATTGGCGCTTACCGCCATTTTCTTAAGGATCCGGATCTCGTCTTTGGTTAGGCCCATGGGTTCTTTCCCCGTTTTCCTCGCAGGAGGAGCTTTGGGGAACCTGGGAGGGGTCGTTCTTGCTGCACTCGCTTTCCCAGCAGCATCATCGTTCTTGGGGGCGTCTCGGTCTTCTGAATCCTCCAAGTCATCGGGAGGGTTTCTTAAGAGAATTTCCCAGGAGCTCTCTTCAGCAGCTTTTTCTTCTTCTGCCTCCAGCAAATTACACCGAGGGTCATCTGGGGGATCGGGGTACTTCATGGACAACCCCAGATCAAATTCAACTCTTTCTCTGCTGACGTTTAGAGAAAGTTTTCCGTTCTTCACATCAATCAAAACGCCAGCAGTGGCCATGAAAGGCCGTCCCAGGATGATGGGGGTGTGTGCATCTTCAGGCATGTCCATGACTACGAAGTCCACTGGCACATGCACCCCTTTTACATTAACGGGGAGGTCATCCACAATCCCCACCGGATATTTGACCGACCGGTCAGCTAGTTGTAGGGTCATACCGGTGGGCTCCAAATCACCCATTCCTATCCTTCTATACATCGACAAGGGCATCAAACTTACACTCGCTCCAAGATCGACGAGTGCACGATGAATCTTTACTGCCCCGATCGTGCAAGGAATTGAGAAGCTCCCCGGGTCTTTGAGTTTCGGCGGATTTGCCCTCTGGATGAGGGTGCTACATTCCGCCGTCAGCACTACCTTCTCCTTTCTAGACCCTCTAGTCACCAAATCTTTCAGGAATTTTGCATAGGAGGGGATTGTTTCGATTTCTTCTAGGAAGGGGATTTGCAAGCTCAGGTCCTTGACTATGGCGAAGAACTTGCCATATTTCTCGTCGATTTTGGCCTGAGCTAATCGTTGTGGAAATGGCACAACGGGTTTGAACACTTTTGAGCTCCCTTCCTCGTTCTTCTTCTTCTCTTCTTCAGAGACTCCCTCCGGAGTCATGTGACTTGATGACGAAGCACCGGCGTCGTTTGATTTTTCGATCGGTCGCTCAACGACCAACGGTGCTTCCGGTCTGTTAGGGGGCACCCTAGTAGGGATTTGTGTCCCGCTTCTCAGAACGATAGCGGACACATTTGCGTGCTCGTGCACGAGTGCCGACGTTTGGGTTGCTCCCCTCGGGTTCACCTCCGGTTGTGGCGGCAATTGGTTTTGTGACCTTGAGAGGTTCGCCACTTGTAACCCCAGCTGGGTTACTTGGTCCGTGAGGGCCCGCTGTCCCATTTCCAGCTTCTGATTGATCTTCTCCTGGTTGGTTATATATTGAGTCAAGAAAGACTCAACCGGAGAGACGGCCCTCTGTTGGCCATACTGCTGCTGCTGCTGGATTGGCTGCTGATTCCTGGGGGCGTAAAATTGTTGCTGAGGTTGCTGCTGATATTGTTGTTGCTGAATCTGACTCTGCTGTGGCCTAGCCGGCTGATATGGTTGTTGCTGCAGCTGCTGAGGCGGCGAGCGCTGAAATGGTGGTCGGTAACCAAAGTTAGGGTGGTTCTGGTTGTTTGGAGAGTAGGCCGGGTTGGAATTGGTTCTTGGCAGATACGGCGTATTTCCTGTGGGGTTGTAAAATAGTGCGCTCGCCTGGTCCAACGGTGGTGAAACGTCACCACCGTCGAATTCTCCAAAGAATTCGGACTCTACCGCTGAAATCTGCTGCGTACCGGCCCCACCGGCTCCTACCATTAGTGCGGAGATCTGGGCCGAAAGCAGGTCGAACTTGCTTGAAAGTTTGTCGACGTCCTCGACTCTGTGTATACCTCCAGACCTGGGTGTGGCTCTCTCGTCACACCACCGCTCATTGTTGGATGCCATATTTTCTAGAATATGTCCGGCATCTTCCTCGCTCCTAGACATGAAGGAACCCTCAGCCGCGGTGTCCATAGAAGATTTCAGGTCATCCCTCAGCCCATTGTAGAACAGATTAATAATCTGCCACTTCGGAAGCTCATGTTGAGGGCATCTTCTTTACATTTCCTTATATCTCGTCCAAGCTTCATGCAAGGACTCGTGGCTGGCCTGGGAGAAGGAGGAGATCTCACTCCTCAACTTCATGGTCTTCCCCGGAGGAAAGAACTTCGTCAGAAAAGCGTTGGAGAGCTTCTCCCAGGTATTGAAAGTGTTGGGGTTCTTCCCCCTAAGCCATTGCTTGGCTTTGTCTCGCAAAGAGAAGGGGAACAGCTTCAGACGGATAGCCTCAGTCGTGACACCATTAATCCGGAAGGTGTCACACTTCTCCAAGAAGGAGTCTAGATGCTCGATCGGGCTCTCCATAGGTGCACCCGCAAACTGATCCTGCTGGATCCACGTCACCAAAGACGGCTTTAGCTCGAAGCTTTGGGCCGCAATAGCTGGAGAACGGATGGCGGAAGTGGACTCGATAGATGGCATCGAGTACTCCAACAAGGACTTGTGAGGCGGGGTGTTCTCCTCCATGGATTCGGGATCCTCTCTTCTTCGCTTCTCGGTGGCCAAATGCCTAAGGGTGGCGTTAATCTCTGGATCAACGGGAATCAAGTCGTCGAGACTTCTTGAACTCCTGCGCATGAAAAACAACAAACACCCGTGAAGCGACAAGTGGGAAAGAAACAGATAAAATAAGAAATAAAAATAAGAAAAATAAAAAGAAAAAAGAGAATACGAAAATTATCGCGAGGTAGGTATGGGAGCTAGACACTAGGGTTCAAGAGATCCTAAAATAACAAGCACGTTGCCTCCCCGGCAACGGCGCCATAAACTTGACCGGTGCCCGCCGCGTGGCAGGCAAGGGGTTTAAATATTTGTAACCGCAAGCGCACGGTGTTGTAGTGTGGCTTGGGGGTCGAACACAGGGAGGCTAGGATGTGCTTGTGTCAAGGAGGACCAAAATCACCCTGTGGGCGAGCTAGCCCGAATCGGTTGATGGTTGTCACGATATAGGAATTCAAGGTATGAACAATAAGAAAATAAACCCGGGACCTTGGTTTCCACTCCAACGAGCGACTCTCCCCGATACAACCTACGGGTAGGATAGCGATCGGAATTAGGGTCTAATGGTGAGACGTTGCCTCCGAAAGTGGTACCGGCATCCCATGGGCCCGATATTCCGGTCGGTGCCCAGGATGATACACCGGACTTCCCGGATTCAATCAGTGAGCACTCCCGTGTCCATTAACACTGATCAATTCCGGAAGAACTAAGCTCGCAACGATAACTCCCAACGTCTCATCCTGCCGCTCCCACGTGCTAGGATTCGGCGTCTACGCTAAGGGCGTGAGCTATGGCTAGGGAGTCAACCGCCAAGTTTATTCCCCCTTGGCCCAACGGTCAAAGGCGGTATTTTTTCCGTCGATGACAATTAAACACCCCGCGTAACCGTTAGAAACCTAATCCCTATCGATTTCCTAACCCTATGGATGCATCGGGAAGAGCCCCTGAAGGGGTTTCCACCAAAATCCCAGATTTGGCAACTATTCACAAAAATTCATTAAAAAGCGATCTAAATGAAAATGAACCGTTGGAATCATAATCAGACGATAGGAATGCGGATGTAATAGAGTAATTAATACAATACTAAAATTTGAGAAAGATCCGACAACTTACAAAAGAACAGAAATTACAACCGTCACAATAGGAGAAAACAGTAAAAACTAGCAGCTCCCCCGTTTCTGGAACCCTAGGGGTTCTATTTATAGACTCTCGCATCACCCGATCGGTTGACAAGTCAACCGATCGGGTGATCCGTTACAGATAACAACAGAAAACGGCGAGCTTTCAACCGGTCATATGAACCGGTCGGGTGAGTTCTTGGAGTGACCGGTTGGATCTTGGCGCCATCGGGTGAAGTAATCGGCTGTGTGCCCGTGTCTTCAGTGTAGGATCCTGTCCAAAACAGAGTTAGGATCGATAATATGAAGTTTAGACTTACGCTTGTGTATGCGGCGCGGTAGTCTACGAACTTCGCCTTCGAATTCGCCACGACGGATCGAGTCTTCTCACGAACGGAGTAAGGCTACTAATCCACATCTAAATCTCTACTTTAGATTAAGAACTTGGATAGAGGAAGAGAAAGGATTTCTGCAGAGCTTCGCTATGATGAAGTTGCATGCATGAATTTCATGCAAAAGGTGTAAGAAATGGCTTACCCTTGGGTCTTATTTATAGCCCCCAAGGTAGTTATTTTAGGGTAAGTTGTTCCTTTGGAACAACTTAATTAAGGTGTACCATGATACATGGCACATTATAAGCTTTAAGTTGTACCATATGCATGGTACAACATAAGCTTAAGATATTCCCCCTTTATTAGCCATATGTCGCATGCACTTATGCATATATAATGCGACTTTCCCACTCATCCAGAGATCCTCTCCGCAAGGGAACAGATTCCCTTTGTACACGACTTCATGTACGCGATGTTCGAGGTCCGTATTCCCTCGTACATCCCCCACAAGGGTGTACAAACGTCTTCCATATCCAACATCTCCCACTCACACTTGAGGGGATTGTAAGAGAACGTCTTTCCCTTAGTTCTTTCATCTATCATACCGAGAAATAGACCGTGCGACCGTCATGCGCGTAGAGTCTGTTGTTGTGCACTTGTTAGAGATACACAACGACCTCGAAGGTGCAAAGTTGAGTAGTTCAACGCATGCTTTACCCTAGATTATTTCTTCACATTTCTTATACTTTATATTCAACAATTGAATCCCATCTGGATTACAATTGGCTGGCCAGCTTTGAATCATTAAAGTCCAAATGCGAATATGAAATCAATCTTCCTCTTCTTGCGAACCATCTGATCTTGACTAGACTCGCTTTTCTAACGTGCCCCGCCGAGCCGAATTATCATAGCCCATAAGTAACACGCTAAGATAGCGATCATTTCGTCAAATCTAAAGGAACCAATTGGAGTCCTTGAGGGTAAGAGTTAAGACCCATATGGCCTTTGAGTCTCACATAATAGCAAACACTATTGCTACTAACTCAGTGGTCGAAATGCATACGTGGTATGAACACGTATTACAACATCACTCCTTTCCCAGGGAGAGTATGTCTTAATGATGTTGTACGGATGAAAAGATCAGACACCACAGTGACTATCTTTTTGAGTCCCCTTACTACTCGTGAAATATTCACGGACTCTCATCCTGCATAAGACAGATAGGAAAAAATCCTATGAGATCTCTTTCAAATATCCTTGTGATACAGATCTCAGATCTTTTGTAAGCATCCATATGATGCAGATCTTTCATTCGACTATCTTGTTTAAGTCATGACTCTAAATCATTCGTCTAATGATTTTGACTTTAAACTAGTCTCATCTCTATCTTATCCATCTGATAAGATAAGGCGGTTGCTCATGTGAGAGAGCCAACCTTAATCTGTCCGACATACACACAATTCAGCTGAGATTTCAAAAATGTACACAAACATTTCTTAAGAAATTCATATGCAATGTTTGAAAAAGAACTTATTCTTTTATTAATTTTGATCATTTACAGACATGGGAATTTACATTGGTACAACTCAGCTCTTACGCAATCCTTGAGATGATAAGTGTTTGTAAAACACATCTCTGGGGATCGCCTTCGTAAGCGGATCCGCTATCATCTCATGCGTAGATATGTACCTTATGTCTACCTTCTTGGTCTTATCATAGTCTTTTGCAAATTTGTAGCGGATATCTATGTGTTTGGTCTTACAATGGAATTTCGGATCTTTGACATAGGCTATAGATGCTTGACTGTCGCTGTGTATAGGTACAGCACCTGAGTCACTTGCATTAATTAGCCTGTCTAAGAACTTCCTAAGCCAAACAGCCTCTTGAACTGCCATGCTAAATGCTACAAACTCGGCTTCCATGGTTGAAAGTGCGATGCAGGATTGTTTCTTGCTACTCCAGGATATTGCACCAGATCCGAGTAGAAAAACATATCCTGAGGTCGATCGTCGCTCATCGAGATCACCTGCCCAATCAGCATCAGTGTAGCCTTCGAGCCTCAAGGCATCTCCTTGATAGCATAAAGCAAAGTCTGCAGTTCCTTTAAGATACCGCATTATCCTCTTAACCGCTTTCCAGGGTACTTGCCCTGGGTTGGATTGGTAACGACTTACCATTCCAACGGCAAAACAGATGTCCGGTCTTGTACACATCATAGCGTACATTAGACTACCAACTGCACTGGAATATGGAACTTTTTCCATAATCTCCTTCTCTTTTTGGTTCTTTGGACATGATTTCAGACATAAATTGTCGCACTTGCTTATTGGAGTATCAATGGACTTGCAGTCCTGCATATTAAAACGTTCTAGAACCTTCTTTATATAAGTCTCTTGTGAAAGAGAAAGAAGTTTCTTTGAACGGTTCCTTGAAATCTTAACTCCAAGGATATATGCGGCTTCTCCCATGTCTTTCATCTCAAAAACTGATGAAAGCCAAGCCTTGATATCCATCACAAAGCCCTTGTCATTTCCGGCTATTAAAATGTCATCTACATATAGAGACATAATAACATACTTGTTCTTATTCCTCTTGATATATACACAGTTATCTTCATCAAGCATGGAAAATCCATTTGATAAGACAACTTCTTGAAATCGTATATACCATTGCCTCGAGGATTGTTTAAGACCATATATGGATTTAAGAAGTTTACAAACCTTATGTTCGTTTCCTTCTTTTACAAACCCTGTTGGTTGTTCCATATAGATCTCCTCGTCCAATTCTCCATTGAGAAAGGCAGTCTTTACATCCATTTGATGTAATTCGAGGTCTAAGCAAGCTACCATTGCCAGAATCAGGCGAATTGAGGTAAAACGAACAACAGGTGAGAAAGTCTCTTCGTAGTCTATCCCTTCCTGTTGCGTAAAACCTTTCGCGACAAGGCGAGCTTTATATCTGTCAATAGAGCCATCAGCCTTATGCTTGATCTTGAGAACCCATTTGTTCCCAATAGCTCTACGTCCTCTGGGTAAGTCAACCAAGTCCCAGACTTGGTTAACTTTCATGGATTCTAACTCCTCTTGCATCGCTTCCATCCATTTGTCTTTAGCAGGGCAAGATACGGCCTGTTTGAAAGTAGCAGGCTCGTCATCTTCTTGTAGTAAAGTCATAAAGATTTGCGGAAATTCATCCTCAAATCTTAGAGGAGCCAACCTTGTACGACTACTACGTCGTATTTGAGATTCTTCAAGTCCTTGTTGACTTGAATTTAGATCAATTCTAATATCACTCCCACTTGGAATGTCGTTAGAATTGCTCCCACTTGGATCATTATTCCCGTATGGAATAGGATAATCGTCATTCGTATAATCCATTGGAATTAGAATTTAGATCAATTCTAATATCACTCCCACTTGGAATGTCGTTAGAATTGCTCCCACTTGGATCATTATTCCCGTATGGAATAGGATAATCGTCATTCGTATAATCCATTGGTGAAGGTTGAAACGTATTTTCATTTTCACCAAGAATTCTCCCACTCGAATGAGGTAATCCTTCTTGATCATAAATCTCAAATAGAGATAAGTCCTGACTTATCTCGCCCTGTCTTGGAAACTCGTTTTCCAAGAAAGTGACATCCCTCGACTCAAACTCAATTAGCCCACCATTGTCTTCTTGACTAATAAAAACATAACCTTTGGAGTTTTCTGCGTATCGTATAAAGATACATTTCCTTCCCCTTGGCCCAAGTTTGCCATACTTATGGGAGGAAATATGTGCGTAGGATGCACAACCCCAAGGTTTCAAAATGTTTAAGTCAGGATACCTTTGGTTCCACAACTCATAAGGAGTGGAGCTAACTGATTTCGAGGGTACGCGGTTTAAAATGAAAGTGGCCGTCAATAATGCATCACCCCAAAAGGTGATTGGCAAGTTAGCTTGCGCCATCATTGAACGGACCATTTCCATTAAAGTCCTATTTCTCCTTTCTGCAACACCGTTTTGTTGAGGAGTATAAGGCATAGTTACCTGATGTACTATGCCTTTTTCATCACAAAGTTCCTTAAAACTTATTGATTGATATTCACCGCCCCTATCTGTTCGCAAGACCTTAATCTTGCGATCTAATTGATTCTCCACTAAACTCATATAGTTTTTAAAGCAAGCCAAAGCTTCACTTTTGTGGGATATCAAATAGATATGTCCGAATCGGGTGAAATCATCAATAAAAGTGATGAAATAGGACTTTCCGCGTCTTGTCTTGACATTCATCGGACCACATATGTCCGAATGGATAAGCTGTAATGGAACCTCGGCCCTTGTGCCGGTTCCAAACGGCTTGCGAGAAGATTTCCCCACAAGGCAATGTTCGCAGGTCGACATTTCAACCTTTGAAACATTGGATAGAAGGCCACGTTTGGCAAGTCTATCCATACGCGTTGGTCCAATATGACCAAGCCTTGCGTGCCAACAATTCACATCAGACTCATAAGTCTTAGAATTTGCAACAAGGAAATTTTCATTACATGAGGAATCATACATTGTACTCATTACAATAAATCCTTTAAATACAAACCCAGTACCAATAAGAGTATTATTACAACTTAAGTCCATATTACAATCATGAAAAAACCAGCTATAGCCAAGACCCATTAATACAACCACAGAAATTATATTCCTTCGAATATCTGGAGCGAAGAGGACATCATGAAGTAGGAGAGTGCGGCCGTTGTCCAAGACTAGCTTGCAAGTCCCAACGCCTTTCACTTCAACACGTGTGTTGTTTCCTACATAGATCCACTTCGTTCCTTGGGGTATCCGGTGATACTCCACGAAGGACCGTCTGTCCCTTGCTATGTGGTCGGTGGCACCTGAATCAATTATCCAAAATGGATTAGATTCCACAAGAAATATTGAACTAGAAACACATATGTAACTAATATATTTACTAGTTACCTCGTCGCCTCCACTCGTACACGAACGAGCATAGTGACCGAGCTTGTTGCACTTGAAGCACTTGATCCTCTTCAAGTCTTTCTTCTTGTGCCATTTCTTGTGCCCACCCTTATGTTTGGGTTTCTTGGTAGACTCAGGTTGCTTATTACGTTCATTAGTGAACTTCGAACGATTTTTCCGTTTCTTTCCCCCGTGTGAGGAACTAGCAACCATGTGCACTTCTGCACTTGGCTTGGCAGCCGCAAGCCGCTCTTCCTCTAATTCGAGGTGCTTGGAAACATCGCTGAAGGTCTTGATGCTCTCATTGTGAGTGAGATGCATCTTTATTTGGTCCCACCCATTTGGTAGGGAACGTATGACTGCTTGGATTTGTTGCTCATCTGTGAGCACATTACCTGCGTCCTTTAACTCTGATATAAGGTTCGCCATATGTCGCAGATGTTTCCCCATGGAATGATCTGGACGTTTCTTATATGTATCGAACTTTATAGTTAAGGCGCGAAGTTTGGACACCGATGTGCCACCGAACTTCTCCTCTAGCTTGGACCATATGTCCATGGCTAGGTCATGTTCTCGGAAGATGCGCATTATGTCATCAGCCATACTGCTTAATAACGTAATGCGCGCTATCTTATTCTTCCGAGACCAAGCATCAAAAGCTTCCTTGTCTCTTCGGTGTTGGGCCGTAGTGCCCAACTCCGGTTCAATCATAACGTTCTTTAGAGTTTCGAGCACTTCTTGCTCCTCTAGAACGTATTGTATCTTAATGGACCAAAGTTTGTAATTATCGCCGTTGAGTTTTTCACCTTTGTTTAACTCAGCGACGATATTCTTTGAAGCGGAAGACATTTTACTTTTAAAATGCTGCAAAAAACATTAAAAAAACCGAAGGTTCAATCAAAAACACATTGCATAAAATTCTTAAAATATAACTCCCACTTGAAATTATATTATATTTGATAAGTTACTTTCGAAAAATATTGAAGATGTTGTTCTAGAATCGAAAAGGTCTCTTTGATTCCAATCACCATCTAGAACAACCTTCAATATTCCCCCATCACTTATCAAACAATAGTACTCTTATAGTACTAGCAGCGGAAAAACCGAGTTTGAAAACGTATTTTTCAAATATAATTCCCACTTGAAATGATAATAGAATATCCCATATGGATAGTTCTAAAATCAACTCCCACTTGGAATGATATTCATAATTTGATAAGTTACTTTCGAAAAATATTGAAGATGTTACTCTAGAGTTGGAAAGGTCACTATGTTTCCAATCACCATCTAGAGTAACTTTCAATATTTCTCCCTCACTTTATCAAATGTTAGTACTCCTATAGTACTTTGCAGCGGAAAAGCGTTTTTGAAAGACGTATTTTTCAAAAATTTAAAATACATTGGCTAATCTCCGTAGAGTAGAGCACAATGTCATAAGTACATTGGCTAATCTCCGTAGAGTAGAGCACAATGACATGGCTAATCTCGCATGAAGTAGAGCACTAAGGCTAATCTTCAAGGAGTAGAGCCCAAAGAAAAACTTCATTAAAACGTTAGTCCCGTATGAACTAGTCGGCACTGTGGTTAGCCCCGTATGGACTAATCGACACATTCGATTTTGACCAAGGCCTTTTGTTACCCCGTATGGGTCATTTGGCAAGTTTGCAATCGATCCAGACCATCTGTCGGATTGGTCGACCAAAAACACTAAATTGGTCGACCATTTTTTTTATTGCTAACTTCTTCCCGGCCAGGGCCTCTGCCCTGGCCGGGGCTTGGCCAAGGGCCGGCCAGGGCCTCTGCCCTGGCCGGCCAGGGGCCCTGGCCCCCTCGGCCAGGGCCCCTGCCCTGGCCGAGGCCGGCCAGGGCCGGCCAGGCCCTGGCCGAGGCCAGGGCGCCGGCCCTGGCCACTGCCAGGGCCGGCCAGGGCCGGCCCTGGCCTCTGCCAGGACCGGCCAAGGCCGGCAGGCCGTGGCCGGCCATTGCCGGCCTGGCCATGGCCGGCCATGGCTTGGCCATGGCCGGTCATGGCCAAGGCCATTCTTGTGCATTGGCCGGCCATGGCCCTCTTGGCCATGGCCGGCCACCCCCTTTGAATGGGGTTGCCGCACACATTCCTCCCCCTTGATGGGGTGGTCGCCGGTGGTTATTGGCCGTAGCCAACCCCCTCCGCTTGGGGAGGGGGGTGCATGGCCTTCATAGCCCATTTGGCCATGGTGCGCATGCACCAAATTTCCTCTTACCCGATGGAAATAACTACCATCATCTTCCTCGATGAAGCACCCGTTCGTCGAGAAATTAGTTATTTCCTAATGGCCGTGTGCCAAAAAAAATGAAAAATAACATACTACGTGAACGGTCGGTTCTTCCCGTCACGGAGAGTTCCTACCATATCCGTAATGATAGGAGACCCTAACGTGAAAAGAACAACCGCTGCGTTCTCTTCGTCACGAAGCGTTCCAACTATATCCGTAATAGTAGGAGACCCATTCGTGAAAAAGACAACGACTCGTTCATAGTTTCGACGGGGCGGTGGTTTGACCGGGGCGAACCCATATGGCTCTGATACCAATGTAGGATCCTATCCAAAACAGAGTTAGGATCGATAATATGAATTTTAGACTTACGCTTGCGTATGCGGCGCGGTAGTCTACGAACTTCGCCTTCGGATTCGCCACGACGGATCGAGTCTTCTCACGAACGGAGTAAGGCTACTAATCCACAATCTAAATCTCTACTTTAGATTAAGAACTTGGATAGAGGAAGAGAAAGGATTTCTGCAGAGCTTCGCTATGATGAAGTTGCATGCATGAATTTCATGCAAAAGGTGTAAGAAATGGCTTACCCTTGGGTCTTATTTATAGCCCCCAAGGTAGTTATTTTAGGGTAAGTTGTTCCTTTGGAACAACTTAATTAAGGTGTACCATGATACATGGCACATTATAAGCTTAAGTTGTACCATATGCATGGTACAACATAAGCTTAAGATATTCCCCCTTTATTAGCCATATGTCGCATGCACTTATGCATATATAATGCAACTTTCCCACTCATCCAGAGATCCTCTCCGCAAGGGAACAGATTCCCTTTGTACACGACTTCGTGTACGCGATGTTCGAGGTCTGTATTCCCTCGTACATCCCCCACAAGGGTGTACAAACGTCTTCCATATCCAACATTCAGCTCCTCAGCATCAGCTACAGATGAACCGATCGGGTGAGAGTCACCCGATCGGTTGGAATTTTGCTCGAAAAGACAGAGAACATGCCCCCGCTGAACCGGTCTGTGAACCGGTCGGGTGACTTCCACATGAGCTCCGGCTGAGACCGGGTGGTGCACGCGTGCATCACCCGATCGGTTGGAGATGGCCAACCGACCGGGTGAGGGGCTGAAAGATGTATTCTTTGACGTTTGACCCCCTGGATCACGCGTGACTCCTCCCGTTGCCCCGGGGACTTGAGATATCGTCGTTAAACGTCCCATACACGGCCAATCTCCTGCAAACATGGAGAAACAAAGAAAAGTGAAAGAAAACGAGAAAATATGAGAAAACGAATAAAAGACGGCGGAAAACACGGAGAAACACAAAAGAAAATGTGCGTGAATATATGAAACATAAACGCACATCATCTGGGAAGATCATTTGCACCTGGTGGAGTTTGCTTACAACAATAGTTATCAAGCTAGCATTGGAATGGCACCGTTTGCTACTTTGTATGGAAGGAAGCGTAGATCGCCTCTAAGCTGGGACGATGTCGGGGACCGTGAACTCTTAGGACCCGACTTGTTAATGGAAGCGATCGATGTGGTTCGGACGGTCAAGGAGAATCTTCGTATCACTCAGCATCACTATAACATTGGTAAGATACAAAGAGGCGTCCATTGGAATTTCAGACAGGCGATTACGTGTTCTTGAAGATCTCCCGGACACGTGGCATGATTAGATTTGGTAGATGAGGGAAGTTGAGCCCAAGATTCATTGGTCCATTCGAAATCTTGGCTCGTGTTGGTGAGGTTGCCTATCATCTTGCCTTACCTCCCTCTCTTGAAGGCATCCATGATGTGTTCCATGTATCCCAGCTTCGGAAATATGTGGGAGACCCTAGTCACCTCGCAGACTTCTCAGAGATTGAAGTGCGCCCCGACCTGACTTATGAACAGCAACCAGTGGCCATCCTGGATCGGAGACAGAAGATACTGAAGAAGAGGGCCATTAATCTAGTAAGGGTTATGTGGCAGCAAGAATCCCCTGGTGAGTCCACCTGGGAGCACGAGGACGAGATGAGAGACAGATACCCTCACCTGTTTATGTAAGTATCTTATCCCTGTATCAATGTCTCTTTTGATACTCTTGAGTGCAAAAATTTTGTGGAGACAGTGGTGTACGGTAATATATATATATATATATATGGAAAAAGGGGATCTAAGGTGCCTCCTTAGATGAAAATCTAAGGAGGCGCCCCCATTTCCCCCATCTCCAACGATTTTTTTTGGAAATTTTTTTTCATGGGGTTGTTGTTTACATCATGGATGATCAACATACCAAATTTCAAGGGATTCCAATACTTTTTAAGCCACCATCTACCCCTTACAATTTCAACGGTCTAAAAACGTGCTGAAAAACCCACGAAGTTGCAAGGGGTAGATGGGGGCTCAAAAAGTATTCGAATCCCTTGAAATTTGGTATGTTGACCATCCATAAGGTGAACAACAAACCCATGAAAAAAAATTCAAAAAAAATGTGTGAGATGGGGGGAAATGGGGGCGCCTCCTTAGATTTAATCTAAGGAGGCACCTTAGGATCCCTTTACCCTATATATATATATATATATATATATATATATATATATATATATATATATATATATATATATATATATATATATATATATATATATATATATATATATATATATATATATATATATATATATATATATATATATATATATATATATATATAAAGGCCCCCTGGAAATCTGGAAATCAGGAGTATTCCTCTACCCAGATTTGAACCCTTGAACTTCGAAAGTTCGAGGACGAACTTTATTCTAAGGAGGGTAGGGTGTCATGGCTTGTTTAGCCCTATACGGGGACTGACGCGGTATTCCTCTATACACGAGTGAAGTGAGTATGAGGAGTTTGATAAGAAGTGATATGGCGTGTATGTGGCTGGTGGCAGCCGTGTAATTTCGTGAAGAGTGTAGGGGCATTTTGGTCATTTGGTAATATGGGTGGAAGTGTGTATAGAGTAAAGGTGGGTGTGTAAAGTAATGTCATACTTGTAAATTTTGAAAGAGTGGGTTAGTGTGAGAGGGGCTAGTATGAAAAGGGATGGGATTAGAGGCATACTCGTAAATTTTTAGAAAGGTTTGGGGCAAAACGGTCATTTGGACTAAAGCTGCTATGCGTACATACTAAAGTTGTGTGTGCATAAAGTAATGGCAAACTTGTAAATTCTTGAAACTTGGGGGGATAATTTTGGAAGGGTATTAAAGTCATTTTAGCCTATGCATGCTTATCCTAACAGGATTCTAGTGCTAGATATTTATTTAGAAAATTCCATCTTCTTCTTTCACTTTCCTTTCTTTTCTTCTCATTTCTATTTTCCTCCCCCTCCTCCCCAAAGCCCTGGCCGAAATTCTCCCCCCTCTTTTTCATTTCTTCAACACTCCAAAACCCCTAATTTTGCTTCCAAAAAATTGGAGAAACCCTGGCTCACTTTAGGAGAAAGAAAGGTGGAAAGAAGAGAAAGAGAAGAGAAGAAGAAAGGAGTTTCTTAAAGGAGTTTCTTTGAGGTAGGATTCTAACCTAGGTTTGGGGATTATTATTTAGGGCTATGAGAATGTTATGATGTGATTTATATTGTTCATGTTCTTGATTTCATGTGTTATATGTCCAATAGACCAAAAGATTCAATTTTTCCTTGTTTTCCTAGCAAATCATCCTCCCCCTAAAATACAGAAATTCTGTATGTGTGTTTCTACATCAATTCTGATTTCTGTAGTTTGAATTACTTTCTAAAAAAATATGCATTTGTAGATCTTGAAGTTCTACCCCAGATTCATATAAATTTTGTCATATGTTGCATTCAATAAGTAGGAGTAAAAATTCAATGTTTGTAACATGTTTGAAAATCTGTCAAACTGAACACAGTTTAGAAACATGAAGATTATTACCTGCACACTCTATGGATTTTGCTGATCTTGGTCTAGTTGGAAAGTTAGCAAGGTTATCTATAAATTCATCAAAGTGCATATTTGTCGAATTTCTGGCTGTAACATGCCTAAAATTGGCTTTTAATACAGACCCAGAATTCTGTCTGAAAAACAGTCTGGACATGCTGCACCAAATAAATCACCATAAATTTTCTAGTTCACATTTCGGCATGAAATTTTATGGGTGAACCCAGGACTATTATATCGTAAACTTTCATTCAGTAAGTTTTGTCAAATTCACAAGAGCAATTGGTTAAATATGCTGACTTTGTAGCTGTTCCTGCAATTTCAGCATGCTGGATTGTGTTGGATGAAGTTGGAATTGTGTGGTAATGCTAATTTTCCACTCCAATATGCATAAATGGTGTTGATGCATAGATGAAAGTGTAGTTATGCTATTTTTTACTAAAATTTATGGTATAACCCTCTTTATTTATATGGCGTTCGCTATATGTTTGTTAAAATGCACCGTTCAATGTGATTATAAAAGAACTTGGAAAATGGCCAATAAAATGTTGTGCCATGTATTACATTTGTGAACTTGTGTATGGCCATTGAATATTATGACACATGACATGTTAATTGGGATGTCTCGATCTGCTCTAAGGCGGGTGAACATCCTAGTATTGGGATGGGGGAGTTTGGGTATAACTTAACTATAAGGGGCTTGGACTGAGAAGTTGGGGAAAGAGATATGTGACATGTGATATTATTTCCCACTCGCCTTTACCGGGAGTGGAGAGGACATACGGAGGTTGTGTTATTATGTGGAGAGCCTCACTCCTGCCAGAGACGGGGGAGCTGAGAGCCCGGCGTCAGTGCCCGTGTCCACTACATCTGTGTGTTGCACTTTTCACTTTGGTTGCTTGTACTCCTACTGCCTTTACGCTCTTAACTCCTAAATGATTTTTCCTGCCCTAGTTAGTTTCCTACTGGGCACGTTTTGACGTGCTCATTTTACTTTTCAGGTCCTGAACAGTTGACACCTGAGCAGAATCTCCTTCAGGAGATTACCCAAGTGTGAGAACACCTTGGGGACACTACTCTTTTGGGATGTGTCTTGTGGTGTGAGTTGGGTCGTGTAGTGAGCGTGTTGTCTTTTTGTAGCTGTGGTATGTGTTGGGAGCTTGTGATACTTCTCATGTATACCTAAGTTAGTTACACTTTGTACTTGATACTGTTGTGTAGTACTTTCTCTGGTTATGAAAATCTGTGATGATGTACTCTCTGTGATGGCTGTATGTGTTGCTTCTTCCCTTTTAGAATGTGATGTATGATCCCAGCATTCGCAGTAGCCTGCTTATGGTGTTTTCTAATTACGCTTGGTGTTACACTGCGGCTTGTCAAGCTCCATCCTCCCTTTCCCATGGTATATAATGTCTTATAGGGTATTTGTGAGAATGGGACGTGATAGTAATGGTCTTTTCGGGTGGCTTTATTCAATTTTCTGTAATCAATGCATATGCGCCAACTTGTCACAGTCCGTGTGGATATATATTCTCCCTTATCATTTTTTATCACAGTCATTCCTCCCTTCTTAGGGACGACATGAACTGGGCTCACCCATCTGCTGTCAGAAATAGGATAGATAATATCTGCTTCAAGAAGTATAAGTGTCTCTTTTTTAACCACTTCCTTCATGTTGGGGTTTAATCGCATTTGAAGCTCTATAGAGGTGGCATCACTTTCTTCTAGGTGGATCCTGTGGGTGCATAGCCTAGGACTAATCCCCTTAAGGTCAGAAATGTTGTAGCCAAGGACATCCTTATGGCTTCTAAGGTCAGTAAATGTTTCAGTTGTACCTCAGGGGGCACTGTACCCACTGTTCCCTTTTCCTGTGAAAACATAGCGTCTACAGACTCATCTTTGTTCTCTTCTTCTTCAGAAGATAGTCTTTCGCATGCGGACTTAAAATCATCGCTCGGTGAAGATGTGGTGCCAAAGTATATGCTAGGTGACTCTGCTCCCGTATCGATGGAATTACCGCTCTTCTCTTGTCCATACCTATCATCAAGAGATAAATTAGTGCATAAGTTGGTGCCACAAGAGGATTCATTAAGTGCACTTCCCTGAATTTCGGTATCCCAAGGTCGTTCTTCATGAGCTCTAGCTTCCACAGTGCATGCTTCAGTGCCTTCATTCTTTGTTGGTTGAGGTACTTCATCAGCCTTAAGATGTTGCTCGTTGTACTCAACATAGACTCTAATGCCGCCCTCGATAGTTCCCTCTAGAGAGATTTAGTTTATGATGCAGTTGGCAAATTGTTGCTCAAGACGATCCTTCATGTTGATGCCAATAGGTCCGGTGGCCCAAAATTCATCCACGAGTTCTCCCAGTATGGACGCAAAGGTATCACCATGTTGCAGGTCAGAGTCTGTACTCATCATCGAGTCTCCCATATAAGCATGCTCAAAACAAATAGAACAATCTGGAGAGAATTGTTAGCATGATAGAGGAATAAAAAAAGGAAATAAAGAAAATGAAAAAGAAATAGCTAAGTAAAGATGTAGAAAACCGTAGCCTCCCTGGCAACGACGCCAAAATCTTGGTCGTTCCGGAATACAACTCTGGAAACAATGTAGTTTTATCGCAAGCGCATGGTTAAATGGTAAGCATGTATCGATCACAGGAAGGAACTAATAACGGTAATCTATATGATTTACTAAGCTATTGGTAGAAAATTAGCTTTGAAAGAGTTGATGCCACAATCGTTCAAGTATCGATGTAAGTTCAATATATAAAGATGTCTAGGGCTTGGGAATCCCCACTATAGATCTCAAGCAATCAATGCGAATTATGAATCTCAATATTACTATACTTGTGTTTAAGGTGAACTTGTCGTAACTAAATAGAGAACCAATGCACGTTGTCGCACTACGGAAATCTATAGCAATCTAAACTAGAGCCTCGCTCTCGCGTATGCCTAGTTCAAATAATATCATTAAGATCGACAATTATGTCCAATCCTAACTCAAGTTTGCTCTCGCGCAACTCAAGTTCGAATCTACATCGTGATAGTTTGTACTCATTTCACCGTCGTGCAAACGAATATAAGTATAGAGATATAATAAAGATGCTAGCTTTGGTCGCTCTCGCGCACCAAATATAGTGAATCTCGATTATAGATCTAAATCGAATATCTAGGGCTTCCCATAGATCAAGATCCTCTCTCGAGCTCTCAAGATCCGATGGAAATCTCTTGCTATCCGTAGTAATCCAATCATAATCTAACCTTTAGCAATTCTAGCAACATTGAAATCCAACAAATATCACAAATCTTACTTTGGATCCATAGGGTTCATCCCTTTGCCCTAGAGCAAGGGAATTACTCACAAATCATCATAAATATCACAAGAGAAATAAGATTGACAAGAGAATTCATTGTAAAACTCAGATCTAAGAAGAGATATATCATAAAAATATAAACTTGCAAGAGTTTTAAAGATACCAATGTCGATTACAAGCTTTTACAATAAAATCAAGATACAAGTCTTCAATCTCTCGTCAAAAGAAATCTCTAAAATAAAATTAAAACCTTGAAAATAAAAGTATGGAGTCTCTCCTTTGGCTGCCTCTAAATCTGGCTATTTATATGTGCCCAAAAAGATGCAAAAATCTTGACAATTCTACCCTTGGTCGGCCTCACACCCTAGTTTTAAATCTGGGCTGACGGCGCCACTCAGCCGAGTGAAGATCTCACTCGGTCGAGTGAGAAATATTCTTCGGAATCGGAATATCAGCGTTCTGGGCTCCTCAGACCACTCGGCTGATTAGTCTTCTCACTTGGTCGAGTGGAGTTTCTACTCGATCGAGTGGAGTCTTCTGCAGATCCTCCAAAAAAACAAGGAAGTGTCAAAGATTTCCTTCGCAAAATTTTGCTCCACTCGGTCGAGTGGAATCCTCACTCGGTCGAGTGGAAATTCCTACTCGGCCAAGTACATTTCAGCTCTAAATCAGGCTTGATTCGCTGTATCAGCTTCACTCAGTCGAGTGAGCCGCGCCACTCGGCCGAGTGGGCCGCGCCACTCGACCGAGTGGGCCGCGTCACTCGGTCGAGTAGCCTGTAATTCTTATTAAAACTCCTTCTTTTTTCTTCCTCGTCGATTCCTTTGCCTCTCTTCCTCTTCTACTCATCCTCCAGCTCTGTGACGTGTGTATGCGCTCATGGCTCCAAATCACTCCCGATTTCTCCATATCTCTTGAAATCAGACGAAACCAAGAAATAGTAAAAGTATCGTGAAATCGTCGTATAATCTTGAAAATCGCGATATGAGCAATCAAAATGGCATGTAAAGATGTAAAAATAAAGTGTAAAATATGAGCCTATCCGAGAGTCGTTCAGTAGCGAAGGGTTGGCCCCTTCGAATTATGGTTGACGGTCGTTTAGGTGAGTCGTTCAGTAGACGGTTGATCAACTGAAAATCCGTGTCATTAGACGTCTGAGTATTATTTGTAGACGGTTGATCAACTGTTCAGACATCTGGAAACACAACATCAGACGCTTGACACATGGTTGGTCAAGAACAAATAAAAGACCAACTCCAAGCATCCAGACATTTGGAGTTCACCACTTAGATAGTTGGAACATTGTTTATTCGTTTGGGAATACTTCATCAGGCAACTGAGCCAAAGGGAGAGGAGAGAGACATCGCTCGTAAAACTCAACCGACTGAAATCAAACATCTGGAGTTCACCGGTAATTTTTCAGAAATTATTTAGATGTCTAACCAAAGAACTTCAGACAGTTGATAGAAGGCTATGTTTGTATAACTGATATACAGACACACCAACCGTTTGACAACCCTACTCTAGACGTCCCGTCCGGGTCAAAAAACACTAATAATAGTGTTTTGACCAAGGATCCTAATGGGATGAGTTCTATGGAGATTATATGATTTTCTAAGATGATAAATGATGCATAAGAGTGTGTGTGCATCTATTCAAGACTTACAAGTATTCTATAAAGAAAAAGCAAAAATACATGACTACACTTGAATAACTCATTCTTCATACAATGCTTTTGCTCCAAAGCCTTGAATCCATCATCCCATCATCTATTGCTTTGTCTCCATTAAGATAATCAAATAATTAATCTAATACTAAAACATGTAGAGTCATTAGCAATAACATAATGTGTTTATCATCATCAAAACTATATTGGGCTTAATGGCCAATATCTAACACTCATTCACTTGTGGTTTATTGAAAGTAATTTCTTGATCAAAGCACTCTTACAATGAGCTAAAAAATTATACCCATGTAGCTAGGCAATGCTACTTTGTCAGATAGATAGATTGAAACAACATTAAGATTTGCTAAATACTATTCCTAAGGCAAAATATGGTAAAAGTGGTAGATGATGCAATGAGGTTTGGGGTTAATTGGAACATATGAACATTGAGGAAATTGAAGATGTATGAAATCGATAAAGTGGAAAGCAAAGACATATGAAGAAATTCTTTATATAAACCGTCGCGTGTGTGAGAAATAAATCTTCTTGTTAAACTTAAGCCCCCTAACAATGTATAATGGTGATATGAACTATGACCATATGATCTTGATTTGGGTCGGCTTATAGTTGCTAGAGAAGACGTACAAAACATCAGAAACCAGAGCAGGGTTGTTCTATTGCTTTGAAGATGGACTTTTAGGGGTATCCATCTCCTTAAGGATGCGATAATCTTCCTTATTGTTGATCGTAATATCATCAACCTCAACATTAGCCCCCTCATTACTCCCTTGTCTAGCATGTTGTTTCTTTTTACATAACTTTACTGATCCATCAGACTTGGGGCCTTTGCATGCCTATATCATTAACATAAGTGGTTGGACAAGTTCACAAAGTGACATGCCCCGCTCTCCCAAATACAGAAGACGCATAGCTGACTAGGCCGTCATAGTACTCAGACACTGGGCTTCAAGCCCCTAATCATCTAAATACTACTAGGCATTAATTGTGATTTAGATAAAACTATTTATGCATGCCACTATGACATACTGGAATAGTACAGAAGATAAGGTACATAACTCCAACAAAATTTTAAATCCACAAGTACTGAAAAGGAAATATTAAACTGAACATTCTTTATATAAGGGTACATCATTTATCTGAACTGTACAAGGGTACAAAAAGTACAAAAGTGGGGAATAAGTCAAAAGGAAACCCCAACACTCAAAAGAAATCAAAAAGGGTCCACACCCGGTACAACACACCCACTAGTCTACCCCTGGAAAATCTAAGTGGACAAAGTCTCTGTCTGAAGTCTCCATCTGTACCTGAGGTGATGGCGTAGTCTGTTGTGCATGAGTCTGCCCTAGCATCTCTACATTTGAACATAAAAAATGTAGATATGACACGTCAACGCATGACCCCGTAGGATACCTAACTAAACTAGGTAGGGCCCAGTTTTAGAACCGGACTACATATCTAAAGAGGTGGTCTACAGAAGAAAACAGGTCTACAAAACAAGCATACATAAACATCTCATAACAAACTGTGCTGAAAGTAAATTGAGGAACATGTCAACATGAACTAACTTCATTTATAAATTGATGACAATTATTTTAAAGTTCAGTTTGAATGTTTGGGAACCAGTGTAAATAGTGTGATACTTAAGGAGCTGGACTTCACCCAGGGTGCGTGAAAAGTGGTAGCCCAAACAGCGACACGAGCACTGTAGGGGCCTCTCGTAACTCCCCTTTTCGGGAGTGAGATAAATCCTTGGTTTTTGGCCCGAAACGGAGGAAACCAATAACTACTTCATGGTGTATCACGAGTACACTCATGGAACTCTCTAACTCTGCCCACTCTTCCTACCGACTGTCGGGAGTGCGAGTGAGACTACAAATCATATCCACTGCTTAATACCCAGTTTTTTACACGTGACCCCATCACACGTCTAGAGTTTTACCCATTTTAGAGTGGACTGAAGACTCCAGACTCATGCACTCATCTTACTCCTAATTTCAATATTTCATGATACTTTTCATTTTAGTGGTCTCGGTACCAATTTCACATTCTTTTCATATTTTAGACCTTTCTTTAGGTCATCATTCATTTCACTCATTGTTCATATTTTCATCAAAGTCAATCTTTCAGTATCAAATGGTATAATATTCTTCTTCTTGTTTATTAAGCATGATAAACATGGTGCGATAACTTAAAGAGCTCATTCATAAACTTAATCATGAATTTCTTAACATTAAACTGATTCTTGAGTGTCACATGAGGTGTACTTACAACCTGGTATTTATATAACAGATACAACAACAGAACAATAAAATCAGCATACTGTCATAAACTGAAAAAACAGGCCACGCAGCCGTTTGGCCTTATCCACATGGTCGTGTGGAGTTAGGCTGATGAGGCTGCAAGTAGTTTCACACGGTTGTGTGGATGCATCCACACGGCCATGTGGTGCTAGATGGTTCGAAAGGTGAACAACACAGCTACACGATCGTGTGACCACCTTACATGGTCGTGTGAGGCTACATTAGTCGGAGCTCAAAAAGTAACTCCACACGGTCATTTCTAGTTTGACACGACCGTGTGGATGAGGGAAGTTCAAATCGTTCGTTCTGCATCTAAGTCGATGCAAACATGGATCTCGAGGATCGACACGGCCGTGTCGTAGTTCGACATGGCCGTGTGGGGCCAAAAGTTACGACACGGTCATTTTACGACCGTGTGACTCTCCTAAGGGTCGAACGACCTCCACACGATCGTGACTCGACCGTGTGGTGATAACACGACCCCCACAGGCCTTGACTCGGCTGTGTGGTTTCTTCCTAGCTACTGTCAATTCTGCTGCAAATGAAATTTAAAACACTATGACTCTAAAACTAATCCTAACTAGCCCAGTTAAGATCCTACCTGTTCAAGTCCTCCAATTAAATCCGGGGTCTTTCTTCTCCTTGATGACCCTCTGAAAGCTAGCTCCTTCTTCCTCCAAGGATGCAAGAACTAGGGTTTTGAAAATGGGTTTGTGTGGAATTTGGTTGAGGAACGGCAGCGAAGCGCCTGGGTGGCTGTGTGCATGAAAGGGGGAGGCTGAGAGAGTTATCTTTCCTTTTTTCCTATTTTCTTTCTTTTTTCCTTCTAATTTTTCCCCAAAAATTTCCCCCTTTTAATCTTTTCATTAGCCTAATCATCCCCTTAAATCATCCTAACTTGCAACATGGTTTTGGAGTTAGTGGGAATTAAGGGGATAAGGACACTTCATTAGAGGAGGTGTCCAATTTAGGAATTTTTGGGATTTGGTTTTTATAAAAATAGAAATACTACTATTAATACCATATACTCATGCCTAAATACAAGTATTCCTCTTAGATTCTTGCTCAATTAAATCCCAATGATCCTTAGAAATTATTTAAAAATAATTTCTTCAGCACAAAAATTGGGAAAAATTATGGAAATACTTAGAAAATTTTATACGTTCATGTACGCCCCCAAAATACGTACTAATACGTGTATAATTATATCAGGGTCATTACACAAAGGGATAATGGCTAATGCCACCCCATCTTAGTCTCACAGCATGACCAGCATTTTTCAAGCATGAAAAGGAAAAATGAAACAATCAAGAATTAAGAAAAGATGATACATTCAAAGAAGAGCAAAGAGGAAAGTCTAGTGATGGGAAAGGCCAACCAAAATTAAAGGCCAACGTGATTAAGCTTCAAACAGAACACTAGAAATCACACAAGTTTGAGGATGGATAATGACATATGTCTGCACGCAATGGTTGCGTCTTAGCCACATCAGCAAGATGAAAAGAAAAGAACTAACAGACCTCTGAAGTTCAAACATCACAAGGATTGCTGGACTTCAGTGATGGGGTCATTGTATGTACGGGTGTCATTATTAGACGTATGGGCTAAACCCAACAAAAATGGGCCCACAAACAACACATTTAAACTTCACGTGGGCCCATCTGGACTATTGGTGAACATTAGGGTGAAGGCCCAAAAGCCTAAGCCTAATACTTCCAGAACATGCCCGACCCACGAAGAGACGCAATACCGCAATTACCAAAATATCCTTGAAACCCTAGAAAATGGGGATGAAACTTTCTCTTTACCCCTTCACGCAATGCTTATGAACTGACCATTACGTAATTTGGATATCAAAGAGGTTTAGATCAGGCTCTAGACCAGATCTCACCCCTCACATTTCACAATTCACAGGACCTAAATGAAGCCATTGTCAAGTGATCTATCCAATGATCTCATCTCTCAAAATCAACCTTGTTATTATAATTATTATTACATTTTAATTGTGAAAACCCCAATTTTCTTCAAGCTAGAAGGAAAGAACATATACTTCGACCTTTCTTTCCGTGCTTCAACCTGTAGTATTTATTAGATGTATAACTCGGATTTATCTAAACAAATATATGTTAACGTTCATAATATTGGAGATGAACCAACTATAGTCTTAGCCATGGTCCCATTATATTATATCATCATGCATAAAGAGGGGAGACCAATTGTCTCAAGGATATGAAAGGTCCACCCCATTACTATGTAGTGGGGTGTAATGGTGGATAAATGAGGGTGGAGACCATAAATCTCCCCCACTCATAACACTCCCTCTTATCCAGCCATTACATTTGACCTAGCATATGAATACTTCAGGATTCGTGATGCTAATGGGATAGATACTTCTGGATCTAGAGTAAACGTGTTTGCCTCATTAAAACCTTAGCTGTGGAAAACCCAGTGGGAAAAACCAACAGTCTCAAGGAAAAAGAGTACAAGCCACATGTTACTCCCCCTGATCCATGCAAGCTTCAGGCTTGTAGGTCTATCTGCTGTCGCATCCATATACAAGCTTTCTAAAATTACATCTAGGAAATGCCTTAGTAAACAGATCAGCTAAATTATTACAAGACTGAATCTGTCGTACTTCAATCTGCTTCTGCTCCTGTAACTCGTGCGTCCAGAAGAACTTGGGAGAGATGTGCTTCATCCTATCGTCCTTGATGTAACCAGCTTGTAGTTGAGATATACAAGCTGCATTATCTTCAAATAATATAGTTTGCTCAAGGTCGTTCGTCTTCAGGCCGATCGTCACTAGAATATGATGAATGACTGAACGAAGCCAGATATATTCTCTCAAAGCTTCATGGATCGCCAGGAGCTCTGAGTGGTTGGATGAGACTGATGTGGTGGTTTACTTCACATATTTCTAGGAGATGGCCGTACCACCGAAGGTGAACACAAAACCAGTCTATGGTTTCTCGGTCTGTGGATCATACTTGTAACCTGCATCTGCAAAAACCAATCAAAGTGGAAGATCCACATTTCGGGATGTATAATCCCATGTCAACTGACCCGTGGAGGTAGCGCAGAAGACGCTTTACTCTGTTTCAGGCGTTGCGGGCGTTGAACTGTATCTGGCTAGTGGGAAGACTGCGAACGCTATGTCGGGATGCTTGCAGTTTGCCAGATATAGTAGTGCTCCAATGGCACTAAGGTAAGATACTTTAGGATCTAATGTTTTCTCCCCCTCTTCCAGCAGACGAAAGGGGTCCTTATATACATCCAAGGATCTTACGACCATTGGTGTACTTATAAGATGATACTTATCCATATGGAATTTTTTAAGTAATTTCCTTGTGTATGTGGTTTGATGTAAAATGATTTGTAACGTCCCGCTCCCCAGGATACCCTGTGCAGCGAGAGTTATGAAAGGAAATACAAAGCACAATGTATGTATGTATGTATGTATGTATGTATGTATGTACATGAACGTATGTGATTGAGTTGTTGGGTTCTCTTTTGTTATTTTGTTATGTCTGGAATACTACAGGTACTACCCCAGCGGTGTGCAGTGGACCTGCTTGTGCTTGTGTTTTGTATTTCCTTTCGTAACTCTTGCTGCACAGGGTATCCTGGAGAGCAGGGCGTTACAGGATTCCTCCGCTGAGGGTTTCTATCTGTAAGCCATGACTATATTTAGTCTTGCCTAGGTCTTTCATTTCAAATGTTAGTTTGAGGCTTGCAGATATATCATCAATCTCTGCAGGAGATCAGATGAGGTTTATGTTGTCTACTTAGATGGATTTTATCATGAATCCTATTCTCGTGGTTAAAAATACACGGGCAGACTTCATTATTGGTGAAACCTTGTTGAATAAGGAATTCACTTAGTCTGATATACCACTTTTTAATGATCTTAGAAGCTTAATAGAATAGACGTCCCGAGGTCTATCGGTATTTTGAAACCATCTGGAAGTTTCATACAGATATCTTTATCTATATTGCCATATCAATATGCAGTCACAACGTCCATGAGCTGCAATTCTACGCCTTACATTGATGTTAAGCTTATTTATCAATCGTAATGTGATCGTATCCATAACCAAATATGTATCATCATAATCTATCCCCGGTAGTCGGGAAAATCCATGAGCTACGGGCTGTGCTTTGTAGAGTACGATCTGATTATTTTCATTTATTTTCCTTATGAATAACCACTTGTATCCCACAGGTTTTACACCTCTTGGTGTCTTGACTACCGGTCCAAAGACTTTGCGTTTCAAGAGTGAGTCCAGCTCTACTCCTATTGCTTCGTTCCAATTTGGCCAATCATCGCTGCGTTTGTATTCAGATAGTGGAGCGATGTGAACAGCAATATCTAACATAAAGTCGTCGTTGTCGACAGTACTTTTTCTGTCCAGTACCTCCCCAGAACGTACGAATTTTTATTATATTTCTCCTGTATTGTCCACTTCGGGGGACTGAAGGAGGGGAGAGGTTACTGGTCTGAGCTCAGCATCCTGTGGTGGGATATTCTTTATTTCTCCAGGTATATTCCTCTTACGTGGAATTTATCCTTGGATCCAGGTGTTCGTTTTCTTTTTATTTAAGGTACAGCCGATTCTGCTGCCGGTGGATTGCACCCTCCTTGGGGATGTTAATCCTAGCTGGCGTATTCGCAGCAGGGACGTGTGATCTGATAATCTTCTGGTTATCAGTAAATTTGTCCGGTAGTAAAAGTATTCTGAATGTGAAGGACCTTCAGGATCTCATCTTCACAGAGATTAGTACGCGGATTACATTGAGACAAAGACTTAGTGTCCCAAGAAATGGTCTCAGAAGCTTCAGGCTTTTGTTTAGTGAGCATAGTATGGAAAATAATTTTATGAAGATGCATTTATCAGTACCATAAAGTACCGAAATGGAGAATTTGATGGGTGAATTGGCCCACAAATGTCTCCTTGTATTATCTCCAAGAAGCTAGTAGATTCAAACCCCCACTTTCAGGTGGGACAGTCTCCTGATTAGTTTTACCCTTATAACAGGGGTGACAAGGAAAATCACCCTTTAGAGAATCTTCAGGTTCCTCAAATTATGTCCACGGGTGTGGGTTATGATGTGGTACATCATTACCGATCCTAGGTGACCTAGTCTATAATTGACAGAGACTGAATTCTGGTGATGTGAACACTGCCGGTGCTCTATCAGATTAGTTTTTATAGATTGGATGTATGTTTGATAAAGGCTCGATGGGAGTCCTTTAAAACGTTCTAGGATGTTTTCAATACCATCCTTATGATGAATAACAAACAATTATTCAACACTATTGAAATCATCAGTTTCCAAATAATATCCGTTAAACGGATGTCCTTGAAACTAAATAGATTTCTGTTTGATTATGGAGAAAATAAAACATCTTTTATTATAATTTATGTTTGGTTTGGGAGCAATAAAATTGCTTTACCTGATCCTTCTATTATATTATTAAGTCCCGAAATTGTAGTGACGGGACCATAATAATTAAGATGCTATAGCATCTATTGATGTGTCCATATTTTCTACTTTTTTCATATCATCATGGCAACGCATTCCATACCATTTTCGCATCCAAATCATATATTTTCCTACGATATCGCATTTCTGACGTTATATTCGAGTTTCGTAGTGTTTTATGAGTTTTCAGGGATTTTAGAGCGATTTGGAACCTGACATGGGTATGGACGCATCTGACACGCCCGTGAGCTCGTTGGTGAAGCTCTACAGGAGTTCGCCATGTTTTGGGAGCCTTGGGAGGAGTGGAGGAGAGAGAGTAGGAGGAGAGAGGAGCTTCAGCAGCCTCAGGAATTTAATTCCCAGGCTGCTCGACTGTCACACCCCGCTTCCCAAAATGCCTGGGAGCGAGGACGCGACGAAAGTCCACTTGTGCATAAAACAAGGAGGAATTTTTTTCTTCTTCTTCCTTGTTCGATGCACAATAAGCGTCTGTAGTAATTCCATTGAAGGACAGGTTCTTGTCATGCAATCTCAGAGAAACAACACACAACATCTTTATTATCCCAATAGATGATAAGTAGTACAGGACCGGGCCTTATAGTACGGCCTACATCGACTCGACAAAAAGAAAAGTACATCACTCGAGTCGGAGACTCCTACTCCTCTGCAGGTGCAGGCTCAGTAACATCCTTTGATCCCTGGTCCACGAGATCGTCCTCAGTGTAGTACTCCACGTACTCCGTCGGCTCGTAGTCTGACATGCATTTCAAGAAAACAATGAAATACATGTCAGCGCTAAGCGGCAAGTAATAATCAACAGAAAGTAAAAGTGGCAAAGTAATGAACGAACAAGAGAGAACAAACGTCGCTTGACTATCTAATAGTGTAGGCATGCCTAATAATAAGAAGCCTAACTTAACTTTCAAATCAGCCAGTCAGTCAGGGCTTGAAGGCACAGGTCACTTCTATGACCGCAGGACAAGTCCTTTGGTTGACCAACCCCCTTCCCATTTCCTTTCTAGACACTGATTCGGTCGTAATTTAAGACCGCTTGTTATTACGTCGCTCTGCCACGCTTGAGTAGTCTCGACTTAGTCAGTAGAACAGTGGTAATAGTGGCATAGTAAACAAACAAGCACATCAGTCTTAAATGCCGCAAGGGCCCAATAGTGTGCTCCGTAGATGTGCTCCGTAAATGCCCGAGGGCCCAATAGTGTGTGCCGTAATGTGCTCCGTAAATGCCCGAGGGCCTAATAGTGTGTGCCGTAATGTGCTCCGTAAATGCCCGAGGGCCCAATAGTGTTTTTCGTAGTGTGCTCCGTAAATGCCCGAGGGCCCAATAGTGTGTGCGACAACCATAAAAACAAATACGTGTGAGTACTTGCGTACAGTAAAACACAGTAGGTGGTGGTTGATACTTGCATATACCCGGTAATTACTTGCATATATAGATACGGTAGTACTTGGTAAATACTTGCAACACACACATATATACAGTATTTACTTGCCTGTGGTCGTAACCGGTTGTAGTCCGGTTCCTTGGGCGGATCTCGTACCGCGTCCGGGGGTTGGTGTCTTCCCGGGACGTCTACCTACAAACACGACATGCACGCACCCATATTTTATTCATTAATAATTGAAGTTACAAAATCCGTACTACGTGCATCTACGTACGTGCACGTATACGTATGAAAAAATACAATAAAGATAATTCCTAAATCTCTAAAAACTTAACCAAAATCCTAACAAGAATCTTCCCTCTTCTCTTCTTTAATTCTATTCTATCCCTTCACAAAAATAAATCCCTTCACAATTTTTTTTCTTCACAAAATTCCCTTTACAAATTCATTTCACAATTTTTCCCATCTGTTTCAAAAAAAACCCTTCCAAAAATTCCCTTCACAAATTCCTTTTAATAACTTTACCTTCCCTTTGAAAATTCTCTTCCCCCTTCAAATTTCCTTCACAGAACTCTCCTTACAAAATCTGTCAAAAGTTCTCTTCTTTCAATTTTTTTTTCAACATCCTCATCTTCTTTGTTTGTAGGTGCACCATGGGTGGAGGAGGGGAGAGCCAAGCAAAGAGGAGCCAAGGGTGGGTGGGAGGCCCAGGCGGTGGCCGTCGCCGGCCGCCGGCCGAAAAAGAGCCCATTTTTTGATTAATTCATTCTTGTGTAGAATCAATGGGGGAGGGAGAGAGAGTTGTAGAGGAGATCAAGGAAAAGGTGTAGGTCACGGGTTGTTGCCGGAAAGCTCGCCGTCGCCGGAGGTGGCCATGGTGGTGGTGTCCATGGTGGGTTTTTTCTTGATTTTTGTTGATTTTTAGAGAGAGATAGAGAGGGATTGAAAATGGGTTTGATGGAGGAGATGGAAGAGGATGGTGGGGGCTCACCAGAGATGGCCGGAGCTTCGTGAGAGGTGGCTGGAATTGGCCGGAGCTTCGCCGGAGAAGAGGGTTGCTGGTTGGGGAAGATGGGTTTGGGGAGGGGTTTAAATAGCTAAGTGTTATTAATATTTAATTAAACTCATTTAATTTTTAGTCAAAAGGTTTAGATTATGATAAGATTTGATAAAATTAGGTTTAGACTTTTGAAATTTTTGTCCCCCGCACGTTTTCGTTTTCTGAATATAATATTTTATTATTAATTAATTATTATTATTTAATAGTAAAAATAGTATTTTTTGAAACATCCCGGAAAAATTATTTAAAAATACGGGCACGTCCCTGACGACGCATGGATCACGAATATGTGGTCCGTGTCTCAGGATAAGCTATAGACAATTCGTGAAAAATAAAAAGGTCGTTTCGATCATCGGTGTCGGGTCTACGGGTCCTTAGTTGATCTGACTTCGGAATCGTGCGAAACTTGAACCGATGGTCTATTATGACCCAAAAGTAATGCAGACAGAGTTTGAAGTCGTCTGGACGATGTTTGCATATATCAGTTTTTATCAGCCATAAATAATATTATTTTAATATTGTTTTATTATATAATAATACAATCCACTCCTATAATATATATAAATCATAAAATATCTGAAAATATGGAAAATACTTAGGAAATATATCTTGACGGATACATGTCGTCACATCCTACCCACCTTATAAAAATTCCGCCCTCGGAATTTAAGGAAAGATATGAGGATAACACTTGCGCATCAATCATGAAAATATGGTCTAGAGGGTACCTGAGATCACTTGATCAGTAGTCTCTGCTTCAATAGCAGTCATAATAAATGCTTGACGCCTTGGTGGATTTGGCTTGGCATTCTGAAAAGCTTGATGCTGAGGAGGTAGGGGTTGCTTTTGCTGGGTTGATCATGAAGCCATCATAGGGTTGGCTGGGTTGATAGTGCGACGAGGGCAATACTTGGCAAGATGGTCAGATGCCCCACACACTAGGCACAGGTTCAATAACACACGACAGTCCCTCTTGACGTGTCCAACACGGTTGCAGTAGTCACACACCATAGTGGACCTGGCATCGACCGGAGCTGCTGGCCTTTTGAAATTGGTGGTCTGAGTCGGACCGAAGTTGTTCCTGATAGGTTCCATCGGACGTTTGCCTGTATTAACTTGAATTCCCCTTTCAAGTCGTGCAACTTCCCCAGGAAATTGAAATCAAGGTGGTCCGGCCCTTACAAGATAGTAAGCTTATCTCCGGGAGGTGCCGTTGAGCTCGAAGGAAAAAACGGAAACTTCAAAGTAAACGGTCAAAGGATTAAACCTTATAGAGAAGGAGAACCAATGGGACACGAGGAGACATACTTCCTCGAGGGATCCCCCGACGACAATTGATAAATCAAAGGGAATCGAGCTCAAGACTAAAAACGAGCGCTTATTGGGAGGCAACCCAATTTCTTGAATCTTGGATCATCTTTTTCAATTTCTTGTTTTTTATTTCACCTATTTTAGAAAACCAAACAAAAACGTTGTTTATTTCACGTAAAACTATAAAACTACAAAAATTTGATGAGTTCTTCCACCTTACAAGTTGTACATGAGGGGGCATGCTGATCGACATCTTAAACGAAAGGAAGCTGGATGAGAGCACCAGATTTGAGGAGAAAACGAGAGACAAAGGAGCAAAAAGGAGACACATGAGACTCGATCGAGTAGCTACTTTGCTCGGTCGAGCAGCGTAGACACGAAAAAGGAGGGAAAAATCATAACTCTACCTGCACGGCCCGAGCAGCCTAATCTCGGTCCGAGTAGATATCGACTCGACCGAGCAGTCCTACCGCTCGGTCGGATTGCACAGGCTCTCGGGGAATTGGAGAAATCATCACTCTATCTGCACGGCCCGAGCAGCACTGGCTCGGTCCGAGCGAAAGATGACCCGACCGAGCATCCAATTGCTCGGTCGGATTGCACAGGCTCTCGGGGAATTGGAGAAATCATCACTCTGTCTATACGGCCCTAGCAGCACTGGCTCGGCCCGAGCGGTTTCCTGCCTGACCGAGCAACGTCCTGCTCGACTGAGCAGGCTAAAGGGAGTATTCGAATTTTCACATTCATCTCGCAACTTTCTCGACTGAGCAATCATATTGCTCGGCCCGAGTCAGCTGTAGTTGAATTCGGGGCTCGTTCTTTCGGTCGGTTTCGAGCTGCTTCTTCAACCCAAACCCACCCTTTCCCTTAAAAGCCCTACACACCCCCCCCCCCCCCCCTGAGCCCCCCATCCGCTCGACCCGATCTCCACCTCACAGCCACCGCCCCTCCTCCAGCGCTATTCACGGACGCCACCACCTCCTAATCCGGTTAACCTCATTCTCTCTCTATCTCTTTCTATTTCTCTCTCCCTTCAAAAACCCCCCATGACCGCCTCCTTTCCCTACCGCTCCGTGAATAGCGTAGTATATAGAATGAAGCTTTCCTTCCTTCATTTGGCCATGAACAACCTCCACTGCCTGGTCACTAGCGTCACACATAAGCTCGAACGGCAGATTCCAATATGGCGGCTGTATAATCGGGGCTGAGATGAGAGCTTCCTTTAACCTTTTAAAAGCTAGCAAACAGGCGTCAGTAAACACAAAAGGAGCGTCCTTGGCGAGGAGCTCCGTGAGCGGGCGAGCAATATTAGAAAAATCCTTTATAAAGCGTCGATAAAAACCGGCGTGCCCTAAAAACCACGAATACTCTTGAGGTTAGTGGGTTGCGATAGACTTTTGATAACTTCGACTTTGTCCTTATCAACCTCAATCCCCTAGAAGTGATGACATGGCCAAGCACGACCCCTTCTGTCACCATGAAATGACACTTTTCCCAATTCAGGGTCAGATTGTTGTCATGGCACCGTTCTAAAACTTTGGATAAATTTGCTAGGCAATCATCGAACTCGGTGCCATAAACAGAAAAATCGTCCATGAAGACTTGCATAATATTCTCGATGATGTCTGAAAAAATAGACGTCATGCACCTTTGAAATGTGACAGGTGCATTACATACCCCAAACGGCATTCTTCGATAGGAGAATGTGTCGTAAGGACATGTGAACGTCATCGTTTCTTGGTCTTCCCTATGCAACGGAATTTGGAAGAATCCAGAGTATCCGTCTAAGTAACAGAAGTATTTGTGTTTGGCTAAGCGCTCAAGCATTTGGTCGATAAAGGGTAGAGGATAATGATCTTTTCTGGTGGCTTTATTGAGTTTCCTATAGTCGATACACATACGCCACCCGGTGATAGTCCTAGTGGATATTAGCTCATTTTTTCCGTTTCTAACGACTGTCATGCCCCCTTTCTTAGGGATAACTTGCACAGAACTAACCCATTTACTATCGGAAATTGGATAAATAATGTCGGCTTCTAAAAGCTTCAAACCCTCCTTTTTCACCACATCCTTCATGTTGGGATTCAATCGCCTTTGAGGCTTAATAGAGGTGGCGTCTTTATCCTCTAGATGAATCATATGGGTGCATATGGTTTCGCTAATACCCTTCAGGTCAGCGATGTTGTACCCTATTATTTTTCGGTGGGATCTATGGATTTTTAGAAGGCTTTCAAGCTGGGGCTCGGTGAGAGCCGCATTGACAATAACGGGGTATGTGGAATTTTCCCCCAAGAAAGTGTATTTCAAATTGACAGGAAGAGGTTTTAGTTCTACCTGAGGGGGGCTGCACCCCCGTCATCTCTCACTTGTGAGAAAGATGCGTCCTCAATTTCTGGTTCAGAAGGTGGGAACTCTTCGCTTGCAGAATCATAGGAAGAGTAGGGAGATGATGATGCATCATGGCAGACGTCTGCAGATTCCGTTTCCATAGCGCACCTGTCAACAGAGACAATGTGTTCAGGTACGCATTCACTATCAAACATGAAATTTGAAAAACTTCACTGGTCAATGTCGTTTTGTAATGGTGAGGGATCTGTATACTCCTCACAGGCATGTTCTTCCCATACTGAAATCTGTGGGAGGCTATCGTTGTAGAAGCACAGTGTGTCTCCCTTGTATCGCATGTAGATCCCATCAGCGACGGGGACACCATCTATGGCATCTGCATTGTGGAAAGCATTCGCAATAAAAACCGAGAGCTCTTGTGTAACCAGGTCGTCTGTTGGGAATTCCACTGGGCCATGGGCCCATACATCGGCTACCACGCTCTCTATTATATCCAATAACTGAGAATCGTTCAATGGCTCCAATTGATGAGTTTCTCTCCAGCCTGCATCAACAGGTAAGGTCTCGATGGTCTGGAGAAGCATCACGTACTCTTCGAAGCTTATGCAAATGTCGCACTCAATGGTACCTGCATCAGAAACATTGTTCATTATATGATCCATAATCAATTGCTGATTTGTGTTACCTGCAACATAGGTTCCTGATCCGATGAATCGAACTGCAACAATCAGTTCTCTAGCTGCGCATTCAATCATGGACTCGTCCATGCGCGAAACTTGAAGACCATGCAAATGATAAGGAGAGAAGCCAAACTCATCTAAGTCACTGTCAAACTCACAGGTCCACTATACTTGCATCATCATCTCCATTATGTCTGATTAGTCAGGAAAGAATCGCTAGTTAGAGGGAGATGTTAGTAGCAAGGCAGAAAAAAGAAAGAGAATAAAAAGGGTGGAAAGGTGAGAAATGGAAAGATTTGCTAGCAAACTTCGCAAAATAAAAATAAACTGAGATAACACTATTCCCGTCCCAGGCAACGGCGCCAAAAACTTGATGCACCCGAAACCTACACCTAGATTCCGCTTGGCGATCGTGACACCGCCGGGTGGAATCTATGTGTAGGTTTCGGGTGCGTCAAGTTTTTGGCGCCGTTGCCTGGGACGGCAATAGTGTTATCTTAGTTTATTTTTATTTTGCAAATTTTGCTAGCAAATCTTTCCATTTCTCACCTTTCCACCCTTTTCTTTCTATTTTTCTGCCTTACTACTAACATTTCCCTCCAGCTAGCGATTATTTCCTGACTAATCAGAAATAATGGAATGGTGATGCAAGTACAATGGACCTGTGAGTCTGACAGTGACTCAGATGAGTTTGGCTTCTCTCCTTATCATTTGCATGGTCTTCAAGATTCGTGCATGGACGAGTCCATGATTGAATGCGCAGCTAGAGAACTGATTGATGCAGTTCGGTTCATCGGCTCAGGAACATATGTTGCAGGTAACTCAAATCAGCAATTGGTCATGGATCATATAATGAACAATGTTTCTGATGCATGTACCATTGAGGGCGACATTCTTATAAGCTTCAAAGAGGACGTGATGCTCCTCTAGACCATCGAGGCCTTACCTGTTGATGAAGGCTGGAGAGAGACTCATCAATTGGAGCCATTGAACGATTCTCAGTTATTGGATATAATAGAGAGCGTGGTAGCCAATGTATGGGCCTATGGCCCAGTGGAATTCCCTACAGACGACCCGGTTACACAAGAAATCTCGGTTTTTATTGCGAATGCTTTCCACAAAGCGGATGCCTTGGATGGTGTCCCCGTCGCTGATGGGATCTACGTGTGATACGATGGAGACACACTGCGCTTCTACAACGATAGCCTCCCACAGATTTCAGTATGCGAAGAACATGCATGTGAGGAGTACACAGATCCCTCACCATTACAAAACGACATTGACCATGGAAGTTTTTCAAATTTCTTGTTTGATAGTGAATGCGTACCTGAACACCTTGCCTCTGTTGACAGGTGCGATATGGAAACGGAATCTGTAGACGTCTGCCATGACGCACCATCATCTCCCTGCTCTTCCTATGATTCTGCAAATGAAGAGTTCCCACCTTCTGAACCAGAAATTGAGTACGCATCTTTCTCACAGGTGAGAGATGACGGGGGTGTAGCGCCTCCTCAGGTAGAACTAAAACCTCTTCCTGCCAATTTGAAATACGCTTTCTTAGGGGAAAATTCCACATATCCCGTTATTGTCAATGCAGCTCTCACCGAGCCCCAGCTTGAAAGCCTTCTAAAAATCCTTAGATCCCATCGAAAAGTAATAGGGTCCAACATCGTTGACCTGAAGGGTATTAGCAAAACCATATGCACCCATAGGATTCATCAAGAGGATAAAGATGCCACCTCCATTGAGCCTCAAAGGCGATTGAATCCCAACATGAAGGAGGTGGTGAAAAAGGAGGTTTTGAAGCTTTTAGAAGCCGACATTATTTATTCCATTTCCGATAGTAAATGGGTTAGTCCTGTGCAAGTTGTCCATAAGAAAGGGGGCATGACAGTCGTTAGAAACGAAAAAATGAGCTAATATCCACTAGGACTGTCACCGGGTGGCGTATGTGTATCGACTATAGGAAACTCAATAAAGCCACCAGAAAAGATCATTATCCTCTACCCTTTATCGACCAAATGCTTGAGCGCTTAGCCAAACACAAATACTTCTGTTACTTAGACGGATACTCTGGATTCTTCCAAATCCCGTTGCATAGGGAAGACCAAGAAAGGACGACGTTTACATGTCCTTACGTCACATTCACCTATCGAAGAATGTCGTTTGGGCTATGTAATGCACCTACCACATTTCAAAGGTGCATGACGTCTATTTTCTCAGACATCATCGAGAATATTATAGAAGTCTTCATGGACGATTTTTTTGTTTATGGCACTGAGTTCGATGATTGCCTAGCAAATTTATCCAAAGTTTTAGAACCGTGCCATGACAACAATCTGACTCTGAATTGGGAAAAGTGTCATTTCATGGTGACAGAAGGGGTCGTGCTTGGCCATGTCATCACTTCTAGGGGAATTGAGGTTGATAAGGCCAAAGTCGAAGTTATCAAAAGTCTACCGCCACCCACTAACCTCAAGGGTATTCGTGGTTTTTTTAGGGCACGCTAGTTTTTACCGACGCTCTATAAATGATTTTTCTAATATTGCTCACCCGCTCACAGAGCTCCTCGCCAAGGACGCTCCTTTTGTGTTTACTAACGCCTGTTTGCTAGCTTTTAACAGGTTAAAGGAATCTCTCATCTCAGCCCCAATTATACAGCCGCCAAATTGGAATCTGTCGTTCGAGCTTATGTGTGACGCTAGTGACCAGGCAGTGGGGGTTGTTCTTGGCCAAAGGAAGGAAGGAAAGCTTCATGCTATATACTACGCTAGCAAGACCTTGGATAATGCTCAAAAGAACTACACCACTACAGAGAAGGAGCTACTAGCCGTAGTTTATTCTATCGAGAAGTTCAGGTCCTACCTCCTGGGGTCCAAGGTGATTATCCATACGGATCACGCAGCGTTGAAATACCTACTAAGCAAGAAGGATGCTAAACCACGTCCGATACGGTGGATCCTCATGCTCCAAGAATTTGATATTGAGATCAAGGACAAGAAGTGAGCAGAGAATGTAGTAGCAGACCACTTGTCATGGTTAATCCAAAGGCACGGGGATGACAGCTTGCCGATTGACGATTCTTGCACCGGCGAACAGTTATTTTTGGCGAATTTCTCTGAAGCCCCCTGTTCCACTGATATAGTGAATTAACTGGTGAGCGGCATAGTCCCGAATGGGTTGGCGACCTATTCGAGGAGGAAGTTCCTACACGATGCCAAGAGTTACTTCTGGGATGACCCGTACCTGTTCAGAACATGCGCTGACGGGATCATCAGGTGATGTATCCCAAAGGAAGAAGCGACCTCCATCATATCTCACTGCCACGATCAACCATGTGGTGGGCACGTCGCTGTCACCAAAACCACGGCAAAAATCTTGCAAAGTGGTTTCTATTGGCCCACTATATTCAGAGATGCAAACGAATACATCAGGAAATGTGATAGATGCCAGAGGATGGGAAATATCATGAAGAAGAATAAAACACCCCTTCATGGCATCTTGGAGATAGAATTATTTGACTGTTGGGGCGTTGACTTCATGGGACCTTTTCCATCGAGTAACGACAATAAGTACATCTTGGTCGCCGTTGATTACGTCTCGAAGTGGGTGGAAGCCATGGCCACCCCGACAAACGACGTGAGGATAGTAGCCAAGTTTTTCAAGAATACCATCTTTCCTCGTTTTGGAGTCCCTCGGACAATCATAAGTGATGGAGGGAGCCATTTCATCGAGACGAAGTTCAAGACGATGCTGAAAAAATATGGAGTTCATCACAAGGTCGCTCTTGCTTATCACCCTCAAACTAGTGGCCAAGTGGAGGTATCTAACAGGGAAATCAAAAGCATCCTGGAGAAGATGGTTAGTGCCTCAAGTATTGGTCACACAAGTTGGGCGATGCCCTTTGGGCATATCGCACCGCCTTCAAAACTCCCATCGGCACAACCCCCTACAGACTAGTATATGGAAAAGCTTGCCATCTTCCAGTAGAGTTGGAACACAAGCATATTGGGCAATAAAGAAAATGAATTTTGACTACCAAAGTGCCGCCACGAGACGAGCCTTACATAGCAATGAGTTGGACGAGATTCGGCGACATGCTTATGAGAATGCGAAGATATATAAGGAGAGAACCAAGGCCTATCATGATAGAAACATCACGGTCATTCGCCATGATGTCGGTGACCAGGTACTCCTCTACAATTCAAGATTACGCCTCTTCCCCGGGAAATTAAAATCAAGGTGGTCTGGCCGTTACAAGATAGTAAGCTTATATCCGGGAGGTGCCGTTGAGCTCGAAGGAAAAAACGAAAACTTCAAAGTAAACAGTCAAAGGATTAAACCTTACAGAGCAGGAGAACCAATAGGACAAGAGGAGACATACTTCCTCGAAGGATCTCCCGACGACAATTGATAAATCAAAGGGAGTTGAGCTCATGATTAAAAACGATCGCTTATTGGAAGGCAACCCAATTTCTTGTATCTTGGATCATCTTTTTCAATTTTCTGTTTTTTATTTCACCTATTTTAGAAAATCAAACAAAAACGTTGTTTATTTCATGTAAAACTATAAAACTACAAAAATTTGATGAGATCTTCCTCCTTACAGGTTGGACATGAGGGGGCATACAGATCGACATCTTAAACGGAAGGAAGCTGGAGGAGAGCACCAGATTTGAGGAGAAAATGAGAGAGAAAGGAGCAAAAAGGAGACACAGGAGACTCGACCGAGCAGCCACTCTACTCGGTCGAGCAGCACAGACACGAAAAAGGAGGGAAAATCATAACTCTACCTGCACGGCTTGAGCAGCCTAAGCTCGGTCCGAGTAGATATCGACTCGACCGAGTAGTCGTACCGCTCGGTCAGATTGCACAAGCTCTCGGGAATTAGAGAAATCATCACTCTGTCTACACGGCCCGAGTAGCACTGGCTCGGTCCGAGCGAAAGATGACCCGACCGAGCATCCAACTACTCGGTCGGATTGCACAAGCTCTCGGGGAATTGGAGAAATCATCACTCAGTCTACACGACCCGAGCAGCACTGGCTCGGCCCGAGCGGTTTCCTGCCCGACCGAGCAACGTCCTGCTCGACCGAGCAGGCTAAAGGGAGTATTCGAATTTTATCCCCATTCATCTCGCAACTTGCTCGACCGAGCAATCATATTGCTCTGTCCGAGTCAGCTGTAGTTGAATTCGGGGCTCGTTCTTTCGGTCGGTTTCGAGCTGTTTCTTCAACTCGAACCCACCCTTTCCCTTAGAAGCCCTACCCACACACACACACACACCCCCCCCCCCCCCGAGCCCCCCATCTGCTCGACCCGATCTCCACCTCACAGCCGTCGCCCCTCCTCCAGCGCTATTCACGGACGCCGCCACTCCCCAAATCCGGTTAACCTCATTCTCTTTCTATCTCTTTCTATTTCTCTCTCCCTTCAAAAACTCCCCATGACCGCCTCCTTTCACTGCCGCTCCCCCCAACCCTCCCAATCCTCATCCAAGCACAACTAACACCAACTATATCTCTTCACATTAATCTTCTTCACCTGACGTCACTTTCTATCGTCTCAGGTACGCAGTGCCAACATAAAAGGGCGTCTCTAGGAGCAGCTTGGGGGATACTCCAGATCAGTGGCAATCACGTCACTGATCGTAACTTCATCTCACTCTAGTCGGTACATTCGTTCTCCTATCATCTTTACATACTGCCGCACTATTTTATACCGCTTCCACAATGCCTCCACGCCGTGCTAGACCTACCAACACCGGCACATCGAACCCTAGGCCTACTTGGCATACCCGTCGTACACGCTCGCCTACTCAACCCAACACTGTTGGCGAATCATCCACCACTTCCCCAATGCCACCCACCACCCCACTCCCCCCTGAACCTCTTTATATCGGCGACGTAGAATATAAGGTTACCTTTTGTGACGCTAACCAGGGAGACCAGTTAGCCGCCATGCTCCTACTCTTAGGTCAGGGCGGCGCCATTACTCAACAGTCAGTCGAGCATGACCTACATTTTCTTCGGAGCCTAGTTCGTCACTGGCGAACTGATCCACCTACTGAGTTCCAACCAGATCCTACCATACCACCTGGTCCACAGCAGAGGGACCCATCACCACCCCCAAAGGGTGATGCATATGCTTGATGTCTTCCTTATCCGTTTTTGCCTCCCTCACTTATTATTGTGCCCCTCTGTCTGTTCGGGGCCCTGCACTTAGATAGCTTGGAGGAGGACCCACTCATGCATCATTTTCATTCAGCATTGCATCATGTCATGTCTTTATTTTCTTTTTGTACAGTTTTAATTTTTATATCTCCCCGCCCACCCCACCCTATTTAGCATCATCTCCCGCCTACTAGCGTTTTCTTAGCAGTGAGGACACTGCTAGGTTTAGCTTGGGGGATGAGCGCTGTAACGACTGGTTTTCATGTATCTGGATTTATTATATTATAATATATGTTTTGGTGGATTTTCTCCTCGTGTGTGGTTTTCGTCTCCGCGACTTTTATTTTCGATCGTTTCGTCGTGTTTTCTCATTTCTTCCTTAGGATCGTCGATTTCGAAGTATGTCATTCGTGACAGGCTTCATAACGGTCGTATCTTACTGTTAGATCAAGCCTAGGAGTCTTAGGAATCGATCCCGGGGCTCCGCGCTCCGTATCGGAACTTTTGGTGCTTATTAGCCGGTGTAAGAAGGGGCACCGACCGACTAGATGACGATCCAGTCGGTCGGCAATCCTTCTTGGACCGACTAGTTGGCTTTCTAAATTGTTCAGGAGCTACTGTTTATCGTTAGTCGGTCTAAGAACGTTGGTTGACCGACTAGGTTGCAAACTAGTCGGTCAGCAATGCTTCTTTAACCGACTAACACATCATCTAAATTTTAGTATCTGTACTGTTCATTCTTAGTCGGTCTAAGTTCATCTTTCGACCGACTAGTTGTTAAACTAGTCGGTCAGTAGTTGTTCATCGACCGACTAAATCCAAATCCTATTTTCGTTCAGAAGTTACTGTTTACACTTAGTCGGTCTGCGTTGGTCGACCGACCGACTAGTTGCCAAACTAGTCGGTCTGTGGTTGCTCTTTGACCGACTAATCTGTGTTAAAACCCTAATTTCTGGGCAGCCGCCAGCCCATCCTATTTAAACCCCTCCCAAACGTTTTCTTCTTCCTCCACTCGACCCAAAACCCTAGTTTCTCCCCCATTGAGCCCCCATCTTCCTCAAACCCTTATTCCTTCATCCCAAACCCAAGATCCATCATCCAAACTCACCCTCCACTCATTCTACCTCTCATCTTCCTCAAATCTCCATCAAACCCCCAAAATCCCCCAAAAACCCTAGTTCTCCAAACTTCTCCAATCACCTCCAGATCTGATCCATAGGTTCCCCGGAGTGTTTCTTCCGCTTCCTCACGGTAAGAAATCGATCTCTTGATGTTTTCATAACCTATTTGTATTTTTATGAAACCCTAATGAAATGAATGTTGTTTTGATGATTGTTTCCCCATAACAGCGATTTCCCCGTAGATTAGCATCCGCGAGACGAACCTTCGTGATCGTCATCCCCGGTGCTAGGCAAGTGAAACTTGCCACTTAGGGTTTAGGCCATGTTATAGGCCATTTGCTTGTTGTAGGCGTAAAAGAGGCTAGGCGACGAAATGATACTCGCCTAGGCGCAAATTCCGGAACTAGCTTGACAACGAAGCTAGGACCGTCGTTTACCATGTTGCATAACTACCATGTCATGTTTAATTTTGATTAACGGTACGCGAATAAATTGCCATCCATGTTGTATGTCGCATTCGTAGCACACGCTACATTACTTGTGTTTCCTGGCTCGTGTCCCAGAAGCGGGCCATGTGTTGGTTGATAGCCAATGCCCGACCTACTAGTTTCCGGCTAGGCACCCACTATACGTGGGCATAACCCTACGCCATACATGTTAAACACACTTCCTGGCTCGTGTTCCAGAAGCGAGCATTCCGTGTTCGGGGGTAATGCCCTGGCTCGATACACATGGAGGGGTAGAGATAGACGGTCACTTGAGCTTGGGCATAACCCTACGCCATACATGTTAAACACACTTCCTGGCTCGTGTTCCAGAAGCGAGCATTCCGTGTTCGGGGGTAATGCCCTGGCTCGATACACGTGGAGGGGTAGAGATAGACGGTCACTTGAGCTTAGGAGTTGGCCCGATCAGCCACTCTGGCCAACAGGCGGAATCTCTGTGCACAACTTGTTTACTTGACTGTTCACTTGACGTGAACCACTTGACTTGTACTTGTCCGTGTTATACTTGCCATCCGTGACTTACTTGCTACGTGTACTTCCTTTACTTATCACTTCCATGCTATACTTGTCATGACATGCATCATACTATAACTGCTAGGTTGCTAGTTTGCCTTACCTTCAGTTCCTTGCCCAAGTCTTTTAGACTTGCTGACATGTGCCCCTTTACTCTTTTGGGTGACACATGTTAGATCCCGAGCCTGAGTCCGTTGTTGAGGACGAGGTGTTTGCTGACGCCGAGCCCGAGCTTGTGTTTGACGGGGAGTACATGGATACTGGGGACCAGTCCTAGTGTTTTCGTTGTGTTTCCCTTTTGTTCTAGACTGCTGTTTTGTTGTCGGTGCGTAGCACCTATACTTAGCTACGTTGTTCCATTTGTTGGCCTTGTTCTGGGCCTTTAGACTCTTTCTTTTAGCCTGGTGGCTTTTCTGGATGTTGAACTTAATTTCAATGTTGGACAATTACGAGTATGAGGATTTTATTTCTGTCTCTCCTTGTATTATTATTGTTGTTCCGTTTGTGGTTACAGGGACCTGCTTATGTTAATTGACGCTTATCGGGTTTGGAGCTTCACAGCCCCACTCTCGTGCGGACCTTTTCACGTCTCGCCTGCATTTTAGGGAAGCGGGGCGTGACAGGTTTTGTTGGTGGCCCATGCAGGTCCTTCTGTAACTGCGATTATCGGACTGACGATAATAATATTAGAATGTCCAATAAACTAAGTTCGACGTCCGAGTCATAAGCTACGAGTCTAATTGTTTCGTTTTCTGTGTCACTAGATGGCAGGATGACGAATCACCCGTGGTGGTGGTAGTGGTGCGCTCCCTCATGATGAGGAACCTGAGCGGGAACCCACCAATGGGGAGATGATGCGGATGATGCTTCAGATGATGCAGGTGCAGCAAGGCGTGCTCCTGCAAGTCCAGAATGCTCCGGCTGGTCGAGCTCCTCGGGCGACTCCGGAGGCCCCTCGCTCCGAGCCGGGAGCGAAGCAATTTCGGGAGCTGGGTCCCGCATATTTTGATGGTTCTGAAGGTCCTCTGGCTGCCGATGAGTGGATTCGGAACATAGAGGATAACTTGAAGATGGCCAAGATCACCCCGGCTGGATGGGTTGATTTGGCGAAGCGGCAACTCAAGGATAACGCCAGGAATTGGTGGGATGCTGAAGAGAAGATGTTGGTGGAGCCGATCGTCTGGGCTACCTTCAAGGCCAGATTTGATAGTGAGTTCTTCCCAAAAGCTGCCAGGGAAGAGATGCCGCAGCGTTTCATCGATCTGAAGCAAGGGAGCTCGACGGTGGATCAGTACCACTAAGAGTTCATGAGGCTGAGTCGGTTTGCACCGAAGATGGTGCAGGACGCTAAGGAGAGAGCTCAGAGGTTCCTGCAGGGACTTGCTTCGGAGCTCCAGAGTTTCGTGACCTCTTCTGACCGGGAATCTTATCAGAAGGTTCTAGTAGCAGCTAAGAGGCAGGAGCTGCTCGTGAACCAGAGGAAGGGGTCTATTGTTGGTGCTGGGAAGAGGCCTGTGGAACAGGCGAGAGCTGTGGTTAGACCTGGATTCAGGCCGAACCAGCCTGTTCAATTTAAGAGGTCAGGAGGGCCTATTCTGAAGACTTGCCATTTTTGCGGTAGGACCGGGCACGTCAGAGATCAATGTAGGAGATTCCTGGGCCAGTGTGTCGTCTGTGGGGATCCTACTCATGTCATGAAGGATTGTCTGAGGTCGAAGCAGCCTTGGAGGGCACCTGTTGCAGCACAGCCGTTGCAGCAGAGGGCGCCTGTTCCTGCCGGTCGTGGAGCACCTCTTGTCCCTCAGGGGCAAGCTTTTCGGCAGGCAGTTCTACCGAGGAGGCATGCTTTTCTGATGACCGCTGTGGAGAACGGAGCGGTGGATGAGGTTATCGCAGGTAATCCTCACCTAGCTGTTCCTTTCTTGTGTGGCTTGTCTGTTAGATTACGTTGTTTGCTTGGACATGATTATTTGCTGTTAGGTGTGATTTTGGTGTGCACATTTCCTGCACGAGTCCTCTTTGACTCAGGTGCATCGATGTGCATTATTTCTCGGAGCTTCGTGGAGACGCATTCCTTGTCGACGTCCCCTCTTCCCAAGAGTTGGAATATCGTTACAGGAAATGGTGTGGTCTCGGTGTATCTTGGTTGTAATTCTTGCTCGTTGGTGGTTTGTGGACATGAGCTTTACGCTGATTTCATTGTCCACGACATCATCAACTATGATGCGGTCCTTGGGATGGATTGGCTTGCGAGCTTCTATGCTACGATCGACTGTCGGAGGAAGAAGGTGGTGTTCGAGATTCCCGGACATCCAGTATTTGAGTTCTGCCGGGATAGCAGTTCGCTTGGTCCTGTCAGATTTCGGGCCAGACCGGTGGAGGCTGTGGCTATGCAGATGGTGTTGGAGTGGCCAGCTGTGGTGCGGGATTTTGATGACGTCTTCCCTGAGGAGATGTCTGGTTTGCCACCTGATCGGGCTCTAGAATTTTCTATTGATCTTGTCCCGGGGGCGCAGCCGATTTCGAAGGCGCCATATCGTATGGCACCCGCCGAGTTGGAGGAATTGCGGAAGCAGCTGGATGAGCTTTTGCAAAAGGGCTATATCAACCCTAGTGTGTCTCCGTGGGGAGCACCGGTGCTGCTGGTAAAGAAGAAGGATGGTTCGCGTCGTATGTGCGTGGACTATCGGGAGTTGAATGCGGTAACCATTAAGAATAAATACCCGTTGCCTCGCATCGACGATATTTTTGATCAGCTTGGAGGTTCGAGGGTATTTTCTAAATTGGATTTGAGGAGTGGTTATCATCAGTTGAAGGTGAAGAGGGAAGATGTCCCGAAGACAGCATTCAGGACGAAGTATGGACATTACGAGTTCGTGGTTATGCCGTTCGGTGTAACCAATGCACCCGCAGTTTTCATGAATTTGATGAATCTGATTTTCTACGACTTTTTGGATAAGTTTGTCGTTATCTTTATTGACGACATTCTGATCTATTCGAAGTCGGAGGAAGAGCATGCCTCGCACTTGAGGACGGTGTTGGAGATTTTGAGGAGGCATCGTCTGTATGCCAAGTTTTCGAAGTGCGAGTTTTGGCTGGATAGAGTGGCTTTTCGGGGGCATGTGGTGACTGGAGATGGTATTTCTGTGGATCCCGAGAAGATTAGGGCCATCAGAGAGTGGCCTGTTCCGTCGTCAGCGTCTGAGATCCGGAGTTTCCTTGGACTTGCTGGTTACTATCGGCGTTTCATTAAGGACTTTTCCTGTATTGCTGAGCCGATGACCAGGTTGACACGGAAGGATGTTCCTTTTGTTTGGTTGGGTGATTGTGAGAGTGCTTTTGGTGTTCTGAGGGAGCGTTTGACGTCGGCCCCTATTCTTGTTGTGCCTGATCGCAGCGGTGGATTTGAGATCTTTTGCGATGCTTCTGGCAAGGGTCTCGGTTGTGTGTTGCATCAGCACAGGCATGTTGTGGCATATGCCTCTCGTCAGCTCAAGGTTCATGAGAAGAATTACCCGACGCATGATTTGGAGTTGGCTGACGTTGTGTTTGCTCTTAAGATTTGGAGGCACTTCCTGCTGAGTGAGAAAGTGAAGATTTTCACCGATCACAAAAGCCTGAAGTATATTTTTACTCAGAAGGAGCTCAACATGCGGCAGCGTCGATGGTTGGAGCTCATGGCGGATTATGATATTGATTTGCAGTTTCACCCTGGCAAGGTGAATGTGGTACCCGACGCGCTGAGTAGGCTTCCAGCGGTGATGTTGTTGACCTCGCAGTGGAGATTGCAGCAGGATTTTTGCGAGTCTGGTGTTGAGATTGTTCTTCCTGGGGAGGTCTATTCGTTGATGTACATGCAGGTGCAGTCAACGATCGTGGATCGGATTAAGGCTGGCCAGATTGGAGATCCAAAGTTGGTTAAGATTCGGGAGCAGGTTGAAGCCGGTCTGCGGACTGACTTTTTGATTCATGAGGATGGCTCGCTGAGGTTTGGAGCCAGGTTGTGTGTGCCCGCTGGGGATATTAGAGAGGAGTTGATGGTGGAGGCACACAGTTCGCCGTATTCTGTGCATCCTGGTGGGACCAAGATGTACAAGGATCTTCGTCTGAACTATTGGTGGCATGGCATGAAGAGGAGTGTGGCACGGAGTGTAGCCAAGTGTTTGGTTTGCCAGCAAGTGAAGGCGAAGCATCAGCGTACGGCCGGGTTGCTACAACCGCTTCCGATTCCAGAGTGGAAGTGGCAACACATCACTATGGACTTCGTGACTGGACTACCTCGGAGTCCGAAGCAGAATGACGCGATTTGGGTGATCGTAGATCGATTGACCAAATCCGTGCACTTTATTCCATTCCGAGTGGGACAATCCACTGAGGCGCTAGCAAGGAGATACATGGAGGTAAATTCCTTTACTCTCCATTTCTATTTCCTTCTTCTAGTCTAGATAGTGATGTAATGTGAATCATACAGGAGATCGTGCGACTGCATGGAGTCCCCGTGAGTATCGTGTCGGACAGAGACACGAGGTTCACATCTCAGTTCTGGCAGAGTTTGTAGAAGAGTTTGGGTAAGCGTCTGAGTTTCAGCACGGCGTACCATCCGCAGACGGATGGCCAGTCCGAGAGGACGATTCAGATTTTGGAGGACATGCTGAGGGCGTGCATGTTGGATTTCAAGGGTTCGTGGGAGGACCATCTACATCTGGTGGAGTTCTCTTACAACAACAGCTTCCAGGCGAGTATTGGCATGGCGCCTTTCGCCGCTCTTTATGGGAGGAAATGTCGATCGCCTTTGCGTTGGGATGACATTGGTGATCGGGAGCTGTTGGGACCTGAGATGATCGTGGAGGCTGTGGAAATCGTCAGGAACATTCAGGAGAGGTTGAGGATTGCTCAGGACCATTTTAAGCATTGGGCGGATGCTAAACGTCGTCCTTTGGAGTTTCAGCCGGGCGACCATGTGTTTCTAAGGATTTCCCCAAATCGTGAAGTGATTCGTTTTAGGAAGCGAGGGAAGTTGAGCCCGCGATACATTGGACCGTTTGATGTTTTGGAGAGGGTCGGCGAAGTAGCTTATCGCTTAGCCTTGCCGCCATCTTTGGAAGGGGTCCATGATGTCTTCCATGTGTCGCAGCTTCGTCGATACATTAGCGACCCATCTCATGCTGTGGATTTTTCGGAGATTACCGTTCGCCCTGATATGACGTATGACCAGCATCCAGTGCAGATTCTAGACAGGCGTCAGAAATCACTTCGGAACAAAATTGTCAATCTTGTGAGGGTGATGTGGCGACACGGCTCACCTGGAGAGTCTACTTGGGAGAATGAGGATGAGATGCGAGAGCGTTTCTCACTTTTGTTTCCGAACACGTGAGTGTTTGGAAATTCCGAGGACGGAATTTTTCTTAAGTTGGGGAGGATGTAACGACTGGTTTTCATGTATCTGGATTTATTATATTATAATATATGTTTTGGTGGATTTTCTCCTCGTGTGTGGTTTTCGTCTCCGCGACTTTCATTTTCGATCGTTTCGTCGTGTTTTCTCATTTCTTCTTTAGGATCGTCGATTTCGAAGTATGTCATTCGTGACGGGCTTCATAACGGTCGTATCTTACTGTTAGATCAAGCCTAGGAGTCTTAGGAATCGATCCCGGGGCTCCGCGCTCCATATCGGAACTTTTGGTGCTTATTAACCGGTGTAAGAAGGGGCACCGACCGACTAGATGACGATCCAGTCGGTCGGCAATCCTTCTTGGACCGACTAGTTGGCTTTCTAAATTGTTCAGGAGCTACTGTTTATCGTTAGTCGGTCTAAGAACGTTGGTTGACCGACTAGGTTGCAAACTAGTCGGTCAGCAATGCTTCTTTAACCGACTAACACATCATCTAAATTTTAGTATCTGTACTGTTCATTCTTAGTCGGTCTAAGTTCATCTTTCGACCGACTAGTTGTTAAACTAGTCGGTCAGTAGTTGTTCATCGACCGACTAAATCCAAATCCTATTTTCGTTCAGAAGTTACTGTTTACACTTAGTCGGTCTGCGTTGGTCGACCGACCGACTAGTTGCCAAACTAGTCGGTCTGTGGTTGCTCTTTGACCGACTAATCTGTGTTAAAACCCTAATTTCTGGGCAGCCGCCAGCCCATCCTATTTAAACCCCTCCCAAACGTTTTCTTCTTCCTCCACTCGACCCAAAACCCTAGTTTCTCCCCCATTGAGCCCCCATCTTCCTCAAACCCTTATTCCTTCATCCCAAACCCAAGATCCATCATCCAAACTCACCCTCCACTCATTCTACCTCTCATCTTCCTCAAATCTCCATCAAACCCCCAAAATCCCCCAAAACCCCTAGTTCTCCAAACTTCTCCAATCACCTCCAGATCTGATCCATAGGTTCCCCGGAGTGTTTCTTCCGCTTCCTCACGGTAAGAAATCGATCTCTTGATGTTTTCATAACCTATTTGTATTTTTATGAAACCCTAATGAAATGAATGTTGTTTTGATGATTGTTTCCCCATAACAGCGATTTCCCCGTAGATTAGCATCCGCGAGACGAACCTTCGTGATCGTCATCCCCGGTGCTAGGCAAGTGAAACTTGCCACTTAGGGTTTAGGCCATGTTATAGGTCATTTGCTTGTTGTAGGCGTAAAAGAGGCTAGGCGACGAAATGATACTCGCCTAGGCGCAAATTCCCGAACTAGCTTGACAACGAAGCTAGGACCGTCGTTTACCATGTTGCATAACTACCATGTCATGTTTAATTTTGATTAACGGTACGCGAATAAATTGCCATCCATGTTGTATGTCGCATTCGTAGCACACGCTACATTACTTGTGTTTCCTGGCTCGTGTCCCAGAAGCGGGCCATGTGTTGGTTGATAGCCAATGCCCGACCTACTAGTTTCCGGCTAGGCACCCACTATACGTGGGCATAACCCTACGCCATACATGTTAAACACACTTCCTGGCTCGTGTTCCAGAAGCGAGCATTCCGTGTTCGGGGGTAATGCCCTGGCTCGATACACATGGAGGGGTAGAGATAGACGGTCACTTGAGCTTAGGAGTTGGCCCGATCAGCCACTCTGGCCAACAGGCGGAATCTCTGTGCACAACTTGTTTACTTGACTGTTCACTTGACGTGAACCACTTGACTTGTACTTGTCTGTGTTATACTTGCCATCTGTGACTTACTTGCTACGTGTACTTCCTTTACTTGTCACTTCCATGCTATACTTGTCATGACATGCATCATACTATAACTGCTAGGTTGCTAGTTTGCCTTACTTTCAGTTTCTTGCCCAAGTCTTTTAGACTTGCTGACATGTGCCCCTTTACTCTTTTGGGTGACACATGTTAGATCCCGAGCCTGAGTCTGTTGTTGAGGACGAGGTGTTTGCTGACGCCGAGCCCGAGCTTGTGTTTGACGGGGAGTACGTGGATACTGGGGACCAGTCCTAGTGTTTTCGTTGTGTTTCCCTTTTGTTCTAGACTGCTGTTTTGTTGTCGGTGCGTAGCACCTATACTTAGCTACGTTGTTCCATTTGTTGGCCTTGTTCTGGGCCTTTAGACTCTTTCTTTTAGCCTGGTGGCTTTTCTGGATGTTGAACTTAATTTTAATGTTGGACAATTACGAGTATGAGGATTTTATTTCTGTCTCTCCTTGTATTATTATTGTTGTTCTGTTTGTGGTTACAGGGACCTGCTTATGTTAATTGACGCTTATCGGGTTTGGAGCTTCACAGCCCCACTCTCGTGCGGACCTTTTCACGTCTCGCCTCCATTTTAGGGAAGCGGGGCGTGACAAGCGCTATCGCTTTATTTTTCATTTTTTTCTTTTACATTTTCTTCCCTATTTCGGTTTTTATTTTACTTTTTCACCACTTTTCCACTTCCTTTTCTTTTTTCTCATTCTGCATCACGTTTTCTATTTTTTGCCATGCATGCATCTCTTTTTCTTCATTTTTCTTTTTTCTCCGCCTTTTTTCTCTTTTTATCTAAGGATGTTCCGCATGATGATACCTATCATAGCCTTAGTAGTTATTCACGATGCTTGCTATCTGTTGACATGCTATTAGGGTAATTTCAGTTTTACTATCTATATGCGTGCATATTATTTTGCTTATCTATCTGATTCAATGCTTGAAATGAATTGAAAATCAAATGCATGAATTAGTATCTAGTATGCGCTATGTTGGGTAATGCACCTAGGTTCACGCATCATGAGAACACTTGGGGCATCTGTTTTTCTTGTCTTGTTCACTTCTGTTTGCATGCTTGCTTTCATTGTGCCTATTGCTGCATGCTTTTTCAGTATTCATCTAGAGAAATGAAAATATCCATGCTATTTATGAGTTTAGTTAGAGTATTATTTTATCAATCCATTGTGCACCTCTTTGAGTGAACCGAGAGATCTATTTTTTTCCTCCTCCACATATCTATATAGTTCTCTACATATCAGTTGGTTACACCCCCACAGCTATCCTTACCGCATCTCACTTCCCAAAAATCCCAAATGAAAGGTATAGCTTCTAAATGAAAAAAAAGGAAAAAAGAAGTGTATATATTCATATGTGAAAAAGAAAAGAAAATGAATAAAAATTGTTTTGTATCCTTTCATTAGAAGCTATCATATATACTGGGAAGAAGGAGAAAAATTCCATATCATATTCCTAGATGCGATGCCTTAGGCTAAGCTTGGGGGTAAACCAACTGATCACATGAGTGAGCAGGACATTAGAGTGGAGACGGTGCATAACGGGAATATTTAATAATACTTAAACTTTACGAAACACTTTAGTTTTTGGAGATTTTTCATGAATCGAAATGAATAACTGAATATCATGACCTTTCTATTCTCTATTGCATGCTGCGTGATTCCTATATGATCCATGTGTATCTGTGATTGAAAAGTACATTGCCAACTTCTTTATACTAGACTCTATGGATTGCATGAGATTGATATGAGTTGATGGCGTTATTTCAGTAGATCCCTATCTTTTGTCTGTATTGTATGCTAGACATATGATTTCTAAAACGTGAAATTTTCATTAGCATGTATTGTTATTATTCAGAGCATCGTGATATACTGCTTAGGCCTGAGATTTGACCGAACATCATTAGCACCCTCCATCCACTTCCATTCTCTTCTCTTCTTATTTTTATTTCTTATTTCCTTTTGTTTTCCTCCCGGCGTACCTAGTATTCGTCTTCCTCGAGGACGAGTAAGAGGTAAGCTTGGGTGATTTTGATGTGTCCATATTTTCTACATTTTTCATATCATCATGGCATCGCATTCCATACCATTTTCGCATCCAAATACCATATTTTCCTACGATATCGCATTTCTGACGTTATATTCGAGTTTCGTAGTGTTTTATGAGTTTTCAGAGATTTTGGAGCAATTTGGGACCCGATATAGGTATGGACACATCTGACACGCCCTTGAGCTCGTTGGTGAAGCTCTACAGGAGTTCGACATGTTTTGGGAGCCTTGGGAGGAGTGGAGGAGAGAGAGCAGGAGGAGAGAGGAGCTTCAGCGGCCTCAGGAATTTAATTCCCAGGCTGCTCAACCGAGCAGAGCAGCTGCATGGTCGACCAGATGCAAATGAAGAGCAAGGAGCAGATATGTAGGCTGCTCGGACCGAGCACTCATAGTGCTCGGTCGAGCAGCTATTCATTATGAAGCCCGACTAATCCAGCGCATGGCTCGAGCAACTTCTCAGCGACCGAGTCAGCTCTTTGCTTGGACCGAGCTAAGCTGACTCGGCCCGTGCAGGCAGAGTGAAGATTTTAGAGAATTTCGATTCCCTATCAAGCTCGGTCGAGCATCACATCTGCTCGGACCGAGCGACCGACCGAGCAATAAGATGCTCGACCGAGTCATCCACTCGGTCGACCAAACCAAGGCCATTTTCGGAAAGATTTGTGATGCGGCTATTGCGCGATTTTGGGAGTGAAGTCGGGGAGCTGACGACGTTGAATGGGGGCAATTCATTTTGAGTTTTTTTGAATACGTTTTTGGGGAGCGAAAATTAGAGAGGATTATTGTTAGGTTTTAGATAAAACTTCTGAATATAATTTGGATCGAATTTCTTGTGGAGATTGTTTGCTACTGCGTTTGGGAATTTTTATTCTTCTCTGGATCTATTGTTCATCTATTTTCTTCATCTCTCGCTGTAAGTTTTTGATCTTTATTCTACCAATTGCCATGATGCTTTCTTCCATAAAATGTTGTTTTTATTCGCTGATATTTCCATGAGTGAGTAGTTCTTATCTAGGGTTGATGAGTTAGCCCTAAGATCTTAGGGGGAAGACGTAGATCTAGATCCTTAGGTTGAATTAGGAATTTAGGGGAGTATTTCGGTCGATCCTACCGAATCCCTAGATAACCCGTACTGAGATCATGCCCACAGTCTGTGGAATTGATGCGCTTAAGGGGTATCTTCGGGATTCGAATAGGGAAATCAGTGGATCCAACCAAAGCTCGCGACCATGCCCGGCTCGTGCCTTAAGGAGATTCATCGACGAACTATACCGCTACGTCAACGGCTATCGTCATTGCGTCAACGAGAGCTACCGAAATACCTCACAATTCTAACCCACGAGAGTGGTACGAATTGGGAGATTAATCCCCTAACTCTAATGCAACGTAAGGATTCTATTCCAACGTCGATCCCCGACGATCTTAGCGGTGATCCCTAACGCCCTAGTCCTTTTTATTAGTAAAACAAAAACAACACCCCAACCAATTCCTTTAACCCGATAGCTATCTCACTTCGAGATATAGAAGTGAACTGAGAACCCAAATACACTATTACCGTCCCTGTGGGATTCGATATCTTTTATACTACAACTTGACACCGTCCGCTTGCGGATTGAGCCCGGAATTAACACCTAGGGGTCATACCACGCCTGGCAATCGTGACACCACCGGGTGGAATCTAGGTGTAGGTTTCGGGTGCGTCATCTATCAAGAAGGATCTTTTGCGCAGAGGCACTATCCATTTAGCAGTCACAATTCATCTCTATCTCTAGAAAAACATGTAAAAAGTTTTATTGAAAAGTAAAACTACATTCGATTCATAATCAAGATAAAGAAGGACATAATAGAAGATACATTTAAAACATTAATGATAAAGGCTGAAACGATGACTAAATTTGCTTTAGTCAAGGAGGTCGTCATTCTCGAAATCCTCGGTGTTGAACCGAGTTGGAGGCTGTATGTCCACCAGATTTGTTTCTGCGGAAGGCTTCAGGCTTGCCATATACAAATCTTGAAGGTGGCGTGGAGTACGACAGACCCTGGACCAATGTCCAGTCATGCCACATCTGTGGCATTTGTCTTCCCCATTTTTTTTGGGAGCAGACGTCTGGTTAGAGGTATTTCTCTTCCACGTATTCTTTTTCTTCCCCTCATTATTGTTGCTCTGGGGAGGAGCTCTGGTCTGCTTCTTCGTAACTTTCCCCTTGTTGAATCTTCCTCTGTGCTTGTTCTTCATCTTCTGGGAATAAACTGTGTGAGCTTCAGGGAGAGGAGCAGAACTAGTAGGGCGTAGGTTATGAGTGGCCAGTATGAGGTCTTCGTTATGCTCCGTCATGAGAAGGCAGGAGTGCAGGTCAGAGTACTTAGTGAACTTGCGTTCACGATACTGTTGCATGAGGATTGCATCCTTCTCATGGAAGGATGTGTAAGTCTTTTCTAACATGAGTTCTTCCGCCACTTGTTCACCACACAGCTTCAGACGTGAGGTGATAATGTGAAGTGCTGAGTTATACTCAGCAACGGACTGAAGTCCTGTAGACAGAGATTTTCCCACTCATAACGTGCACGTGGGATGATCACATCTTTCTGATGTTTATACATGTCCTCCAGTGTAGTCCACAACTCTAGTGGGTCTTCTACAGTGACATACTTGGCCTTTAGGGTCCGATCAATATGTCGCCTGATAGAGATTATGGCTTTCGCCTTATCTACATCAGCGACTTTCAGTGTAGAAGCCGCCTCAGTAATACTGCATGTTTGCCGTGGCCACAGGAGTAGAGATTGTGACCATTAGGCCATGTGCGTGCAAGTGGAACTTCAGGTCCACATGCCAGCTCAGATAATTCTTTCTAGCCGCATCGAGAACTTAGTTAATTCTTACATCTACGTACACTTGCTTGAACGGTAGTCATTACGGAAGAATTCATACAATAACCGCAACATAGGATACCATGAAACAGTCCTAGCGCTATCGCACATAATAGCCCTAAGGTACATTGTAAAATATTACATGATTGTTCTTCAGATAGATCAATGAAGCTGCAACATAATCGCACGTCATGTATCTCTTCAGTCTCAAATCGATTCAAGCATCCGAGTGAAAAAAAAAAGATGAAGTAACCAGGAAGGATCCTAAATCCCAAGTACCAGGATTCTCTTGAGAAGAGAATGAAACGTTTAGTTTGCTGTAAATGATACAACTCAACGTACTCGAAGCACATTTTATTCATTTCGACGCCACTCTCCTCAACTCCTACATGTATATAAACGAAATGCGTTCACAAATCTCAGACAGGAATCAGACGAGAGCCAAGAGGTCTCATTTTCATCAATGGCGCTCCCTCAAAGCTACGTCTCAGCCTTCCTCCTCTTGGTTCTCTGCACCACCGCCTCGATCTCCGCGGCCCCGCCGGCGACAATCACACTGGAGCACATCGACCCCACCCTCCCACCACTCAGCCTCCCGGGCGGCCAGACCCCGAAGTGCTCCGTGGTCGCACTGCAGCAGGACTTTGCCGACACGGTGGGCGCCCCTCCGGCCTCCGCCAACTACACCCAGCCCCCGGAATGCCCGTTCCCGTGGACCCGCGTCGTCCTCGAGCTCTCCGTCACCGCCACCGACCTCCAGAAGGACCGGATCGCCGCCGTGTGGATCGACGGCGCCGAGGTCCTCCGCACCGTCACCCCCATCCCCAAGGCCCCCGGCGCATTTTGGAAGGTCGAGAAGGACATCACCCGGTACGCCGCCCTCCTCCGCCGCCTCGCCGAGCCCGCCGGGCCCAACGGCACCGGCGGCGTGGTCTCCATGATGCTTGAGAACTCGAATGCCGAGCTCCCCGGGGTTTACAGCGCGAACGTGATCCTACATTTTTACCGCGGGGCGGCGGCCCAGGCCGAAAGCACCAGGCTTGGCGTCACCGCGCATCCGACGATCAAGGGGCTGTACCGTGAGCCGGCCGACTTGATAATTCCGGTTTCCAATGAGAATGGATACTTTGGTTCTGGGTTCTGGTTCAAGATCGAGAATGACACGCAAATCGCGTCGTCGGCTCTCAGGATACCGATGAATTCCTATAGAGCCGTGCTGGAGATCTTCGCCTCGTACCATGACCAAGATGAGAGTTGGTATGCATTTGATATTTACCAAATTTGTCTACTTTGATATCAGCGTTTTTGCTTCAAATAGTTTGAATGCGTATCTTTCAGGTACACAAATCCCCTGAGGCCCTCCTACCTCAAACAGGGCAACAACCTCTCGGCGCCCAGAGCCAACGGCGGATTCAGGCAGGTGTACGCCACGCTCGACGGCCAGTACATCGGCGGCCATGTTCCCTTCATGGTGATCTACCCCGGCTCGATAAACCCATTCTTCTGGTCACCGGTGGCATCCATCGGGGCCTTCGACATGCCGACCTACGACCTCGACGTGACTCCGTTCCTCAGCACGCTCCTCGACGGCCGGATGCACGAGCTCGGGTTCGGCGTTCGCGACGCCCTGCCGTACTGGCTGGTGAGCGCCAACCTGCACGTCTGGGTCGACATGTGGTCGGACTCGTGCCAGGCCGGCATAATTCAGTACAGCGTGCCCCCGATAAAATTCAACCGCAACGTCGAATGGCGCAGCACCGACGGGCAGTCGGAGATCAACGCCGAGGGCCTCCACCGGTTCATCGGCTGGGTCAGCTCGTCCAGGGGCAACATGACCACCATCGTCCAACAGAAACTCAAGTACAAGAGCCAGGTGGAAGTCCACAACCGCGGCGCGTTGACGCAAATCGAGGTGCAAAACAAGGGCAGGACTCAGGTCGAGATACAGAAGGGCCACCAGACCATAGCTCGAGTCCAGCTGATGATGGAGGCGCCGCTGCAAGTGCAGTCGTCCAGCGTTACCGCGGCCGGGGGAGCGTTGTTTCAGAAGACAAGGATGTATCATCAGCTGGAGGAGATCATCAACTTGACCGAGAATCAGGCGATGACGACGAGCACGCTGACGGACCGGCAGGACGCCGAGGGGTCGTCGCTGATGCACGAGGGGGTGCCAGTTTGGGGGAGCGGCACGACGAGGTCGCAGTATAAGTACAGAGACGAGAACACTTGTTACCTCCGATCAATCAACACTGCGGGGGGGCTCGTGATGAGGGACATTAAGAGCCCTACTTGTGCAGCGGCTGCAGACGCTTGAGAAAGGGAGCACGAAGATAAAGGAAGACGCTGGTTTCGATTATCCATTATTTAGCTATGCTATATTTATTAGTGAGAGAGCATACATGAAGGAGAGAATAAGAGTATTTTGATAAATTGTTATCGGTACAATTTAATTGCTTTTCTTGCATCGTTTGTACTCATTTACTTTTCAAGCCCAAGCCTATTTCGTAAGCAAATTAATGGAGTAATTCGCTTTGGCATTTTAACAAATACCGTCAGGGTGTGTTGATAGAACCCAACGCCTGCACAACAAATGAGTCGTATTGCATGCATCACGTACCAGATGTTAAGAAGCAGCGCATTACATGCGTTACAACCACCTTGTAGATCATTCACTGCTGATTGTATGCATGCTAAGAAGCCAAGTCAAGGAACGGCTGTGTTGGATTTAGGATGAGAGAAGTGGAAAATTAGCCAAGGCCAGCGATTCGAGTGTCTACTTCGTTGACGAATATGATTTGGTACGACTTGCTTTATTCCTCTTAAATAACTATTAATTTTTTTCAAATTTTTGTTTGTTGCGTTGGGGTTTGTTATAGATTAAACTTGATACTTTAGCGGAGAGACAAGATAAAGATGTCATCGGAGTAGCAGTTCTGTGGCTTGGGCCATATCAGTCTTGTTGCGGGATAAGATCCGCGTACAATAAATTTGTATTGAGTGAAACCAAGTGCACGGTTGTTATGAATTGGAAGAGGGTTAGGAGGGTCTTTTATAGGTAGTGATGGGTTAGTGAGGCTGGGCGCCCTTCGCATATGATCTCTGGATCGATCTCGCAAGTCCGCCGCTAGCTCGTCGCTCACCACGAGTAAGACGTCGGTTGCACGTTGCTTGGAAGGAGACAACATGCACAATGAGCAGCTCGTCAGGAAAGCTGGGTTGGGTTCCAACCCTTTGTCTCTCCGATGCCTAAGTTAGTAATAGGGCTTAGAAGAGGGGACTAGACACGTACGTCGAGCTAGGAGTAGGTCGACCTAGCGTGGCGAGCTATAGAGGAAGAACAAAGATATGGACGACCTTTGCTCTTGTGTGTGTGTAAGAGTTTGAGAATCAATTTACCAACCCTTCTCTCGATGGAGGTGAAGGGGTATTTATAGCTGATAGAGGCGGTTAGGTGGGGCCGATCTGCCATGCTGAGCTGGCGCGTCAGACTGCAGAAGCTTCGGCCGAGGATAACAGAGTTTTGTGTGTCAGCCATGCCTTTGTCAGACGGCGCAACGGCCAGTGACGCTTTGTCAGAGTGTCAGAGCCGAAAGCACCAAACGGTCAGGGGGTGCAGCGGCCGGGGGGGGTGCTTTGTCAGGCTGTCGAGCAGCGGAAGTGTCAGTGGCATCCTTGTACAAGGTTGTTTGTCGTGTCTGATGAGCCAAGGGGTTCTCGAGGTGCGTCTGTGGAGCGGGACCGCACTCGAATCACTTGGTTGCTCCCTGTAGATGACGAGCGGCCTAGTTGTACGCCTGGCGAGCTTGGAGGGAAGCGGGCGCCGAACTAGCGAGGTTCGAGGCGAAGTGAGCCCTTTCCACTAGTCGAGGCGGACTTCGGGGTTGACGGGCGACGAGCAGGCTAAGGTGGAAACCACGATCAACTGGCGAGGTTAGGACGAAGAGCGCCCCCCCCACTAGTCGAGGTGGACTTTGCGAAGGCGGGGTGGGCTAGCTGTGCGGCTGGCGAGCTTAGATGGAAGGTCGGAGTATCACGATCTTTAGGTCGTAACAATTGACACCGTCATTCGAGCTTGAGGCGGAAGCTCAGCCTAGTTCGGATGACGCACCATCTCTTCATTTGTCTGGAAGGGACGGGACGATTTTCTTTCTGACCTGGAAAATGGCGGGAGTTTCCTGGAAAAACCCGCCCACCATTTCGCCGTTATCATTTCGATTTGAAGGGTGGGAATAAATCGAGGCGTCCCGCCATCCAGGATGCGACGCGTGGTGGACGTGATTGTGGGAGGCAGTCGAGGCGCCAGAGCGGCTCAGATCGGTGCCGCGTGGCGGAACTTCAACAGTGGGGAAGACCTGTCGCTGGCTATAAGTAGGGAGTGATAGGATTTGGAGAAGGTTTCTTCCTATTTCGAATTTCTTCGAGTTCTTTTTCTTCTCTGATCTTCCGACTGTCGTTGCCGTCGTCGCTGCTGTTGTCGGAGATATTGTTCCGATTCCCACTTCAGTCAGTCTCCTCTCTACTAAGTAATCTCTTGATCTTCTTCTATATGGCTTCTCATTTCGAGGTCGGAGGTGGCAGTGGCGCGGTGAGGGAGGATGAAGTAGAGGTAAAGGAGGAGGAATTGGAGGAGGAGATGTGGCAATGGAGAAGGAGAATATTCCGAACGAGGGTGCCGAGTGTGATAGCGATCACTCGAAGCAGAACGGACATGATCAATATCAGGGAGATCCGAGCGAGGTATGTTCGGCCACCTTGTGAAGTGCGCCTCCCTGGGGTCGATGAGAGGGTATGTTGTCCCGGGGACAATGAGGTCAGGGTCTATGTCCAGACTTTCGAACTAGGGCTTCGATTTCCAATCAACTCTCATCTCATTCATCTGTTGAATTTCCTCGAGCTTTCGCTATTTCCGTTGGCGCCATTCTCCATTGGTTTAATGATTGGTTTCGTCGTCCTCTGCCTCGCCAGCGACTTGAGTCCGTCCTTGACACTCTTCCGGCATTTCTTCGAGGTGAGGAGGAAGGGGAAGCATTATCGCTTGTACGTGACGAAGGGGCGGTCTCTCATCCTTGGGGTGCCGGCCAATGTGAAATGGTGGAGGGAGAGATTTGTTTTTGTCTTGATGCCGACTGATGCGGTGTTGATGTCGAACTGGGGGGCGTTGAATCCTGCCATGGACGATGAAACGATCTTGGAGGGAGAGGAGTTAGTGAACGCCCAGATCTTGGAGGAGATGCCTGAGGTGGACCGGCAGCTAGTGAACTTGATCAAGGACGACTGGCTCATTCAATACTTCTGGCCCGAAGGTATTTTGATTCTGGCAAAGTTCCTCATGTAGGCTCACCCTAATCTTTTTCTTCTTTGCAGGCGAGGACATGATACGCACAAGAGAGGAGGTGTTAAGGGCGGCCGGGGCGTCGATGGTGAAGAAGTCGGGCCTCCAAGATAAAGGCAAGAAGGTGGTAGACGAGGAGGGGCCAGCGAAGGAGACCACCCAGAAACGGGGCGCTGGGATCACAATTGGGGAGAGGGAGGACAAGAGGTAACAGACGTCCGAATCGGACGCCTCCTCCTACCAGACTAGCAAGGCCGCACCCGACGGTCAGGCCGACCAGGGGGAGGCCACCGCGGCTCCTCCTCCGAAGATTTTGACTGCGGAGAAGCCCGGCAGGGCATCCGCGATCGATAGCTGGCCTTACGGGATTCTTCAGTGGGAGATGGGGAGGGAGGCACACCCGAGCTGCGAGAGGGTGCTCGCTGGCTTTGGGTCAAAAAGGGCTGAGGTTGAAGCCCTTCCAAGGGAGGATATCCTCCAACCGATCTACCCGATAGGTAGATGGGAGTCTGTTTTTGATGAAGCAGGGGTTGCGGCCTGTCTGGCAGAGAATAGCATGCTGCCGCGGGACCGCGAATCCCTAGCCAATGTTGGTGCGGAACGGTTGTGCGCTTCTGCGATCTGGCACAACATGCAGGTATGCCGATCTTCTTATTCCGCCTCGCTAGTCTCTTTGGTCACGTGTGTACTTTTGTCTTGGTTTCTTTTGTAGGCGGTGGCGGCAATGGCTGCCCTACAATGCCACACCCCTACGGCCCTCGTCAAGGCGGCCCTCGAGAAGGCGAGTGCCAACCTTCATGAGACCAAGGAAAATTTGCAGGAGAAGGAAGAGGAACTAGGGCAAGCTCTTGGGCTATGTGATGCTCAGAAGAAGATCGTTGATAATTTGGAGGGGAAGCGGGCAGAGCTCGCTCATCAGCTTCGAGAGGAAGAGGCCAGGAGGGTCGATATCTTGAAGAAGCATTCTAATGAGAAGGATGCCCTAAAGAATGAGATGGGCGGCAAGAAGCGGGTAATCGACCTTCAGCTGCGGGAGATCGTCGATTTGAAGCAGGTGATGGAGGTGGAGAAACGAGAGAACGTCGGCTTGAAGCGGCAAGTGGAGAAGCTGGGAAAAGTTGACCAGGATATGATAGACGCCTCCGTCCGCCAGTATCAGGATGAGGAGCTCATCTCTACGTTGCAGTTGGCGAAGAAAGCGGGCATCGAGGAAGGCCTTTCAAGGATGAAGGGCAGGCAGGCGAGGTTGCATCTCTCCCTTGTGGTCGACTTCCCCAAGCTGGACGTGCCCTTGGCCGAAGAAGGGGAAGGGTCGGGAGATACGCCGGGGGACGGCGATCAGGTGGTCAACCCGGTGGACACGCGAGCTCTGGAGGGCGGCATTTAAGGAAGTGGCGGCCGATTCGAGGCGCCATAGAATAGGGCGAAGTTTGTATGGCCGTCTTTTGGGCTGAGCTTGATATCTCGTTGTGTTTTTGGTAGATCCTGAATTGTGCATAGTTAGTTATATAAATAAAATTTGAAAATTTTCCCTTACCAGTCTTTGGGCTTGTTCCCCCTGTCGGTTGTGCGCGCTGTGCCCTTGCATGGATATTAATGCCCCCCGAGATTCTGCTACTGACGAGCATTGAGCCGAGGAGAAGGAGAATGTTGTGAATTTGCACGTCCGATCCGGATTCGAAGGCGAGCTGCCAGCGGCCTGACCTAACCTGGTGGCGACCAATTGAGGGTGACGGATGCTCAGGCGTGCCTCGGCGGGTGGAATGCACTTAGGTGTGCCCCGAAAATCTTCGATGCGAGGATCTGAAATTTTAGTTCGCATGATATGTAGACAAAAATGCGAGCGCACAAGAATATACTTATAGGGAGGAAAAGGAGCAAGACGTGGCTCGGTCTTGGTCCACCGGAGACCTATCGATGTGAAGCTTCGTAAGTTCGCTCCGGACTTTGAGGGCGGGAGGGATACGAGCTCATAGATCGGCCCTATCAGCCTGTCACGGACTTGGAATGTGGGTACTTATAGCCCGGGGGCAGTGAACGCTTCAGCCTGCCTTGTAGGGAAAAAGCTCGCTTGGAAAGCCTCGGTGTTCCTTGGTGCGCGGAGTTGAAAATTTAGTCCGCACAATATGGAAGTAAAAATATGAGTGCAACAGAGCTGGCTCGCGAGGTTGGGGCGGAAGTCCAGCCTGGTTCAGATGACGAACCATCTCTTTGTCCTCCAGAGAATGGGGGGAATGGCTCTTGATCCGAGATTCTGGAAAGGGCGGGAGTTATTTTGAAAAATGAATTTGATGAGCTTGCCATGGGATCATTGTCAGCGGACCCTGGGGGTCCAATGAAAGGAAAGGGGGTTGCCGTACCGAAGCCCCGATTGTCCCCTCAAGCCGTTGTTACCGTGGTCGATCCTGGGGACGTTCCTGCTGAGATCTCAAACATGGAGGCGGTAGCGCGGACCTCCTCCATATCTGATGCTCACACGAAGTACATCAAGCCGTCCTACACAGTCTGTCTTCCGACCGCTGTTGAACGGGTGTGCTTTCCGAAGGAGCATGAAGTAGGTGTCTACGTCACCTGCTTCCACCAAGGACTCTGCTTCCCCCTTCACCCTCTCCTTCCCTAAATCTTGAACTTCCTCGGGTTGCCGCTCTTTCACTTAATGCCGAATTCCATCAATGCGATCGTCGGCTTCCTCGTCCTCTGTGCAGGGAACGAGGTCAGTCAGTCCACCCCTATTACGGTATTTCTTCGTGCTCAAGAAGCTGAGGTCGTACTATTACCTATCGGTAAGGAGAACTCGGCATCTCATCTTGGGCTTACCGGACAAGATTAAGGGCTGGAGGGAGTAATATGTGTTCGTCTCGACGCCCCAGGATCTGGCGTTGAGGACGAACTGGGGCGTGCTGAACCCGGAGGTGAAGGAAGAGGTCTGCCTTGACACGGCGGACGCTGAGCGGGCTAGGATCTTGCTGGTGATCCTCGCAGAGGACAGGCAATATGAAAAGCATGCCAAGGAGGAGATGATAATCCGATATATCTGGCTCGAAGGTAATCCGATCTTTGTGGTTGTCGCTCCTAATTTGCTCACCCTGATCTATCTCCTTCTTGCAGGTCGGACGATGAGTTTGCCCAGGGAGGAGCTGATGAGGCTGGCCGCGGAGCAAGTGGCACAGTAGGCGGCCCAGCAACCAGCGAAGGGCGGCAAGAAGAGGGCTCAGGAGGGGACGTCAACGGCGAAGGTGGAGAAGCTTGTTCGAATGAAGAAGACGAAGGTGGCGGAGGCCACGGTCGCTTCGGGTCCTCGGGCGATCGGGACAGATGCCATCCACCCTGCCGAGTGCTCCGCGACTAGAGCCGATGCCACGACCATCGATCTCGAAGCTGAGGAAGGCAGGTAGGCCGACCCAGAGGCCCAAGGATCCCAAAGCGGGCGGCCGCATCTGATCCCCGAAGCTTTGATCCAGACCCCGGCTCCCCCGGGGAGCTCCGTTGGGTCGGGCTCTATCGGTCGAACGACAACTAGGGCCCGTTGGCCCTACGACTGCCCACGGTTTGGGCTAGAGAAACCCGCTCACCTGAGCTGTGAGGCGACGCTCGCAGTGTTCAAGTCAAAGAGAGACGAGCTCTTGTCTTTACTGGGGGAGGCTCCCCTGGCAACGTCTTACTCGGTTGGCTCCGCCGAATCGATCTTCGACAAGGCCGGTGTGGCAGCGAGGCTAGCTGAGAATAGTCTTCTCCCCCTGGACAGGGAGTTCCTAGCAAATGTTGGTGCAGAAAGGTTGTGCGCATCGGCCTTGTGGCATAGCATTCAGTTAGGTCAACCGGCCTCCTTACAGACACTTATTTTTGCCTTGGTAGATTCTAACCTTTTCTTGCTTTATTGTGCAGGCCAACGCCATAATGGTCACCCTCAGGCGTCGCACCTCTGCCATAACCCAGGCCGAGGTCCAGCTCGAGAAGAGGGAGGCGGAGCTTGTCGCCCTTACGAAGGCGGCTGACGAGTGGGTGGCGAAGACCAAGTATGCCAATTTGAAGGCATCGTTTGCCGAACAACCGACGACGATCTGGAAGCTGGAGGCATGCTTGAAGGAATTTGAGGAGAGGGCTGCCACTAGAGAAGCTCGCCAAGCCGAGCTGGATGGCAATCTAGAGCGGGAGAAGGCGTGGGCGGCCGAGCTGGAGGCGCTGGTGAAGTCTGGGAAGGCGGAGCTGGAAGCGAAGACGGAGAAGTTCCGCGCTTACCAGACAGAGAAGTTTGTCCCCGCCCTGGCGATGATGAAGAGGAAAGGCTTGGAGGAAGGTCGGGCGGAGGGCTGGGAGGCGTGCCTCCGAAGGATCAAGGAGAAGGCAGTGAGCCTTTATCCTTCAGTCGACGTGGATTTTGACTTGTTGGCAGCCTCCGATGGGGAGGAGGAAGAAGTGTCCACGCCGGGCAATGAAGAGGCCCCATCGACCGAACCGGAGGTGGCAGGGGATACTCAAGCGAGTGAAGGTCTGGTCGGTGGCGACCAGGGGGAAGGCGGCCATGGAGATGAGGGCCAGGGTGCTGTATGAGATGTTGGGGTAGGGGATTTAGGGGCCGGTCTAGGGGCCTTGGCGTAGGACTTAGTTTAGTTTTCTTTGTAGGAGTTTTGGCTGTTTTGGCGGTGTCGACCTAGATGAGGTTATTTTTTGTAAGGTCGGCACCCGGGATATACTTGTAAAAAATTTTACGTAATGAAACTTATTTTATGGTCCGAGCTTAATCTTCTCGACTAGTGGCTTGGTTCCCTTTCTCGGATTGTAACTTAGCGTGGCCCAGAATGTGTGTTGCCCCCGACATTCGGGGCAAGCGAGATCTAGGGAGAGGTCGTGCCGGATGTCGAGAGTATAGACCATTGTTTGGCTTTCGGAGTTTGAGGGGGGAGGGTGATTGCGCCCAGATATACACCCAGAAAACGACTGTAGTTTTACCGCAAGCGCACGGCGTAGTGGCGAGCGAGTATCGAACACAGGGAGGACAATTGACAGTATCCTACTTTGATTACCTAGCTATGGACGGTATAAGAATAGTTTGGATGGTAATGTCACAATCGTTCGAATAGCAAATAGATATCAATATAATAAAAGCGTCTAGGGATAGGAAATCCCCAATACGGACCGTTTCTCATCCTTGTGAATCATCAATTTCAATGTTGCAAGGCTTGAATGTTGGTGAACTAGTCGCAACTTAATGTAGAACTAAGCTCACACTCTCGCGCTATTGCCGGTCTATAGCAACCTAGATTAGTGCCCACTCTCGTGCAAACCCTAACCTAAACCACTAGCGTGAAGGTCGACATCATCATCCAATCGCAACTCGAGCCCACTCTCGTGCAAACTCGAGCTACGATCTAGGTTATGATAGTTCGTATTCGTCTAATCTCTTGCAAACGAATATTAGTATAGATTTATAATAAAAATCCTAGCGTTGGTCCAATCTCTTGAAAACCAAATCTAGCGGATCTCAATTATAAACCTAAATCGAATATCTAGGCCTTCCTATCAATTGGGTCCAATCTCTTGCAAATCCCAATCGATAGAAATTCCTAGCTACTCGTAGTAAATCAATCACAACCTAACCTTTCTTCAATCTTAGCAACAATTCTATTCATTCATCACAATTTAAAAGATCGGGTTCATATGGTTCATCCTCATGCCCTAGAACGACAAAACTACTCACAAATCATCAAGAAAATCTCAGAATTAAAAAATAGAATCATGGCACAATTCATTGTAGAGAATAGACAATTCATAAAAATAAGATTTTTAGTAAGGAAGAACAAACCAAAATTGTCGCCTATGATCTCCAGCTGAGATTTCACAAAAGAATAGCCGTCAAAAAATAATAGAAGTCTCTCCTAAAACTAGGTTTAAATACAAGCTAAAATCGTCCAAAAATCGTGACAAAACTGCCCCTGCGCAGCCCAGAATTCGCAATCCTCGCAGCAGTCGGAATGCATCACTCGGCCGAGTGACCTATGTCACTCGGCCGAGTGACAAACCCAATAAAAAACAGAGAGTTTGAAAGTTTCAGGGGTCTGTCGTTCTGGCTGACTCGGGCAAGTGGTCTTCTTTACTCGGCCGAATGAGTAATCATACTCGACCGAGTAGGCTTCCTCAGAAATTCCAGTAACTTGGCAGCTTCTCGGGATGAAATCCATGTACCACTCGGGCGAGTGAGCTTTCTCACTCGGCCGAGTGGGCTTCCTTGTTCGGCCAAGGAAACTTTAAGATTTTACTGTGTGTATCTGTTTCACTCGGCCGAGTACAGCTTCTGACTCGGCCGAATGAGCAGTCAGCTCAGCCGAGTGGGCTGTATCCATCTTCATTTCTTCTCATCCTCGCCTCCTCGTCGCTTCTATTGAATTTTTTCCTCTTCCGCTCATCCTCTAGCGCTGCTAACTCCTCAAATGAGCTGTGGGCGACGCCTTGAAGTGCGTGAAAATCCTTTGATCTCATTTTCGCTCCAAATCGCTCCATATCTCCTGAAATACGACAAAAACAAGAAATAGTGAAAAGCAATGCGATATCGTCGAATAATCGTGGAAAATGCAGTATGGGCTATCAAAACGACATGAAAACATGCAGAAAAAACGTGTAAAATATGGAGCGATCAAAATCCCCCAAGCTTACCTCTTACTCGTCCTCGAGGAAGATGAGTAAAAGGCGAACCCGGCGGTAAAAACAAGGAAAAAGGAAAAAGAAGATAGAAAAGAAAACAAAGAGGGAGGTGCTAGATCATTTCCTCAGGACGTGGACTTGCTTACTCAAATAGCATACGGCGGATAAAAACATGCCAAAGATATGAAATATGAAATCATTCTAGAATTAGCATCGTCTGAAGCATCTAAACTAATATACATAATCATAGACCACACACTTTTCAATTGATCGCTTTCTATTTGGAGTATAAGAGGTATCACACAATATGAAGCAATAAGAATAGAAAGGAGTGGTTTTCATGAAATGCATGCTAAGTTTCAATTCCTGGACTTCGTAAAACTTTTAGTAATCTCCCCAAGTATAGAAAATTACCTAGCCTAGGTTGTCATGAACAGTCAAGTAGCCACTCTCTCTCACATCATTGGATCCCCTCCCCCAAGCTTATCTATAATCGTGGTGGCATCAAATTTAGCAATAAGAACATTCCACATTTTTGAAGCTCCAAGAAACAAAAATAAAAGAGGGAAGAAAGAAAGGAAAATGAAAATGAGATCATATATATACTTCTTTTCTCATTTCCTATTTTCTCTTTTTTTTTCCTTTTTTTCATATCAATATATACAACTGCGATCCCAAATCAAAAGATAGAGAGATATACATGAATATTTTTTTTCTTTTTGCTTTTCTCATAACATCGCACATTGCTTTATTCCTCTTAAATAACTATTAATTTTTTTCTATTTTTTGTTTGATGTGTTTGGGGTTTGTTTGAGATTAAACTTGAGACTTTAGCGGAGAGACACGATACAGATGTCATCGACGTAGCGTTCTGTGGCTTGGGCCATATCAATATTGTTTACGTGTGTTTTTTCTTCACTGAAGTAGTCGGATGATTGGGTTGTTGCAATAGCTGACGTAGGACGATGAAGGGTGACATGTGTAGCTGACTAAGCAATGTGCGAGCTATTTACGGTCTTGATAGGCTTCGTTTCGAGCTATAGGAGTAGGCTTCGATCCGAGCTATCTCCGGATTATTTGCAAACTGGGAGGGTCGGATCTGGGGTTCGATCAAATCCACTCCGATGCTTAAATCAGTAGGTGAGTGAAAGGGGCTCAGGGTAGCTATGTCTCACTTGTTGGGAGGTCGTTCGCTAGATATCGCGCCGAGTTTTGGAAGAAATGTATAAAGTGGAGTCGATGCTAAAGTACCTGAGTGTTGGTTCTCATAGATTCCTCCCCTCTCTCATTGTTTGAGAGTTATTTATAGGTGATGGTTTGGTGAATGTCATTCGAATGTAATGTCTGAGCAATTAAGACATTTTATTGTATTTAGCCTAAGATGTCGGCATTGATAATGAGCTAACGGCTAATCATATTTGAACCACTAGATCATTAACCAACGCATTAACTGAAGGAGCCCCATGGTAAATCAAGATGACGCCTTGAATGGGGAGATGATCGGCTGCACGTGAGGGCCTCTGGGCTATTGGGCCGAAGTTGTGGGCCTCAACTGGGCTTGTCGGCTTAAGATAAATACCCGAGCAGTTACTGAGACGGCCCAACTCTATGTCAATGGTCCACATCTCCCTGAGCTCATTCGATGTGACAGTTTAGGTTGGATGATGTGATACGCATGGAATGGATGTGTGAGACAGTCGAAACGACGCATTTAATGTTGGCCGCCAGAGCGCCATGCTATAGGGTTTGCCCACCAAAAGAGCATAGAATTCAGGGCGTCACCACTTTGAGATGTCGTCATGCATTTGAGATCAAACGGCTGAGTTTGCCTCAAAAGACGTGCATTCATGTATAAATGGAGAACAAGGGTTAAAGAAAACTCTCTCTGATCTTTAAAGAATTTGTGCTCTCCTTTGCCTCTGCATTCTTTGTTTTCCTCGCTCGATCTCGTCACCGCCCACGTAAGATAGTTCTCTCTTTTGTCGATCTTCTTCTATAGATTCAAACTTTGAGATGTTGAAAATCAAAGAAGTTCGTGCTACTAATAGCACTGAGGATGCTTTTCGGTTGAAAGAGCTTCCACATTCCAAAAAAGTGCCGAGAGAGCGCCCAGCCTTGAGAGCCCAGGCAAGCATTTGATAAAGGAAAGTGCTTACTCATCGAGCCCCTCGACTCAATGGCCCCAGCCGGGGATGATGCCTCCTTTGTACGTAAGGAGATTCCACATATTACCCCCAAAATCTCTCTTCTCAAATTCATAAGATTTGAACTGAGTATATCTCACCTCCTTACGGGGTTCGGGCCCCTCATGCTAATAAGAGGGTCTGCTTCCTCAAGAAGCGAGAGGTCGGGGTCTACTCCAAGGCCTTTTAGCATGGACTCCGTTTCCCCTTCATCCATTTATTCTTGAAGTCCTGAATTTCTTTGAGCTCTCCCTCTGTCAATTAATGCCAAATTCTATTTCTTCTTTGGTCGGCATTATTATGCTTTGCTTGCTAAATGAAGTGAAGCCGACCTTACCACTTTTCAATTTTTTCTTCCAAGTGAAGCTTGCTCCACATGGCGTGTGGTATTATATCATCGCTAGGAGGAATATGAACCTCATCCTGAATCTTCCAAGCAAAGTTCATGATTGGAAGGATACTTTTATCTTCATCACCTTCCTCCCTTTCCTGGACGAGGTGATCTTTCTCACCCATTAAGGTCACTCTGTTGGATCCTGTGGATGGCAAACAACACTAGAAGGGGGTTGAATAGTGTTATATGAATAAAACTTTTTCGTAAATTAACAACACAAAGAATAACTTCCCTTCCAATGTTACCTGAGGAACCAAGTAGAGTGATTTACGCTTGGCCCTTAATCAACACGATGATCTCCAAATTAAGATGAGACGATATATCAACGATTAAGATCAAAAGAGTAGCAATAATAAAATAGGTCTTACAACGGAATGAAATAAGACTTGTGATTAATGAGCAAGAATAGATTAATACGTGATTGCAGATGACATATACTTCAACAATAAATAAGTTAACGTAAAGTAAATGACAATAAATAATCACAGAAAATTCATACAGAGAGACAAGCGATTTTATCCTAGTTTCCCACCTATGTACATCCAGTCCCCGACCGTCACATATCGAGATTAAATCCACTATTGCCTTAGCAATACAATTACATAACTTCACTTGGGGTGGGACTAGATTTCCCAATACTCTCTCCCTTTTTGATGATGACTCCCAAATGAAAAACAGATGAATAATATGTATATGACTAGAAAAACAATGAGTAAGTATACTCACTCCCCCTGCTTAGATATGGTATGAAATCATATCATACTCCCCATGCATCAAAGCTGGTTATGTTGCCCCTGCTTAGATGCGGTATGAAATCATATTATACTCCCCCTGCATCAAAGCTGGTTAGCAGCATACTATCATATATTATTCATTCATGTTTTTGCTTTTCACTTTTCTTCCCGTTGCAATCATACAAAAATATGATAGTATACATAACAATTGTTATCAAGTGAAAAATGAAGTAAAAACATATGTGTGTAGTTATAGTTCTTCTTCTCGGAATATGCTTCGAGCTTCAATTAGCTTATGCACAACCTACACACTTAAGCAATAATTAGTACACATCAACATTTGGTGTGATCATCATCAAAACCACTTGGGGTGGGACTAGATTTCCCAACACTCTCTCCCTTTTTGATGATGACTCCCAAATGAAAAACATATGAATAATATGTATATGACTAGAAAAACAATGAGTAAGTGCCCCCCCCCCCCCACTTAGAAGTGGTATGAAATCATATCATCATCCCCATGCATCAAAGCTGGTTATGTTGCCCCTGCTTAGATGTGGTATGAAATCATATCATACTCCCCCTGCATCAAAGCTGGTTAGCAACATAGTATCATATATTATCCATTCATGTTTTTGCTTTTCATTTTTCTCCCCCTTGTCATCATACAAAAAAATATGATAGTATGCATACCAATTGTTATCAAGTGACAAATGAAGTAAAAAAATTAACATGAGTGAAAATAGTCTATCCCCATTGTCAAAAATTATCTGCATAACATAGTTAGTATGCAATTTCATTTCCTACCAAGCAAGTTATATGGGAGATATCAAGAAATAATAATAGGCTTGTTACAATAATTAAAGCAGTTTAAGGGTAGTGTATTAAGCATATTACACATCAAGTCATCAAATCATCAAAACATCAACACATCACATGCGCAAAGTATTTAAGAATTATTACAGACCAATGTTCAAAAAATCAAAGTATTCAGCATGTGATCAAATAATCTAAGAAGAACCACCATTCTTCTTCTCCTTCTTCAGTTCCTTTATCTCTTCAAGGATCTCTTTAAGGACTTTTTCTGTAATCTGATTGGTGCTCACCACCAAGTCCTTCAGATTCTCCACCTTGTTGTTGAGATATTTGAAGCCATTGTCTTGAGAAATCTTCAACTAAGCCTATCCTGAATCTCAATGACGTAGGCAGGAACATCGTCAGAAGGTGAATGTTGTTCTTCTTCTTCAGTCTGTTCTTCTTCTTCAGTCGTTTCTTCTTCTTCTATGACTTTCTTACCTTTCCTTCTCTCCGTAGCAGAACTTGATTCACCCACTAACCTCTCCTCTGGAACATTCTGGTCTAAGTCTCGGTGAAGTCCCATGCAGGCAAGAGTACGAACATCAAAACAATAGTAGCTTCTAAGACCTCAGATTCATTTCCAGTGTGATATCATATGCCCTAAAGAGGATGGTAAGATAGTGGCCATTGGCTAAAGGAGTGTCAACTCTATTAGATAAGGTAGAATGGATAATGGAGTCCATAATGATCTTAGCCCAGTTCACTTTAATGTTGCCAAGCATAGCATAGATGCACTTAGCCTGACGCTCAGAAAGTACAACATGGCTACCAAACTTTTGGGTAATGTTGTAGGACAGGATGTTCGTTCAGATCCTAGCGGGATATCTAAGATCACTATTAGGCATATTAGTGAGGAAATAACTTCCAGGCAAGAACATCTTGTTTAGAATATTTTCATCAACCATTTCAATCTCATCAAGGAGTTTCCCGGTGTAGGGAATTCCTAAGGCTTGTCCTAAAGATCGAACAGTAATTTGGAGTTGTGTGTCCAGAACTTTAGTGCGAATGCGTGATTTATTAAGGTATCATCAATGTTGGCATAGAATAAGTGAACCAATCTGGGATAGCATATGTATGAGTTATCTCTAGAGAATAGATTCAACAGATTTAGATATTCAAGACTGTTGCATATTCCATAATTCTCAACATTTTCTAGGTTGACAAATCTTTCATGAAGACTTTGTCTTTTGGAGATGCTTAGAAATTTGGCATAGTATCTGGAATTAACAAGATATGGTTGAATTACTTCTCTTTCGCTTAATGCATGAGAAGAATCGGCTACTCTCCCTTTCTTGGAAACAAGCACTTTCCTTGGCATGATTTCTAGGAATTGAAATGAAATATTAAGGAGAGAAGGAAGAGATAACCTTGATGAAGAAAGTTTCCTTGAAAGTTTGAGGAATCCTAAAGAGATTCAAGCTCCACAAGAAGAGACAACCAAGAGAACCAAGAGAAATCCCAAATGAATCTCCTAAAGGTGGTAGTCGGCTACCTAGGGTTTGAGAGTTATAGAATTTTATAAAAGTTCGATGAAAAGAGGGAAGAATCTTGTCCATTGATTTAAAGATGGAGTGGTTGAGATCAAAGACTCTTATTAGGCATAAGTCATCTAGTGGATATGAACCCAATAAGCCTTGGAAAATCCACTTAGAGTTAGTCAAAATAACACAGAATTTCGGCAGAAAATTCTCTGGTAGTTGACTCCCTCATTTGGTAGTCGACTCCCACCTGTGTATAAGAAAATTTCTCATCCCGAGGAGATCCAAATTTGATAGATGAGTGGTTTGCCAAAATTTGGAAAAGTGAGTTATATAAACATAAAACGTACATATATGAAGCCATTAAAAATCATAATCATCATTTTAAACACTTATATAATTCTTACACACTTACGAAGCGACGAAATTTAGAGGTTTTTCCGCAATGTGCTGATTTTTGTTCCAAGTGTTAAGCAAATGTCTTTTGCTTTCCTCCTTCGTTTAGAGTACCTGAAAAGATGTAAACGTTGTGGTACTCTCATCTTCTTGAGTCCGGAGGATTAGTTTGCAGGAAGCTAAACAGAATAAGGTTGCCAAGTGTTGGATCATGTGGATGACAAACAACACTAGAAGGGGGGTTGAATAGTGTTGTATGAATAAAAACTTTTTCGTAAATTAACAACACAAAGATAACTTCCCTTCAAATGTTGCCTAAGAAACCAAGTAGAGTGATCTATGCTTGGTCCTTAATCAACATGATGATCTCCAATTAAGATAAGATGATATATCAATAATTAAGATCAAAAGAGTAACAATATTAAAATAGATCTCACAGTGGAATGAAATAAAGACTTGTGATTAATGAGCAAGAATAGATTAACACGTGATTGAAAATGACATATACTTAAACAATAAATAAGTTAGCATAAAGTAAATGACAATAAACAATCTCAGAAAATCACACAGAGAGACAAGCGATTTTATCCTAGTTCCCCACTTGGGTACATCTAGTCCTCGATCGTCACAGATCGACATTAAATCCATTATTGCCTTAGCAATACAATTACCTAGCTTCACTCGCTAGGATTTCCAACGACCTAGCTCCACCACTAGGATTTCTAACCACCTAGTCTTAACTAGGATTTACACCACCACCACCTAGCCTTAGCTAAGGTTTCCAACACCCTTATCTCTAAGGGACTCAAAGTAAGATCAGATCCAATTCACCGCAATAAGTTAGTGGAGATTGGTTTTACACCCAACAATTTTATAGCCAAGAAGAATGTGCAATTATGCTCTATGTGGCTAAAGAATTAATCTTTATTTGATCACATAAAGAATATAGTTGATTCAATGTGATCAAGAAACTTTGTTGTTTTAAAATCATTTTAAGAATATTCAAAAAAATGAAGTAGAAAGGATTTTAAAACAACTTGTAATAGCTAAATAAAAATGATATTAAAAGAAGATAGAAAATTACGCGCAAGATTAAGATCAGAATATAAAAATAGTTTGGCTGTAAAAACTTGAGAGAGATGAAAAATTAAAGAGCATGAAAGCTTTGAGAAAATTTTGAATTTTGCTCAAGAATTATTGGTGTAGAAAAGGTCTCAATGGCTCTCTATTTAAAGGGCTAATAAGGAATTCAAATTATTTCAAAAACCTTTGACTTTTACCCCAAAACGGCAACAAAACAGATTCAATGAATCTGGCCGTCGACAGCTGGTAGTCGACTCCCAACTTTGGTAGTCGACTCGCAGAGCAATTTCTGAGAAATTCTGCTACAGTTGGTAGTCAACTCCCAAGTTTGGTAGTCGACTCCCAGAGCAGTTTTCTGAGAATATCTGCTACTGAAAGGCAGTCAACTCCTGGATATTTGGCGGTTGACTCCTTCTTGAAAAATGATTTTCTCAAGAAGTTTTGCTCTCGTATTATTGAAAATAAGTTTATATAGTAGTAACATTAATTCAAAACCATTTTCAAAAATTCTTTTTGTGTGTGTGCATGTTCTTTCTTGGCTTTGACATAATCCCATGAAAAAAGAAAAATAACTCACACCTAGTCACTATGAAGAACTTGAAGCCATGGATAAGCTTGAGCTTGAGCTTGTTGCATATGCTTCACTTGAATTTAAGCTCCACTTTAGCTTGAGCTTGAGCACATTCTTTGAGCTTCATCTTCGAGCTTCTCTTGTGCTTAAGTTGAAGCTTAAGGATGTAGACGTGGAATGTGAGCTCAATCCTTCTTCATCTTCTAGGTGTCTAGTTATAGTTCTTCTTCTAGGAATATGTTTCGAGCTTCAATTAGCTTATTGCACAACCTACACATTTAGGCAATAATTAGTACACAAGAACATTTGGTGTGATCAGCATCAAAACCACTTGGGATGGGACTAGATTTCCTAACAGTCTCGGCCCTTCAGCTTCAATGGAAATAGCCCTTTCTGAGGTTGAGTCCGAGGTAACTGAGCTTTAGTTGGCTCTGCGGCCGAAGAGAGGTCGGTTAATGACTTGCTGAATGACGAATGGTTGAAGACCATCCTGTGGGCTCTGAGTAAGGTCAATTTTTAGATTTTGCTCTCATATCTGCTCACCCCAGTCTTCTTTCTTTTTGTAGAGATGGTTGGACAAGAATTCAACGCAACCTATGAGATGCAAAGACTCCTTTGTACTGGGCTTAAGAAGTTCATAGGTAGTACATCTGCCCAACCATTAGCTCTTTCATCAACGAACTGGGGCTAAGATCAATTCAAGCCGCTAGAAGATCGACCGGGGTTGATGATTGTCTAGCCAATGCTATTGAGAGATTGACCATGGTCGTTGACGATTCGAAGAAGAGTGATCTTCCCCCAACTCAAATTGATGAACCCATGAAAAAGAAGAAGGATGAGGTCCCCCCGGTTCCAAGGAAGTCATCTCTGTCAAAGCCATGCCACCAGGGATGTTGGTAGTGCCCCCTAGCCCATGGGGCTATACATTGTGGCCGTGGGGAGGCCTTATTCCTCAGTCATAGGTGCCCAGATCGATCCCTTCAGAATATGAGCATGCCATGATACCAGTTAGGTCGACTCAAGCCGACTTTCAAAGCTCTGAGGACGGTATTATCAAGCCTGTTCATCTAGTACGGATCGAAGAATCGATCTTTTCAAATGGCAAGGTCGCAGCTCAACTTGCCAAGAATTCATTCCTTTCACGAGATCGATCCATTCTATGGAGAGTAGAGTCAGAACGGCCAGCCAAGACCCTAGTCTGGCATAATGAATTAGTCGGTACATCTTCTTTTCTCTTTTTTCCAGATTTTTGCAAACTGTTATGTATGAATTTTGCATACTGCAAACGTAGTTGTCCTCAATGGCCGTTGAGTCGCACCACCAAGCAGTGGAAACTGCCAATGCTGAGGCGAGCATTGCTTTAAAGCATGCAGAGATGGTTGCTGCAAAGGAAACTGCCAATCAAGCGAAGGGTCAGCTAGAATTGTCTTTCCTTACATTCAATGAGCTCAAATCTCTGGTCATAGAAATTGAAAAATCTTTGTCCGAGGAAGACTATCGAGCTTCCGTGGTTGATGACTGAGGAAAATGTCCCGGCTGAGGCTGCTTGAAGAAAGCAAGCCGAGGAAGATGCCAAGGCTAAAGAAGCTCAAAGGAAGCGAACTTAGGAGCAACTTTTGGATGAAAATGAGAGGGGGAAAGGAGAGGGCCAATATTCTGGCTCAGCTTGCTTAGTTTAAGGCGATAGATGCAGAGAAGATTGCTACCAAGGTAGTGGAGAAATACATTGTAAACGTCATCTCCACTTAGGTCGCCCTATTGTATAGTGCGGCCTTCTTCAGATGTCAATCGGAAATTAAGCAGAAATTCTCCAATTCAGAGATCATCTTTGAACTGCTTGATATGATCTCTGACCAGGACGAAGACGTCAATCCCTCTGTTGTTGAAGAAAACCCTGTTGTCAAGCCTGAGACCCTTAAAGCATCTCCTTTTGAAGTACTGACTCCCACAGCTCCGACACCATAACTTTTATCTTTTTGTCTTTTTCCTTGTTGTACGAGCTATGCTCAAATTTTGAATGTACAAGCTTTCCTCTCTTTTAATAAAATTTCTTTTATGAAAATGGAAGAAGTCTTAGTTCGTCTCTTAGACCTCATAACTTTAATGGAGAACCTATGAGTATTCAAAGTCTTAACTCAGACTTGGATAAGAAATTCTAAAATCAGTTTGTCCCGGGAGAGTAGCTCTGAGCTTATAGAACTTCACACTAGATAGATAACTAAGAAATTAGTCATAGATGGCCTTCGAGCTTCGTAGGATCCCCACATCAGATAAAAAATCAGCTCCAAGACTTGAAAATTTTTCTAAAAATTTTCCAAGTCTTAGATCATAGAGGACCGATCTCAGCTCATAGAGGACTAAGGTTGGCCCTGGTGCCATCCATGCTCCTCCACAGCTCGGGTTTGCATAGTAAGAGAATGGGAAGCACGAGATGTGGAATATCATCTACCCTATTCGTACTCAACCCATTCATAGAAGAAAATCAGGTCTAGCTCTTATTGCTACAGTGGTTTGGTGAGCTGGGCATCAATATCGAGCATAGTGACTCGGCATAACAAATGAGAGATAATCTCGATCACTTAGAATAGAAGTCGATTGAGAATAACATTCGATCATATAGGTCGGCCTGCAGGGGGGAGTGGCCCTTGCCTTACGGCCGACAAAGAAATGGGTTGGTCCGTGGGGGAAGTGTACCCCGACTAACATCCAACAAATAGGTGGTCGGCATGCAGGGGAAGTAGCCCACCACCTTACAGCCGACAAAGAGCTAGGTTGGCCCAGGGGGTGGGGAGAGGCCCATGTTGGATATGGAAGACGTTTGTACACCCTTGTGGGGGATGTACGAGGGATTACGGACCTCGAACGTCGCGTACACAAAGTCGTGTGCAAAGGGAATCTGTTCCCTTGCGGAGAGGATCTCTGGATGAGCGGGAAAGTCGCATTATATATGCATAAGTGCATGCGACATATGGCTAATAAAGGGGGAATATCTTAAGATTATGTTGTACCATGCATATGGTACAACTTAAGCTTATAATGTGCCATGTATCATGGTACACCTTAATTAAGTTGTTCCAAAGGAACAACTTACCCTAAAATAACTACCTTGGGGGCTATAAATAAGACCCAAGGGTAGCCATTTTCCTTACACATTTTTGCATGAAATTCATGCATGCATCTTCTTCATAGCGAAGCTCTGCAGAAATATTTCCTCTCCCTCCATCCAAGTTCTTAATCTAAAATAGAGATTTAGATTGTGGATTAGTAGCCTTACTCCGTTCGTGAGTAGACTCGATCCGTCGTGGCGAATCCGAAGGCGAAGTTCGTAGACTACCGTGCCGCGTACGCAAGCGTAAGTCTAAACTTCATATTATCGATCCTAACTCTGTTTTGGCAGGATCCTTCATTGGTATCAGAGCCATATGGGTTCGCCCCAGTCAATCCACCGCCCCGTCGAAACTACGAACGAGTCGTTGTCTTTTTCACGAATGGGTCTCCTACTATTACGGATATAGTAGGAACGCTTCGTGACGGAGAGAACGCAGCGGTTGTTTTTTTCACGTTAGGGTCTCCTATCATTACGGATATGGTAGGAACTCTCCGTGACGGGAAGAACCGACCGTTCACGTAGTACGTTATTCATTTTTGGCACACGGCCATTAAGAGATAACTAATTTCTTCGACGAACGGGTGCTTCATCGAGGAAGATGATGGAAGTTATTTCCATCGGGTAAGAGGAAAATTTGGTGCATGTGCACCATGGCCAAATGGGCCATGAAGGCCATGCACCCCCTCTCCTCATGCGGAGGGGGTTGGCTACGGCCAATAACCACCGGCGACCACCCCATCAAGGGGGAGGAATGAGTGCGGCAACCCCATTCAAAGGGGATGGCCGGCCATGGCCAAAGGGGCCATGGCCGGCCAACGCCGAATGGCCTTGGCCATGGCCGGCCATGGCCAAGCCATGACCGGCCATGGCCAGGCCGGCAGTGGCCGGCCTTGGCCAAGGGCCTGCCGGCCAGGCCGGCCCTGGCAGTGGCCAGGAGGCCAGGGCAGGAGCCCTGGCCCCGGCCAGCGGCCTGCCGGCCCTGGCAGAGGCCAGGGCCGGCGCCCTGGCCTCAGGCCAGGGCCTGGCCGAGGCCAGGGCAGGAGCCCTGGCCCCGGCCAGTGGCCTGGCCGGCAGGCCCTGGCAGAGACCAGGGCCTGGCCGGCCCTGGCCAAGGGGGCCAGGCCCCCTGGCCGGCCAGGGCAGAGGCCCTGGCCGGCCTTTGGCCAAGCCCCGGTCAGGGCAGAGGCCTTGACCGGGAGAAGTTGCAGTTCGAATATTGGTCGATCAATTTTGTGTTTTTGGTCGACCAATCTGGCAGAAGGTCCGGGTCGACTGCAAATTTGTCAACTGACCCATACGGGGTGACAAAGGGCATTGGTCAAACTCGAATGTGTCGATTAGCCCATACGGGGCTAACCACAGTGCCGACTAGTTCATACGGGACTAACATTTTAATGAAGTTTTTTTTACTTGGGCTCTACTCCTTGAAGACTAGCCATAGTGCTCTACTTCATGCGAGATTAGCCAAGTCATTGTGCTCTACTCTACGGAGATTAGCCAATGTACTTATGTAATTGTGCTCTACTCCTTGAAGATTAGCCGTAATGCTCTACTTCATGCGAGATTAGCCATGTCATTGTGCTCTACTCCACGGAGATTAGCCAATGAACTTATGACGTTGTGCTCTACTCTACGGAGATTAGCCAATGTATTTTAAATTCGTTTTGAAAAATACGTTTTCAAAAACGATTTTCCGCTGCAAAGTACTATAAGAGTACTAACATTTGATAAAGTGAGGGAGAAATATTGAAAGTTACTCTAGATGGTGATTGGAAACATAGTGACCTTTCCGATTCTAGAGTAACATCTTCAATATTTTTCGAAAGTAACTTATCAAATACTCGTTTTCCGCTGCTAGTACTATAAGAGTACTATTGTTTGATAAGTGATGGGGGAATATTGAAAGTTGTTCTAGATGGTGATTGGAATCATAGAGACCTTTTCGATTCTAGAACAACATCTTCAATATTTTTCGAAAGTAACTTATCAAATATAATATAATTCCAAGTGGGATTTGAATTTTTAGAACTATCCAAATGGGATACTCTATTATCATTTCAAGTGGGAGTTATATTTTAAGAATTTTTTATGCAATGTTTTTGATCGAACCTTCGGTTTTGTGTCTTTTGCAGCATTTTAAAAGTAAAATGTCTTCCGCTTCAAAGAATATCGTCGCTGAGTTAAACAAAGGTGAAAAACTCAACGGCGATAATTACAAACTTTGGTCCATAAAGATACAATACGTTCTAGAGGAGCAAGAAGTGCTCGAAACTCTAAAAAACGTTATGATTGAACCCGAGTTGGGCACTACGGTCCAACACAGACGAGACAAGGAAGCTTTTGATGCTTGGTCTCGGAAGAATAAGATAGCGCGCATTACGTTATTAAGCAGTATGGCTGATGACATAATGCGCATCTTCCGAGAATATGACCTAGCCATGGACATATGGTCCAAGCTAGAGGAGAAGTTCGGTGGCACATCGGTGTCCAAACTTCGCGCCTTAACTATAAAGTTCGATACATATAAGAAACGTCCAGATCATTCCATAGGGAAACATCTGCGACATATGGCGAACCTTATCTCGGAGTTAAAGTACGCAGGTCATGTGCTCACAGATGAGCAACAAATCCAAGCAGTCATACGTTCCCTACCAAATGGGTGGGATCAGATGAAGATGCATCTCACTCATAATGAGAGCATCAAGACCTTCAACGATGTTTCCAAGCACCTCGAATTAGAGGAAGAGCGGCTTGCGGCTGCCAAGCCAGGTGCAGAAGTGCACATGGTTGCTAGTTCCTCACACGGGGGAATGAAACGTAAAGATCGTTCGAAGTCTTCTAATGAACGTAATAAGCTACCTGAGTCTACCAAGGAACCCAAACATAAGGGTGGACACAAGAAATGGCACAAGAAGAAAGACTTGAAAAGGATCAAGTGCTTCAAGTGCAACAAGCTCGGTCACTATGCTCGTTCGTGTACGAGTGGAAGTGACGAGGTAACTTGTAATACTAGTTACATATGTGTTTCTAGTTCACTATTTCTTGTGGAATCTAATCCATTTTGGGATAATTGATTCAGGTGCCACCGACCACATAGCAAAGGACAGACGGTCCTTCGTGGAGTATCACCGGATAATCAAGGAATGAATTGGATCAATGTAGGAAACAACACACGTGTTGAAGTGAAAGGCGTTGGGACTCGCAAGCTTGTCTTGGACAACGGCCGCACTATCCTACTTCATAATGTTCTCTTCATTCCATATATTCAAAGGAATATTAAAATTGTGGTCAATTTATTGGGTCTTGGTTAATGGTTGGTTCCTTCATGTTTGTAATATGGACCTATTTTTGTAATAATTCCTTTATTGGTTCTGGGTTATGTATTTAAAGGATTCATTGTAATAAGTACAATGTATGATTTCTCATTTCCTTATGACAAATTCTTTGACTAATGAGTCTAATATAATTTGTTGGCACTCAAGGCTTGGTCATATTGGACCAACGCGTATGGATAGACTTGCCAAACGTGGCCTTCTATCCAATGTTTCAAAGGTTGAGATGTCGACCTGCGAACATTGCCTTAAAAGGAAATCTTGTCGCAGGCCGTTTGGAACCGGCACAAGGGCCAAGGTTCCATTACCTCTTATCCATTCGGACATATGTGGTCCGATGAATGTCAAGACAAGACGCGGGAGGTCCTATTTCATCACTTTTAATCGATGATTTCACCCGATTCGGTCATATCTATTTGATATCCCACAAAAGTGAAAGCACTAAACCTGCTTTAAAAACTATATGAGTTTAGTGGAGAATCAATTAGATCGCAAGATTAACGTCATGCGAACCGATAGGGGCGGTGAATATCAATCAACAAGTTTAAAGGAACTTTGTGATGAAAAAGGCATAGTACATCAGGTAACTATGCCTTATACTCCTCAACAAATTGGTGTTGCAGAAAGGAGGTATAGGACTTTAATGAAAAATGGTCTGTTCAATGATGGCGCAAGCTAACTTGCCAATCACCTTCTGGGGTGATGCATTATTGACAACCGTTTTCATTTTAAACCGCGTACCCTCGAAATCAGTTAGCTCCACTCCTTATGAGTTGTGGAACCAAAGGTCTCCTAACTTAAACATTTTACCTTGAGTTTGTGCATTCAACGCACATATTTCCTCCCATAAGTATGGCAAACTTGGGCCATGGGGAAGGAAATGTATCTTTAAACGATACGCATTAAACTCCAAAGGTTATGTTTTTGTTAGTCAGGAAGACAATGGTGTGCTAATTGAGTTTGAGTCGAGGGATGTCACTCTCTTGGAAAACGAGTTTCCAAGACAGGGCGAGATAAGTCAGGACTTATCTCTATTTGAGATTTGTGATCAAGAAGGATTACCTCATTCGAGTGGGAGAATTCTTGGTGAAAACGAAAATACTTTTTCACCTTCACCAATGGATTATACGAATGACGATTATCCTATTTCATACGGGAATAATGATCCAAGTGGGAGCAATTCTAACAACATTTCAAGTGGGAGTGATATTAGAATTGATCTAAATTCAAGTCAACAAGGACTTGAAGAATCTCAAATTTGCCGAATCATGCCCTGCGAATGACAAATGGATGGAAGCGATGAAGGAGGAATTGAAATCCATGAAAGTTAACCAAGTCTGGGACTTAGTTAACTCACCCAGAGGACATAGAGCAATTGGGAACAAATGGGTTCTCGAGATCAAGCATAAGGCTGATGGCTCTATAGATAGATATAAAGCTCGCCTTGTCGCGAAAGGTTTTACGCAACAGGAAGGGATAGACTACAAAGAAAACTTCTCACCTGTTGTGCGTTTTACCTTGATTCGCAATGGTAGCTTGCTTATACCTCGAATTACATCAGATGGATGTAAAGACTGCCTTTCTCAATGGAGAATTGGACGAGGAGATCAATATGGAACAACCAACAGGGTTTGTAAAAGAAGGTTTGTAAACTTCGTAAGTCCATATATGGTCTTAAATAATCCTCGAAGCAATGGTATATACGATTTCAAGAAGTTGTCTTATCAAATGGATTTTCCATACTTGATAAAGATAACTACGTATATATCAAGAGGATTAAAATCAAGCATGTTATTATGTCTCTATATGTAGATGACATTTTAATAGCCGGAAATGACAAGGGCTTTGTGATGAGTATCAAGGCTTGGCTTTCATCAGTATTTTAGATGAAAGGCATAGGAAAAGCCGCATATATCCTTGGAGTTAAGATTTCAAGGAGTCGTTCGAAGAAACTTCTTTCTCTTTCACAGGAGACTTATATAAAGAAGGTTCTAGAACGATTTAATATGCATGACTGCAAGTCCATTGATATTCATATAAGCATATGCGATAATTTATATCTGGAATCATGTCCAAAGAACCAAAAGGAAAAGGAAATTATGGAAAAAGTTCCATATTCCAGTGCAGTTGATAGTCTTATGTACACTATGGTGTGTACGAGACTGGACATCTGTTTTGCCGTTGGAAATGGTAAACTGTTACCAATCCAACCCAGGGCAAGAACACTGGAAAGCGGTTAAGAGGATAATGCAGTATCTTAAAGGAACTGCAGATTTGCAAAAGACTATGATAAAACCAAGAAGGTAGACATAAGGTACATATCTACGCATGAGATGATAGAGGATCAGCTTACAAAAGCGATCCCCAGAAATGTGTTTTATAAACACTTATCATCTTAATGATTGCGTATGGGCTGAGTTGTACCAAATATATATTCCCATGTCTAAGAAATGATCAAAATTAATAAAAGAATAAGTTCTTTTTCCAACATTGCATATGAATTTCTTAAGAAATGTTTGTGTACATTTTTTGAAATCTCAGCTGAATTGTGTGTATGTCGGACAGATTAAGGTTGGCTCTCTCACATGAGCAACCGCCTTATCTTATCAGATGGATAAGATAGAGATGAGACTAGTTTAAAGTCAAAATCATTAGACGAATGATTTAGAGTCATGACTTTAACAAGATAGTCGAATGAAAGATCTGCATCATATGGATGCTTACAAAAGATCTGAGATCTGTATCACAAGGATATAAAGATCTCATTGGATTTTTTAATCCTATCTGTCTTATGCAGGATAAGAGTCCGGGAATATTTCCTGAGTAGTAAGGGGACTCAAAAGATAGGCACTGTGGTGTCTGATCTTTCATCCGTACAACATCATTAAGACATACTCTCCCTGGGAAAGGAGTGATGTTGTAATACGTGTTCATACCACGTAAGCATTTCGACCACTGAGTTAGTAGCAATAGTGTTTGCTATTATGTGAGACTCAAAGGCCATACGGGTCTTAACTCTTACCCTCAAGGACTCCAATTGGTTCCTTTAGATTTGACGAGATGATCGCTATCTTAGCGTGTTACTAATGGGCTATGGTAATTCGGCTCGGCGGGGCACGTTAGAAAAGCGAATCAAGTCAAGATCATAAGGTTCGCAAGAAGAGGAAGATTGATTTCATATTCGCATTTGGACTTTAATGATTCAAAGCTGGCCAGCCAATTGTAATCCAGATGGGATTCAATTGTTGAATATAAAGTACAAGAAATGTGAAGAAATAATCTAGGGTAAAGCATGCGTTGAACTACTCAACTTTGCACCTTCGAGGTCGTTGTGTATCTCTAACAAGTGCACAACAACAGACTCTACGCGCATGACGGTCGCACGGTCTATTTCTCGGTATGATAGATGAAAGAACTAAGGGAAAGACGTTCTCTTACAATCCCCTCAAGTGTGAGTGGGAGATGTTGGATATGGAAGACGTTTGTACACCCTTGTGGGGGATGTACGAGGGATTACGGACCTCGAACGTCGCGTACACAAAGTCGTGTGCAAAGGGAATCTGTTCCCTTGCGGAGAGGATCTCTGGATGAGCGGGAAAGTCGCATTATATATGCATAAGTGCATGCGACATATGGCTAATAAAGGGGGAATATCTTAAGCTTATGTTGTACCATGCATATGGTACAACTTAAGCTTATAATGTGCCATGTATCATGGTACACCTTAATTAAGTTGTTCCAAAGGAACAACTTACCCTAAAATAACTACCTTGGGGGCTATAAATAAGACCCAAGGGTAGCCATTTTCCTTACACATTTTTGCATGAAATTCATGCATGCATCTTCTTCATAGCGAAGCTCTGCAGAAATATTTCCTCTCCCTCCATCCAAGTTCTTAATCTAAAATAGAGATTTAGATTGTGGATTAGTAGCCTTACTCCGTTCGTGAGTAGACTCGATCCGTCGTGGCGAATCCGAAGGCGAAGTTCGTAGACTACCGTGCCGCGTACGCAAGCGTAAGTCTAAACTTCATATTATCGATCCTAACTCTGTTTTGGCAGGATCCTTCAGCCCATGCCTTACGGTTGACAAAGACTTAGGTCGGTCTGTGATGGGAGTGGTCCCCCTGCCTTACGGCTGACAAAAAGCTAGGTTGGTCTGAGAGGGGAGTGTCCCACCCCCTGCTTTACGGCTGACAAAGAGATAGGTCGAACCACAGGGGAGTGGCTCCCGACTAACAGCCAACAACTAGCTAGGTCAGCCCACGGGTGGAGCATCCCCCAACGGCCAACGAAGAGATAGGTTGGCCCGCAGGGGGGAGTGGTCCATCGACTAACAACCAACAACTAGCTAGGTCGGCCTACGAGGGGAGTGGCCCCTCGTATTGCGGCCGATAAAGATATATGTTAGCATGGGGGACTGGCTCCACGCCTTACAACTGACAAAGAGCTAAGTTAGCCTACATGGGGAGTGGCCCCCTCCCTTATGGCCTATAAAGAGATACGTTGGTCCGTAGGGGATTAGCCCTTGACTAACAACCAACTAGCAGCTAGGTCGGCATGTGAGGGGAGTAGCCCCCTATCGTACGGCCGACAAATCGATATGTCGGCATGTGGGGCTGGGGAGTATCCCCCTGCCTTAGGACTGACAAAAAGATAAGTTCGCATGTACCCTGTATTTTCGAATACGGGTATTATGTACATAATATTGATTGTATTCATATGACTAATAATATAGTGTATTTCAAGAATTTTTCTTTAATTTTTAAAATAGTAAAAATTAATTTTTTTAAATATCATTTGAACTTAAATGGGTGTATACTTGGATGGTATATTTAATATTTTTTAGTAAATAAGTGGTATTACATTGGGTATCTCTATTGATTAGAAATGAACCCAGCCCCATTAAGAGGAACACCTCCTCCTTTTGATGTGTTAGCTCCTCCTTAACTCCCACCAACTCAGTTATCCACCTGGCACACTAAGGAAGTAGAAGGAGGTGATGAGGTTTGTTTTGGGGCTGCTTGAGGAAGAAGGAAAGAAAAGTAAAAAAGAGAGCGAAAAAAGGAAAGGAAATTCAGCTCTCTCTCTCTCTCTCTCTCATGCAAGAAACAGAACCCAATTTCCCTTCTCCTATCTCACGCAAACCCGACTCTCCCTTGCTCCATCTTACGCAACTCACAATATCAACACCAACCCCCTCCTTCTTGGCTGAATCAATCCCTTCCCATCTCCTCCTCCTTGGCATCACCTCCATCAGGCAACCACACTCCCTTATAGTTCCTCAAATACAAACACAAAGTCAAACTTCGAGCCCCAGTTCTGATCTACTGGAGAAGAAGGAAGGGGAGCTAAGCTGTTAGATGGTCTACACAGAGAAGAAGGGCCCCAGAGTTCTAGGTGGACTGCTCAGGTATGGTTCTAACTAAGTTAGATAGGATTCTATTGGAATCGTGTAAAGTTTTTGAGTCCGTCGCTGTCGAATTTGACAGTAGACGAAACCACACGGCAGTATGGTTCTTCCCATACGACCGTATGGTGTTCTAAATAGTCATATGATCGAAGGAACGACCGTGTAGAGGAAATTAGCACCAAACAGCCGTATGGCCAAAACCAGATGGCCGTGTCACACCTTAAGCCTTGAGTATTAAGTTAGACCGTATACTCACTCTATAAAATTCCACACTGCAGTATGGCCAAAACCATACGACCGTGTCACTGAAGTTACTAAATACCACACGACCGTATGGATTAGACTATACGGCCGTATGCTCACTAATGCTTCCATTTTCCCCTTGGCCATTCCTTCCACCACACGGTCGTATGATATCTTATAAGGCCGTATTGTTGAGTATTGGTGTTTCATATCAATCTTATTTTGATGATGATCACACCATTATGTTGTTGCTAATGACTCTCATGTTTTAGTCTCACAGTTTCATTTCAAGAATATCTTTCTTGGAGACTAATCACTTGGTGCAAAGATGGACATCAAGTGCAGAATGGCCAAAGCTTGGACTCAAGGGGTGCCAAAGCATGTAGATGATGGAGAGCATCAAGGCATCAGATGGAAGACATAGACTCTAAGGAAAAACAATGTAATCTATGTAATATTTCCTTTATTGCTTTCTCTCTCATTTGAGTCTAGGATATTTGTAATGCCTTGTTAGATGGTCTACTCATACATACATATGCATTTAACCATCTTAGTGAGCCTTAGGATTATCATAGAATCCAACCTAATAGGTTCATCTTGACCAAAGACTCATTTGGAGTCTCTGGCTTTACATCCGTCGCCTGATGAGGAATTTATAGTCGTGGGTGATTTCCAGTCGCATGTCGATCCTTCTACAGTCGACTGATATGCACTGCTCAAGTCAACATTTCAATTGACTCAAACTTAAGCTTTACGCACAGTCGACTGCTGCTCAGTTTACAGTCGCTTGTAGATTTACAGTCACCTGGGAATTGGCCAACAGTCGCCTGAGTAGCGTAAGTGCAATCTCTGCATCTCTCTGTCTTTTCTCCATCTTATACAGCAGACGATTGATGAAGGAATTACAGTCGCCTGACTATTTGACAGTCGACTGTATTATTGACATCAGTCGCCTGTATGCGTATCTGGAGAAAGAGTGCAACTCTCTGTTTTATTCCATCCCCTGTAGCAGTCGCCTGCTGAAGGTTTTACAGGCGCCTGTCCTGTTTTCAGTTGACTGTATTGTCTTCTTCAGTCGACTGTCCTGACTCAGATTATAGCCGCTGGATATTTTCTAGCCGTTGATCAGTCGACTGTCTTATGATCATCAGTCGACTGTTGATGTCGTTTTCACCCAGTTTCTAGCCGTTGCAGCTTTAGGCTGATGGCTGTTTTCTTGGGTTTTGAGGGTTGATATAGTGTTCCTATATATATGGGTGTGCTGATATCTCTAAACCTTCTTGATGCTATTAAAAATCATTAGAGTTTAATTAAGCCACTCTCAAACTCTCTCATTTCCCTCTTAGAGCTCATATTCCTCTTCATGCATTGAAGTCAAGCTCAAGGGAAATCATCCAAGTGCATTTCTAGCAAATCTCATCACTTGGAGATTCTCTTCCATGCCTTGCATTCATTTATGAGTAAGTTCATCTCAAGGCATAGGTAAGAGTATTTGTTTTACTTTGTTATTTTTTCATTGAAACCCTAGCTTTCTATGTGAGAGCTAGTTACTCTCTGTGTGAGAGTATAACCTTCTGTGTGAGGGTTGGTTGAGATCTCTCTGTGTGAGATCTTAAGTCTTTCTGTGTGAAAGCAAGGATTTCTCTGTGTGAGAATCCTAAATCCTCTGTGTGAGGTCTCTCTGTGTGAGAGTGAGGATTTCTCTGTGTGAGAATCCAAATCCTCTGTGTGAGGTATCTCTGTGTGAGATTGTATTTGCTTCTCTGTGTGCGAATTATAGTGGATATTGGTGTGGCTGGACGTACCCAAGTTTGGTGAACCAGGGTAATTCTTGTGTTTGCGTTTGGATTGATTGTGTTGATTAATTCCTCTTGCACTTATTATTCCACATTTGCAAGTTTAATTTTAATTGTACAATTTATTGCCATTACTCTATTCACCCCTCTCTAGAGTGTTTGTTGTTAGTATTGCAAGGTAGACGGTCTTTACAATTGGTATCAGAGCGAGGTTGAATCATACAACAATGATGGCATACAACGCTTCATCCATGTCTCATGAAGAAGGTCTATCAACCGTTCGACCCCCGCTCTTCAACGGAACCAACTACCCAAGTTGGAAGATCAAGATGATGATTTACTTGGAGGGTCAAGACCTTTGGGACATCTCAGACTCGCCATTTAAGAATCCTACTACACCCGCGGCTTCGAGAACAAAAGCGGAAAAGGACTCGATCAAATTTAATGCGAGGGCTATGAATGCATTCCATTCCGCCCTCACTTCAAATGAGTTCAACTGCATCTCCATGTGTAAAACGGCCAACGAAATTTGGCATACATTGGAGATTTCTCATGAAGGGACTTCGAAGGTAAAAAATCTAAACAATGCGTAATTAGATCTAAATATGAGTTGTTTAAGATGCAGGAAGGTGAAAACATCTCGGAGATGTTCACAAGGTTTACAGAAATCGTGAACGCTTTGGAAGGACTTGGGAAGGTGATTTCTCAAGAGGATCGAGTGGAGAAGATCCTTGACTCGCTCACATCTCAATGGGAGTCAAAGGCCAACGATATTTTGGAGTCTTATGACATGTCCACATACACCGTTGAGGAGTGCATTGGGAATCTCATGGCGTATGAAGTAAAGCTTCAACATAAGAAAGAGATTCAACCAATGAAGCCTGAGAAACAAAAGGGGATTGCATTCCATGCCGACAAGGAGCCAATTGAATGGAGAAAGAAATTCCAACGAGAAGCTTCGAGTAAAGATGATGGAGAAGATGATGTTAGCGATGATGATTACATCGAGCTTGCCAAGCAATTCAAGCAATTCAAAGCATTCATCAAGGGCAAGCAAGGTAAATCTTTGTCAAAGCTTGCCTCCAAGTCTAACAATTCTATTTGTTTCAATTGTAGCGGAAAAGGTCATATCTCTACCGAATGCCCTTCCAAGCCTGACAAAGAGACTTACAAAGGGAAAGGGAAGAAGCATTGGAAAGGCAAGTCCAAGTTCAAGAACCAAAAGAAGGGACTTGTCGGCACATTTGATTACTCGGATGAGGACACCTCAAGTGATGAAGAAGAGGATGACAAGGAGCAAGCTCACATGTGCTTTGCGGCTTTTGATGATTCTTCATCAATTTCGTCTAGCTCAAGCGATGAAGAGATAGCGGTGTGGGTCAACTCTAACGAAGAAGTGTGCTTCATGGCTAATGGGGAAGAGTCTTCGTCAAGCTCTAGCGAGGAGGAAGGTGATGAAGAAGTTGAGGAGGAAAAGCTATCCTACGAGGAGCTCGAATATCGCTTCAATGTGGCCTCCAACTTGGCAAGTAAGTGTGTCAACTCATATGATAAATTGAAAGCTAAATTTAAGAATGCTATGAGTAGGGTGCATGCTTTAGAATTTACTAGTGCAAATGATAATGATGCTTTGCATGTATGTGACACTAGTGAGAGAGACACACTTCTCTCTCAAGTTAAGGATTTGAGCACTTCTAATGAAAAATTATTAGCTCAAAACATTAGCTTAGAAACGCGCATTCAACAACTTATGTTGAAATGCTAAGAGGAATCCCAAAAGCTCAAAAGCTTTGTTTATTCTAGGGATTCACTCCACGATTTTCTTGAAAAACAACATCCGGTAAACCATAGAGGAGGATTGGGATACACTCCAAAGGTGGTTATCAAACCCACCTTTAATTCCTCTTATGGTGCAAATACAAGAAATATTGCAAAAGCATCTAAGAAGAATCACCATGCTTTCTTGTATAATAATAACACCAACAAGAAGCATGTAAATCACAAGGTGGTGAGGAAGAATGAAAATCCTTCATTTTTTGCTAAGAAGCAAAATCCTCACTTTATGCATGCCAAGAAATTTATTTCCACACCTAAGCATGCCACATCCACCATTCTTGTAAAGGCAAAACCATTGCCTAGGAAATCCTTGCGTTTATGGATTCCCACTAGATGTAGTGTACAAGAGAGGGATAGCTACATCAACTCTTTGGTTAGGGATGTGATCACCTCATGTGATTACATTAGAAAATCAAACTCCTCTTGGGTTTGGTTCCCCAATGTTTAGGTTCCTCACACATATGCATATTGCATTGGTATTGTGCTTAATTGTTTATTTTTAGCATACCCATTGTTTGTGTGTGTTTCATGATTTTGAAAATGTTCTTCAAATTTATTTTTCATGAAAATGGGAATCTTGGGAAGATATTGACATGCATGAATTTTTGATCCATATGTATGTCAATAAGGGGAGTTAATATGTGTATGTTTAAAATATTTTAAAACATATTTTGACTCTCATTTCGGGGTGTGATTGAGATCAATTTTTACAATTGATTATTGTTTTGGTCTCAAACCAAACCCCTTGGATATTGCCAACTTGTTTCATGTTATAATTCCTTTTGACAATATCATTGTGTATCTTTGAAGCTTGATTTTTCCATATCTATTGCTTTGGTACACTTTAGGCCCATGGCTCCAATATTTCTATAGACCCTAAAAGTCAAAACTTGACCATTTCTATGATCTAGGGGAGCATGGGATAGTGATTGATACCCACTAAATTTTTCAATTTGGTATCATACATCTCCTTATATCTTGCATATTGTCACATCTTGGTTAAGATGACAAAGGGGGATATTTTTGATGTCCACCTTTTTGACGATGTCAAGGGGGAGAGATATATGGGATTGTATAAACCATTCATGTTTGCTTGATATTATCTATGTTTTCTTGATATTATCTATTGCAATTGGTTTATGTAATCCATGCCTATTATTTGTTACCATGATCGTATTTGGTTTAAATAAGAATTTACATTTTGTGTATCTCATTGTATAATTGGTGCATATAAGTAGGGGGAGCTCATTAGCATTGTGCTTTAATTCTTTGTGTCTTACATAATGTGTGTCATCATCAAAAAGTGGGAGATTGTTGAGTATTGGTGTTTCATACCAATCTTATTTTGATGATGATCACAATATTATGTTGTTGCTAATGACTCTCATGTTTAGTCTCAAGTTTCATTTCAAGAATATCTTTCTTGGAGACTAATCACTTGGTGCAAGGATGGACATCAAATGGAGAAGGGCCAAAGCTTGGACTCAAGGGGTGCCAAAACTTGGAGATGATGGAGAGCATCAAGGCATCAAGATGGAAGACTTAGACTCTGAGGAAAAAGCAATGTAATCCATGTAATATTTCCTTTATTGCTTTATCTCTCATTTGAGTCTAGGATATTTGTAATGCCTTGTTAGATGGTCTACTCATACATGCATATACATTTAACCATCTTAATGAGCCTTAGGATTATCATAGAATCCAACCTAATAGGTTCATCTTGACCAAAGACTCATTTGGAGTCTCTGGCTTTCCATCAGTCGCCTGATGAGGGATTTACAGTCGACTGGGTGATTTCCAGTCGCCTGTCGATCCTTCTACAGTCGACTGATATACACTACTCAAGTCAACATTTCAATTGACTCAAACTTGAGCTTTACGCACAGTCAACTGCTGCTCAGTTTACAGTCGCCTGTAGATTTATAGTCGCCTGGGAATTGGCCAACAGTTGCCTGAGTAGCGTAAGTGCAATCTCTGTATCTCTCTGTCTTTTCTCCATCTTATACAGCAGACGACTGATGAAGGAATTACAGTCGCCTGACTATTTGACAATCGACTGTATTATTGACATCAATCGCCTGTATGCGTATCTAGAGAAAGAGTTCAGCTCTCTATTTTATTCCATCCCCTGCAGCAGTTGCCTGTTGAAGGTTTTACAAGCGCATGTCCTGTTTTCAGTCGACTGTATTGTCTTCTTCAGTCGACTGTCCTGGCTCAGATTATAGCCGTTGGATATTTTCTAGCCATTGATCAGTCGACTGTCTTATGATCATCAGTCGACTGTTGATGTCGTTTTCGCCCAGTTTCTAGCCGTTGCAGCTTTGGGCTGATGGCTGTTTTCTTGGGTTTTGAGGGTTGATATAGTGTTCCTATATATATGGGTGTGCTGATATCTCTAAACCTTCTTGATGCTATTAAAAAATCATTAGAGTTTAATTAAGCCACTCTCAAACTCTCTCATTTCCCTCTTAGAGCTCATATTCCTCTTCATGCATTGAAGTCAAGCTCAAGGGAAATCATCCAAGTGCATTTCTAGCAAATCTCATCACTTGGAGATTCTCTTCCATGCCTTGCATTCATTTATGAGTAAGTTCATCTCAAGGCATAGGTAAGAGTATTTGTTTTACTTTGTTATTTTTTCATTGAAACCCTAGCTTTCTATGTGAGAGCTAGTTACTCTCTGTGTGAGAGTATAACCTTCTATGTGAGGGTTGGTTGAGATCTCTCTGTGTGAGATCTTAAGTCTTTCTGTGTGAAAGCAAGGATTTCTCTGTGTGAGAATCCTAAATCCTCTGTGTGAGGTCTCTCTGTGTGAGAGTGAGGATTTCTCTGTGTGAGAATCCAAATCCTCTGTGTGAGGTATCTCTGTGTGAGATTGTATTCGCTTCTCTGTGTGCGAATTATAGTGGATATTGGTGTGGCTGGACGTACCCAAGTTTGGTGAACCAGGGTAATTCTTGTGTTTGCGTTTGGATTGATTGTGTTGATTAATTCCTCTTGCACTTATTATTCCGCATTTGCAAGTTTAATTTTAATTGCACAATTTATTGCCATTACTCTATTCACCCCCCCCCCCCCCCTCTAGAGTGTTTGTTGTTAGTATTGCAAGGTAGACGGTCCTTACACGTATGGGTCAAACAGCTTCACAGCCTTATGCCTCATTCCCTTTCCCCTAGTCCACATGACAGTATGGATTTCACCATACGGACGTGTGGATCTTCCAGCCTCTTTTATTAAATCCACACGGCTGTATGGATTCCACTGTACGGTCGTGTGGATGTCCCAGTCTGATTAATGTTATTTAATTGCCATGAATTCTTTACTTATCTTCATGCTTTATATCCAACTTAATTATGACATTGACTATGCCTCAAGATGATTCAAAGTTCAAAATTAGTTTAGCAGGCTATGTTTCCTCATGTTAATAGTAAGTTTCCTTATACAAAGATAAGAGAATTCATGATCTTAATTAGATGTTCCATTAAAGTTTCTTATTAGTATTGATACACTCATGCTTATTTGTTATGTAAACCTTCATGTTAATTATGACATGCCATTGTATAGGTTGTTAATCTCTTTCCTTTATATATATATGAATCACTTTATTGGGGGTATGAAAGCAAAATTTGGAATGAAAAGTGGCAATGGCACTTGATATGGCATATGATAAGCAAATAGAAAGAGAAATGTGATTCATGAAAAGTGAACGCGGTAATAAGACCGCTGAAATGAAAGACATGATAAATTGTATCATAAAGTAAGAGTGAGAATGAGAGTAATAGTCTAAGTCTTCAATCCATGCAGAAATGGGTGAGACTTTAGACATGTGTTTGGGGGAGGACACATGTAAAGAGCAGGTCTTAAGGAGCAGACACAGATGAGGCTCACACTTGCACTCCTGAGTGAGTTGGCTAAGTGTGGACATAGCATTATAGTCTCACTCGCACTCCCGACAGCCAATAAGGGGAGTGTACAGGGTTAGAGAGGCCCATGGATGTACTCGTGATGCACCATAAGGTGGACTAGTTTCCTCCGTTTTGCCACAAAACCGAGATTTGTCTCACTCCTGTACCTTGCTCCGTTCACGTGGGGAGTTACGAGAGGCCCCTCCAGTGCTCGTGTTGCTGGTGAGGTACTACTTTTCACCCAACATGGGTGAATTCCAGCTCCTTAAGTGTCCTACGATTTACACGGGTTCCCAAACATGAAAATTGATAACCCATGGCTATGTCAAGCACTCATTTGGTCTATTGCTCAAACCACTCTTTATAGTGTTTTTAAGCTGGATCAGACGCTTAGTGTAGGGGCACCAGACGTCTGGTGTGTCAGCTTTTGAGTTCCTTGACATAGCCATGGGTCAGTTGCCTGATGTTCTTGATCAGGCGTCTGAACAGTGGTTCAGATGTCTTACACATGAACTACAGGTGTCTTACAGTATGAGCAAACTTTCTTGTGGTAACTGTCTGTTTGGACCCATATTTGACAGCCGTCTGAAGAAGGCTTTCTAGATGACTGCAAAGTCGTCCAGACGTCTGGTAAGTGTTCATCAAACATCTGACGCTTGGAGATTGGACTTCTTTTTCATCTATCCATCTCATTCTTCCAGGCATCAGAATCTGTGTTCCCAGGCATCTGAGCAGTTGATCATCCGCCTGGTATCATAACTCCAGACATCTGGTCATTAAAGAATCCACCCGTTTATAGCCGTTGGATGTGATTTTTGAGGAGTGATTTTGTCATGCATCATATCTGCAATACCCCTATTGTGTGCCTCTATGTATGTGCCTTGTATTTGTGCTTGTGTATTTGCCCTTGTATTTGTATTTGGGTGTATTAAATGTGTGGGTCATGTGTATGTAGGGATCCATGTGTGTGTGTGTCTGTGTGTAATGGCAGAGTATTTTAATAAGATGTGTAAGTTGGGGGTTTTTGTTAGGAATGGCATTCTTAGTAATTATGCCCTAAGATGAAGGGCCTTAGTGTAGGATGTTTAGAATGGTATCCCTTGTAATTTACACACCAAGTTTGCATGCATTTATTGGGATGGCTTATTGGTCTTTTCCCCCATATGGCATTCTCTAGAATTCCTATAAGTTAAGCTAGTAATTAGGGAGTATGTTGAGGGACATTATGGTCTTTTAAATGTGGTGGATATTTCTAGAGGTAATTAGAAAACTCTTCATGTTTCTTTTCCTTGTTCTTTCTCTCTTCTCTTTTCTTCTTCATTTTTCTCCGTCTCTCCTTCACCCCTTGGGGTTGAACCATGCTCCATGGGCATTCTTCATGGCCGAACTCCTTATGAGCCACCCTCCTTCATTTTATGTCCTAAAATTATCCCCCTCTGCTTTGCTTTGGTACCATGATGATGTTTTGAGCTTGAGTGTGTTGTGGAGTTAGAGAAGAAGGGGTGATTCTTGAGCAAGTTAGAATCTTTTGGGGAACAAGAAGCTTGAGAAGGGTTTTTATGGAGCTAGGTTCTTGTGCAAGGAAGTTTTCACTTTGAGGTCGGGAACCTAATCCATATGGCATCTTATTCAAAATCATATTTTCCTATGAATCTCCCTTTGATTATGATGAATCTTGTATTTTCGTGGAGATCTTCATGAATGTATATTAAAGGTGTGAGTTTTAATTAAGTGGCCTCAATTACATGTTAAGGATGCCATCTTTACTACATTGACACACTAAAGTTGATATCTTTATCAACATGACATGGTGTTCAAGATGATGTAGTTGTTGAGTTGCTTTCTATTGCTACTGCTCTGTTGTTGTTTTTGGAATGAGTAAAACATTCATTCTAGTTGTCCAAAAATTCTATTCTAATATAATCTTGAGAGCCCTTGAAGTTACCTACAACTTTCATTTAGAGACTACATTAAAATTCTACCTGTATTTCGACTGAATTACTGATCTAAGTAGTAGTGTTAACTCTGGCAGATTCTGCACCATGTTAGTGAACAGAGTAGAACTTTCACTCCATTCATCCAACAGACCTGATTTAAGACAATATGGAATTCTAACTTAATTATATACACTTTTCATGTTGAGACATTATCAAGATTATGACTGTATATAATTGAAATCAACTGATGTTTATAGCTAAGTGATTTAGTTTTTGGATAAATGCTGCACCTATGTCTCATAAGCTATAACTCTTAGCATAGGTGCCCAAAAATCATGATTCTTGTTACATGGGAACCAAAGATGAATTATCTACATGCTTCATTTAGAAACCTAAGTCAAATTCTAAATGTAAAGTTATGATAACAACCATTCTTACCATGCATAACATAGGAAACATGGAATTGTCTCATACAATGCAAATGTGGAGACTAGTTCATGAAATGTGCAACCGTTGGACATGTTGGATGTGGTGTGCCTATTTGGCATGGCATAATGTGATATGTTTAGCTGTGAGATTGGTGATGGGCATGTCTATAGAGGCATGATCCCTTGGTGGAAGAAAAAGAAAGGAATTGTGAAAGGAACGGAATGTGGAAAGAAGTGGCTATGCCAAATAGGACTCCCATGATATATGCATATGTTTATGTTACTTTTATGTCAATGTCTTATAACTTCTTATACATTTACTTTCATGCACCCCTGTTATTTACACACACTTGCCTTATGTCAATTATGTCACTTGCTTTATGTCTCTTATGCACTCTTGCCTTTCTGTCACATTTGTATGTTGCATAAAACTAATCAATACCGTTGAACAATAAATGTACTTGGATGTGTCATTCCTCTCTAAGGAGGGTGAGCAATATGGGGTTTGGGGGGATACCTGAATAAAACTAAGTGTAAGGTCTGTGGCTCTTGCAAACGATTGCACGTGCTTACTCCCAAGGATAGGATGTCGCCAAGTAGTAAATTCCTAGTGTGCCTGGGGTCAAACTCAGGGACAATTCGGTTACAATCAACAACGGTCACAAATAAACTTAAGCTATGCGAAGATCGCCACATTTTGAAGGAGTGAAGTGATTTGAGTGAAAATTTGATGTAACTTAAAGTCACGAATGCAAATAAAGTAAAGAGTGAGAGAGTACTCCAGGGTGAGAAGTGTGGGTGTTCATGGTTTCATGATGTAGTAAGGCTTATAAGTCTACCTCGATGTACTACGACCTCTCATCCAGCTAAGGGGAGAGTGGTCAGAAGATGCGGCATTTCATCAAACATATAGAGTGCAGAAAATAGTGTATGAAGCTTTGAGGAGAATACTTGATGAGCATAAGAGAAAGGGTCATCTAGGATGATCCTCTCTTTGGATTTAACACTAAGGTTCCAATAAATAAACCAACTCAAAGCTTCATCCACATACAAGAGTTAAAAACATACTAGAGATGAGATCTATAAGCCTTACATACAACAATCCACCAAAAACACACACAAGAATATTAGCTACTCATATTTTCCAAAGAAAACATTTTCATAAAAGCATGATCAAATGGTTCATACAAGTTGTAAAGAACAAAGAGAACAAGAAAAATATAAGATTTAACACCAAAGAACCCCCCTTTGAGATGATTCTTGCACTTCTTTTTGAGCTCCTCTTTCTTCTCCGAGTGCTCTCCTTAAGTTTTGAAAGTTTGAGGGAAGTGAAGTGATTGGGCCACTTCACTCTTCCCTCCTTAAGTTAGGTCAGCCCTATGAGCTGATTAATCTCCTCCATCCAATAATTTTGATCAGTGGTTGAGATTGGAGGAAGAAATCGAGTCCCAAATTGGGTCAAAATCAGCTGAACCCGCAACTTAAAGCACCCAGTCAGCACGGTTCACACGACTGCTTCAAAAGATCGACGCGATCGCATCATTGCTCATCCCCAATAGAGTTGACACTGACGCTTTAGTTTTTGACACGGCCGTTTCGCCACCTCCTTCTTGAACTCGACGTGGTCGCATTAATTTTTGACGCGGTCGCGTAACTCTCTGCAAATCCCCCTCTCTGGTGCCACCTGACGCGGCCGTGTGAAAGAATGACGCGGCCGCGTCGATCTTTGTAGAGTGAATGATACGAATCGAAAGCCCCAGGCTAAACAAGGTCCATACGGTCGTGTCAAATATGACACGGAAGTATGGAATCAATAGAAAAATGCCACACGGTCGTGTCAAAAATGACACAGCCGTGTTGAATCAGCAGAAATTTCAGCTCTGTCACATTGTCTCCCAAAAATTGTAGAAAATTGCTCCGACCTCCAAATATTCTGGTAAAAATATGCGTTGGAATTGGGACTTCACGATCTTCAACTGAAAAATAATATGAGACAAATAAAAAGATCAAAATAGGCCATAAAATTGTCTTTTATTCATACATTGATGATATGCTCCAATATTAGGTGATATTGTCAAAATGCACGTATCAGAGCCACAATTGGTAAGATGTATGCACAAGATGTGAACAAATAGCGGGGAAAATATGCAATATATGACTCTAATCACACCCCCAACTAGATTTTTGCTAAACCCTTAGCAAAATAAGCGAAACAAAGTCTAAACAATTAGAAGTATGGAAATCCCATAAATGAGTCACGACATAGTTAATGAGAGTCAAAATCACCACAAAATGTACATTCAATCAAGAATGGCACATGGAAAATTCATGATCACCACGACACCTACCAAAGGCTTTCAAGTAAGCAAGATTCAAGACAAAATTTTCAGTCTTCCACGATATAATGTAATCTACTATCATAATTCACACACTTCAAAAGAATTCGACCATCGATATACCCAAGATTTTCAAGAACTCATGAATTCGAGCTTGCTACCATTTTGTTTTCAGGTTTTTTTCCATCTATTTTCATTTCTTCACTCTCTTTTTTTTTGTAAATTAGCGCGATCCATGTATCAAGCTTTGGGTCAATGGCTCCTAGATCAAATGATCTTCGGGTATTAGGTTTGGAGAAACCCCAACGGACCTACAAACTCGAATCACCTAAAATTATTTTTGCTTTTCTTGTGCACTCTTCTATGATCCTATTTTCCGACGCGAGGCTCCAATGATTCTGAGTCACGGAGATCCGGCTACTCAATAGGACTTTGATGAACGATACACCTTATTTCCTTTTCTTTCTTCCTCTTTATGTATATGTATATGTATATATATGTACACACACACACACACACACACACATTTCCAGGAGCCGGCCTCCCAATATTCATGCACTTTCTTCATCGAGGAATTCACCGGCACATCATATAAGCAATTGAGCGGCCCACAATCCAGCCAATTTATCATGCCAAAATAGGGTTCATTTTCCATCTCTTACCTTCCGCCTGATTAGCTTTTGGGATATTTTCCTACACTTAAGCATGTGCTTCCAGGTGCCGAATTGCGTTACCACCCCCTTCGCCGCATAAAACCCACTCGAATCGTCGTACCTTTCCTTCATTTGATCCGCCCAGAGACTACCTGAACTAAGATATCTCCAGGTAAGTCTAATGCCAGCTGCCTCATTTAAATCTTCCAACAATTTGATACCAACTCCCCCCTCAGCTTTTGGTGTACAAATATCTTTCCATGCCCAAGCTCTCGATTTATCCCAGATAAACCGCCTGCAAGCCGAAGAAATTGTGCGTAAAATAGTGGGAGGGATGCGAAATGCTTGCATCCAAAATGACACCATCCCATAGATAACTGTCCTGACAATACACCCAGCAATAGATAGTGTAGATGAAGGCCAACCCAACAACCTCTTCTTGCACTTGTCGACTAATCTGCTATACATTGGTGACTTTGGGTATTTGGATGATAGTGGTAGTCCCAAATAGGTGGTAATGGTAATCGCCAATCTAATACCCATATAATCAGCTAACTCCTTCTTGGTTTTGACCCCCTGACTCAACAAAGCTGCACTTTTATCCCAGTTAACTTGGAGTCCCGTATAGTTAGAAAATTCATGAAGGATGTTTATGATGCCAGAAAAAGTTTTTTTGTTTGCACGGCAGAACACTAGTAGATCATCAGCAAACAATAAATGGGAAATAGTACCTGAACACCTCTTGGGCTCTATAGTATGTCTATTAATATATTTAGCAATAAGGATGGAAAAGACCTCCATGATGATAACAAACAAATATGGGGATAACGGATCACCTTGACGAATACCTCTGTTCCCACCAAAGTAACCCACAGGAGCACCATTTACCATAACTGAGAAAGTTGCCGATGATATACATTCCCTGATCCAACCAATGAAGATATCAGAAAACCCCATCTGGTGTAAAAATGATAGATTAATTCACGATTCACGCTATCAAAAGCTTTCCACAAATCCAGTTTTAGACAGGCTCTCCCCCCATAGGATTACTGAAATCCCTGATTTGTTCTTGGGCAAGAAGGCAGTGGTCAGATAACAATCTTCCTTTTAGAAAAGCAGCCTGATTAGGGGAGATCAATTCATGGATCACTACTTTTAGCCTGTTACATAATATTTTGCTAATGATCTTGTACAAAACATTACAACAAGCTATTGGCATGTAATCACCCAAACTCGAGGCATTAGAATCTTAGGGACCAGAGTCAGAAAAGTATGATCTATTTGGCGCAGTAATTGACCTGAACTGAAAAGGGACTAAATTGCATCAGTAATCTCATTACCTAGAAGATGCCAATTGTGCTAGAAAAAATACCCGTTATAACCATCTGGCCCTGGCGCCTTGTCTAGACCAAACTGAAACACTGCGGCTTTGATCTCTTCATCCGAAATCCTCCTATCAAGCCAGCCAGAAGCTTCTACCGTCAAAATACTCTTGGGTATTAGCTTTGGAAAGCTATTCTTGTAATCATTCTGATTGTATAGATTAGAGAAGAAAACCGGGCCTCTTTTTTCAGATCCTCAAAAGATCTATTTTGCCTGCCAGACACATCCACCAAATGGCCCATATTATTATGATTATCCCTTGATTTCATTTCCGTGTAAAAAAAACTTCGTGTTTCTATCGCCCAGAGATAACCAATTCTGGACAGTTTTGTGCAACGTTTTTGAAATCGATGAACGGATGCCAAAACGGTGTTGGATTGACCTAAAATTTTGTGGAAAGCTACATAACAAGTATATCTACCGACTGCAAAAAAAATTCAAAAAAATTACTTGGAAACCCCGAACAGAGGGGGTGTTCGCAGGTATTTCTGCCTGCGCACATGCGCAGGTACATTTGCCTCACACACACACACACACACACACACACATATACATACATACTAGTCATAACCCGTGCCCTCGGGCACGGTTCATTTAAGATTTACCCCCGCGAAATCTTTGTTCTCCAAAAAAATTATTTCCACAGCCAAAATTGCACGGAACAACAAATTAGCGTAAAAATATTTAGCAACACGGACGCATTCGGCACGGAACAATAAATTCAGCACCGGCGCCTCCGACACGGAACAATAAATTCGACGTGAGCACCTTCGGTGCGAAACAACAAATTCGCGTAAAACATTTAGCCCGTGACTTCGACGCGGAACAACAAATTTGGTACGGGCGCCTCTGGCTAGAGTAAAAAAATTTAGCGGGCGCCTTCGGCGCAAAACAATAAATTAGCGTAAAAAAATTTAACCCGCGCCTTCGGCGCGGAACAACAAATTCGGTGTAGAACAACAAATTCGACGTAGAACAACAAATTCGATGCGGAACAAAAAATTAGCGTAAAAAAATTTAGGGGGCCGCGCCGAAGGTTCACATTTTGTTGCACCATGCGTCGAAGGACGGTGGGCCCCGCGTTGATGGAGAGATCATTCGATCTGCAACAGCATTCGATCTGCAGCATAAGTGCAAGTTAAAGTTTTTTTCCCAAATGCATTAATTGCATGCACTCTACTATTACCCAGAAACTTTCATTCCCTAAAAATTTTCATTTTCCCAAAAACTTTGCCATATGCATTAATTGCACGATTCATTTAAGACTTTCCCTTGCGAAATCTTTGTTCCCAAAAAATTATTTCTATAGTCAAAATTGCGCGGAACAACAAATTAGCATAAAAATATTTAGCGGCATCGGCGTCTTCGGTACGGAATAACAATTTTATTCGGTAGAACAACAAATTCGGCGCGTAAAAAAATAGCGGGCACCTATAGCGCGGGTGCCTACGGTGCGCGGAACTACAAATTCGGTACAATAACAAATTCGGCCCGGAAACCTTCGGCGCAGAACAAAAAATTCGCCGTTCTCTATAATGGCGTAGAACAACAAAAAATTTCGGCGCGGAACAAAAAATTAACGTAAGGAACAACAAATTCGGTAGAACAACAAATTCGGCCCGAGCACATTCGGCGAAGAACAAAAAATTCGCAGTTCTCTATAACGGCGCAGAACAACAAAATTTTTTGGCGCGGAATAATAAATTAGCGTAAAACATTTAGCTGGCGCTTTCGACGCGGGCGCGAGAAATTATTCGCATCTTAATTGTGTCATTCGATCTGCAGCATTAAGTGCAAGTTTTTTCTAAAATGCAGCTATTCCCCAGAAACTTTCATTCCCCAAAAAGTTTCGTTTCCCCATAAACTTTCATTTCTCCAAAAAAAAATTTCCCTCCAAAACTTTCCACAAAATCGTATCTCAACCATCCATTACTCAAGATTAAATCTCAGCCGTCTTTCTATCAACATGTTTGTCCTAGTCAGTCATAGGATTCAAAAATCGCTGTCAAATGTATAATAGATATGTATGTATATGTATACACACACACACTAGTGATTTGGGGATTAAATTTGTTTTTGACTGCAATGATTGATACCACATACTGTTATGAGGGAAATTTTGATGATATTGTAATCGTTGTGAAAATCTTTGTACATTAAATTCTCACTATTAAAATTTTGAAAGAGGATGGCCCAAGTTTCAAAAGGCAGAGCACAAATTTTGAGACTTGGGTGGATCCGAACCCGTTACATCGTTTGTTTGCATTGTTTAATTCTTGTTGTTTGTAGTTATTCCGCATTGTTGTTTGTAGTTTGCACAATAATTAGGAATAATACGCTTGATTATTTTAAAGTACTATTCACCCCCCCCCCCCCCCCCCCCCCCCCCCCCCCCTCTAGTACTTGTGCAGTAGCTACGCAGGGCATTACATCTAAGACTAAAGTAATGGATGGATAAGGGGAAGTGTTATGAACATGCCTCTCCTCATCTTTATCCACCCATTACTCCCCATGAAGCTTACTAATGGGGACCTTTGGTATCTCATGTACATTGGCATTCTACTATTATGAATAAATAGAGAACCATGACTTTGTGACATGGTTACTCATTCTCTTGATTTCCAACATGTATCAAGATCAAAAACAATTGTCGATGATAATCCGGGTATAGAAATCATTTTGATCTCACAAGCTTGTAAATAGATAGTGGTTTGTGCGCGGAGTAAGACGGTGGGTGCGCCAATCAACTCTCTTTTACCTATTATTGTCGGAAGAAAGAATAGATGAAATAACTGTGAGATCTGCACGTTAATTTCTCTGCGCTCGTTTTTTTTTATTTGACTGTCCGGAGTCCACTCCCTGTCGCCGTCCGGTCATCATCCCACGACCTTATTCCGTGCTCGGAAAGCCCCCGCTCGACCCATTTCCTCGCTGCTTTCGTTCGGTACTTACCAACAAAATAACTAACTGAGTACGCCTGCAACCTACTCGACGAAATGCCACATAGAAAATCGCAAGCAAAATCCAATCTTTCCGCTCTTTCCCCGCACCTTCCCACTTCCCAGTACACATCATAAGTACCGGTACAAATTGTAGCCATGGCTATTTCTTCGAACTCCATCCAACATTCTCCCTATTAAATTACAGCCTCCAGCCAATCTCAAACTCCTCAAAGAAACATCAACCTCAATATCAAACGATGTTTCTTCTCTTCATCTTCTTCCTCTTCGTCTCATCGCAACCAGCAGCATCATCATCTCCATCCCTCACCGACCGCTTCATCCTAAAGCCCATAAATTCTCGCCAATCGGAAGAGCCCCAAGAATACGTGGACCCCACATTCCCCCCGCCGCTCCCCGCCGCTCCCCCTCCCTCATGCTCCCAGCTCATCCTCAACCACTCATTCGCCAACACCTACGGCCTCCTCCCAGTGACCGTCCCATACTCCCCTCCCCCTAAACACTCCAACTGCTCTTCTCCGTGGGACCGCGTCGTGCTCACCCTCTCCGTAGCCTCCGCCGGCGACCAGTACGACCGCATCGCCGCCGTCTGGCTCGGCGGAGGCGTCGAGATCCTACGCACCAGCACCGCCGAGCCCACCGCGTCCGGCGTCTTCTGGCACGTCAAGAAAGACGTCACCAGGTACCACTCTCTTTTCCGGCGGCCGAACAATGTGTCCATGATGCTCGAAAACCTAGTCAACGACGAGTTCACGGGCATTTACCACTGCAATCTCACTCTCGAGTTCTACCCTTTCGTTGACGACGAGACTGCTTACACTGCTCGAAGAATCAGCTGGGAGGTGCCAGAGAAGGGGAGGCATCTATCGCTGCCGATAGGCAAGAAGAAGAAAATGGCCACGGATGTCGACCCGGCTGATCTGATCATGCCCGTCTCGAACGTGAGTCCTGAAACCGGGTACTGGTTTCGGATTCAGAACAAAGCCACCGATGTGCGGTCGAGGATGGTCGTCATTCCCCGCAACGCTTATCGGGCTGTTCTCGAGGTCTACGTCTCGTTCCATGGGAACGATGAGTTCTGGTACTCGAATCCGCCTGATGAGTATATTGTGAAGAACAACCTCACCACCGGAAGGGGGAATGGAGCTTTCCGCCGGGTGCTTGCAACGATCGACGGGCAGTTGGTCGGCTCGGTTGTCCCTTTTCCGGTCATATTCACCGGAGGGATTAACCCGCTGTTCTGGGCTCCGGTCGTCGCCATTGGCGCATTCAACCTTCCTTCCTATGACATGGACATCACGCCGTTTCTCGGGCTTCTCTTGGACGGGAAGCCGCATGCGATCGGGCTGAATGTCACCGACGGTATATCGTTCTGGCTCGTCGACGCGAACTTGCACTTGTGGTTGGATTCGGAGTCTACTTCCGTGAAGGCGAAGCTGACCCAGTACCTTGCACCCCCTCTCGCCATTGCCCGCAGCTCCACCTTCGACCATCTGGACGGGACGTTCAAGATTGATGCGGGGATCAAGCTCCACTTCACCGGCTGGGTGAGGTCTTCGTTTGGGAACTTGACGACTGACGTCAATCAGAAGGTGAAGGTGAAGTATCTGATGGCGATTCTGAAGGATGGGAATTACACGGAAGTGCACATGAAGGTGAAGGGGAAGATGGCTGTGAGGGTCACCAGGAACCAAGGAGCATTGGTATCGCACGTAGCTCACAAGTACAAATCGCCTCTCGCGATATTTTCCAACAGCTTGGCCGGGGAAAACGACACATACACAATGAACACAACCCTTTCTCATGCTTTGCATGACGAACGGTTGTTGCTGTATGGCGACACGCTGCTCAGCGCGAGGATTATATCCGACACTCAGGATGCAAAGGGTTGGATGCTCGTCAAGGATCACTCGGTTCTAGCAGGGTCAGCAGAGACCCAGCAATCGTACCAGTTTGCAGGCAGCGATGGCTGCTATGCTCGGACGCTGAGTGCCAACGATGGCAAGATTTTGGAGGACACTAAAACCACTGTATGTCCACCTCCGCCAGCTTAATGATGTCTTTTTCAATATGCTTTGTGCTTTGTTTAGGTAGATGCGTTGCTTTGATTGCTTGCATCCTGTATTCCGTAATCTGCAACTTTTCTTGTTCTTCTTTGTGCTCTTGCCTAGTTTGGGCTTTAATGCATGTGGATGTTTGAGATGGTATGTTGAAACTTTCAAATATTGAGGAGGTTATTCAATACATTGATTAAGGGGTTTGCTACGTCTAGTGTAGCAATTTTGTTACATGGTAATAAACAATATCGTAACATTACAGTGTTTCTAGATCCTCAAGAATTTTTTCTCTTAACGGTAGCAAATATGCATTTGTTATAGTTGATGAATATTCACGTTTTACGTGTGTTTTGTTTTTGGAAAATAAAAATGATGCTATCAATGATTTCAAAATATTTTTCGAACGAGTTCCAAGATCATTTTCAACACAAATTGTTTATATACATTTGGATCATGGAAGTGAATTTGAAAACGAGCACTTTCAAAAAATTTGTGAAAAACATGGAGTTACACACACATTTGCTCTTCCTAGATATCCTCAACAAATAAGGGTAGTGTAAATGAAAAATAGAACACTCCAAGAGTTTTCTCACAAGCTAGAGTTTTCTCACAAGCTCTTCCAAGATCACCCTTCTAGTTCACTACCTAGAGTTTTCTCACAAGCTACACATCACCCATATGCACAAGTAATTGGTAATATTAGTAATGGTGTTAGAATTAGATCTCAAATAGAATATATGATTCATGTTGCTTTTGTTTCTAACATTGAGCCAAAGAAAATAGATGAGGTTTTTGCAGATGAGGCTTGGATAGAAGCAATGCAAGAGGAGTTACTGCAATTTGAAAGGAACCAAGTATAGGAGCTAGTTCCAATACCAAAGCACCACCACGTCATTGGAACCAAATGTGTTAAGGCCAAAATTGACCAAAACAGTTGTCAAGCTGACGTGGACCCTACATGCTGAGTCAGAGCCTCGTCAGCTGGTTGAATGAGACCCAAAGTTGGAAGAACCATGGTCGATTGATGGATGTTGGTTGGGATGTGGTGCTCGATCGACCCTCGAACAGCTTGTACGTCGATCGTTCGAGGTTGCGAAACTCGGAAGCGACCCTCGTGGAAGATGTAGACTCATCAATCGACACCACAAAGACACGTTGGGGGGGGTCGGGTCTGGGTCCCGACCCAAAACCCCTTCGATGCTTAAGTTAGTATGGGAACTTAAGGATGAGATGGAGTTTGGAGCAGCTGAGATCGAGCCACGGAGGTTCGTCTCAGATCTATTGTCGTAACCTCTTTAGTGGTAGAATTATAAGCTGAAAGAGTAGAGTCTATGTATTAGATCTCGTACCTTGGGAATTGGAACCCCTTTACCTTTGTCCTTTCGCCTATTTATAGGCTGTTTCCTATTGATTATATGTAATCGTCCCTCATTGATTTGGGCACGATCTTCTCCGGGTTTCGAGATAACGGCTGCCCATTTACTCGGTCCCATTAACTTTCCCCTAAATATCAGCGGGATTCTAATGGTCGAGTGTGCCGTTCGCTTGACTCGGTAATACTTTGCTTTGAGCGACGAGTTTCGGATCGTTGGCACCAAATGGGTCGGGTACGCGGATACTTCACCTTGATCCGTACACGTGCACTAACAATGGCCTCCATCATTCGTGCCTCAGAAATTGCGTTGATTGAGACCGCATGATGTGTAATCTCCTTAAATGTGCGCGGTTTTCGAAACATTTGATTTGATTTGTGCTCCCAAAACCCTTTCGTCTTTGAATCGATCTCCACCGCTTCTTGTGGCCGGCTTCGAACATGTGTCGTTCATCGACCATCAGTCGGTTGAACTCCTCCATATAAAAGAGGGGTGTGGAAAGAGAAAAGATTTTTCTGTTCCGCCTTCTTCGTTTCGAAAGCTTGATTTCGTCGTCGCCTTCTTCGGAGATCGCTTGTTCTTTCTAAGCTACTTTTCTTGATTGACCTTGACTCTTCTTTAGATCTCATATGTATGTTCGCGCCAATTAGGATGCAGGAGCTGTCCTACGAGGAGCTTATGGCGCGCCTTCGACCCCCTCAATTCGAGAAAGTTCCTGGAAAGGGGAAAGAGGTTCGTATCGAACTCGATCTTCCCATTTGTCGGAGGAATCCGAGCTCAAAGGTTCCCAGAGTTGTCTTAGAGATGGCACCTGGGTTTTCCCTTGATCTGACCGCAGAGGTTTGGCGAGGTTGTCGCTGCCATCCTTTTAGGGTTAAAGTGCCCAATTCGGATGAGAGAGTGTGTTTTCCCTGGAAGAACGAGGTTGGGGTGTATCTCAAAGCATTTTGCCTATGACTTCGATTTCCTATTCAACCTTTCATCGTAGAAGTCCTATGCTCTTCGGGGCTCTCCCTGTGTCAACTCGCACCCCAAGCTCTTCCTCCCTTAGTTGGCTTCATTGTGCTTTCTGAGCTCTGTAGGGTCCGTCCGTCCCTCGGGCGGTTTAAGTATTTCTTCCAGATATTACTTGATCCCTGCCAAGTGTGGTACCATATCGTCGCTCCCCAGCATTGAGGCTCATATACGACCTCCCGCTTTCTGATCTAGGATGGAAAGACATTTTCGTATTTGTCGTCCTTCCTGATCTGGGACCGATGCTCAATGGTTGGAGTTTTTCGAGTTCTGAGCTCGCTGAAGAGTTCTGGTTGTCATCGGAAGAGGTCAAGCCAGACTGTTGACTGGCGAGGTTGAGGCGTCAAAGCTCCTTCTGGGTCGACCAAGGCGAGAGAGGTCGATCCGTATCTGTTGGACGGTCTTAGACTGAAGACCCTTTTATGGAGTCCGAGTAATGCATATCGACTCTGTGTTTTTATTACAACCATTAACGATAATTATATCAATTGTTTGCAGATATGACGAACGGAGCTCGTGGGAGTGGTGACTCTAATATGGGTCAGGTTTGGAGAAAGCAGCATAAGAAGAAAAGGAGCGCTGGGGGGTCGAGCCGTCGTGCTGAAGGGTCGAGCGCTCGGTCTCCCCTTCCCGTCAATCAGAGTTCTTCTTCTGATGGGGGCGAGGTCAGGCAGACCTCAAGGCCTTCTTCCCGTGCTTCCTCGAGGGAGGCTCCAAATCGGGCCCACGTTCGAACTGTTCCGCCCCTCGCCTCTGTCGTTGTCTCGGAGCCGCTGGTGGTGGACGACGCCGACATTGAAGAAGTCGTTGCGCCCCCTGAAGCCGTTGACCAGAAATGGGGGATATCCTCCCAAGGAGAGGATGAGTCGGGGAAAAGAAGGCGAGTGGAGGAGGGAAATTCTCCTCCTTCGCTCATGGCGAAGGGTCTGGGGGCGGCCCTTCTCGAGGCTCAGTGGATGATCGAGACTTCCTCAGATACAAATCTTATTTAAGAGCATATAAATTTCCATAAAGCTTTGATACATGGTATGCGATACCAGTATGATTGCTAAGACATCTGTATATTGTCTACAGGTGCTTGAAGCGAAGGATGGAAGAAGTTTTCAATAAGCTCGACAATCAGAGTAATCGTTGCTGATGGGGCCGTCTAGGGACTTCAGAAGATATCAAGAAGCATTCGATATTTTTTTGAATAAATGTATCGATGTTTTACTTTGAAACAATGATTGAGTAATTATCACTCAAAGTATCTGTGATGATCAAAATTTTCATTCTGAATGAAATTGTTGTCTTTCTAATTCTTGGTAAAATATGCTCTGGTGGAAATATGTTTTGTTGTGAATGGATATTTGCTGTGTATGTCTATCTGAGTTGTTGAGTATATTTTTCCTGAGCTGTTGTGAATGCTTCTAAGTTAATATGATTAATTGAAGCTGTCGGTATATTTGCTAATCAAAAGAAACGAGTAGATTCCAGGAGCGTATAAATCAGATGTGATCTTGACTATACACACAACAAGAAAAGTTCTTGTTGGACTGCATACAATACTTCGAGTTAGAAGAGTAATGAGTTAAAGGAAATAACAGTGTAGGTAGTTATGATTGAGTAGGTTATCATCAAGACTCATATAGACGGATCATAATCTGTAAGGATCGCCTTACCCTTGCAATACTAACAACAACACACTTGAGGGGGTGAATAGTGTAATGGCAATAAAGTTGTCCAATTAAAATTAAACTTGCAAATGCGGAATAATAAATGCAAGAGGAAATAATTGGAACAAACAATCCAAACGCAAACACAAGATTTTACCCTGGTTCCCCAAACTTGGGTACGTCCAGCCACACCAATATTCACTATATTCCCACAAAGTGAAGTGAATACAAATCCCACAAAGAGATACCTCACCAAGAGAATTTTGCCCTACACAAGGACCCAACCAACCCTTCACAGAGGTCAAACTCCCACCTAGAGAATTACTAACTCCCACTCAGAGAATTAGAGTTAGCCCTACACTAGGATACCAAACTCCCACAAAGAGAGTATCCTAATCCCACAAAGAGATAAGCTCCCACAAAGAGAGAAAGATTAATTCCCACTACAAGAATCACCAAGTAAAATAAATACTCTTACCTATGCCTTGAGATGCTTACTCATAGATGAATGCAAGGCATGGAAGAGGATCTCCAAGTGTTGAGATTAGCTTGAAAGCACTTAGATGATTTCCCTTGAGCTGGATTTCAATGCATGAAGAGGAATGAGAGCTCAAAGAGGGAAATGAGAGAGTTTGAGAGTGGCTTATTGATCTCTTGTGATTTTCAATAGCATCAAGAAAGTTCTAATGAACTCAGCACACCCATATATATAGGAACCCTATATCAACCCTCAAACCCCAAGAAAATAGCAAAAAGCACAAGGCTGCAACAGCTAGTTTCTGGGCAGAAACGTCAAGGACAGTCGACTGATGAACAAATGACAGTCGACTGTTCAACGGCTAGAAAATATCCATTGGCTATAATCTGAGCTAGGACAGTCGACTGATGAAGTCGATACAGTCGACTGTAAAAAGGACATGCGCCTGTAAAACCTTCAGCAGGCGACTGCTGCAGGGGATGGAATAAAACAGAGAGAAGCAGTATATGCACTTACGCTACTCAGATGATTGTTGACCAATTCATAGGCGACTGTAAACTGAGCATCAGTCGACTGATGCGAAAAGCTCAAGTAGAGTCAATAGAGATGTTGACTTGAGCAGTGCGTATCAGTCGACTGTAGAAGGATCGACAGGCGACTGGAAATCACCCAGTCGACTGTAAATCCTTCAGCAGGCGACTGATGGAAAGCCAGAGACTCCAAATAAGTCTTTGGTCAAGATGAACCTATTATGTTGGATTCTATGATAATCCTAAGGCTCACTAAGATGGCTAAATGCATATGCATGAATGAGTAGACCATCTAACAAGGCATTACATTAACCTAGACTCAAATGAGAGAGAAAGCAATAAAGGAAATATTACATGTATTACATTGCTTTCCTTAGAGTCTATGTCTTCAATCTTGATGCCTTGATCTCTCCATCATCTCCAACTTTTGGCACCCCTTGAGTCCAAGCTTTGGCCTTCTCCACTTGATGTCCATCCTTGCACCAAGTGTTTAGTCTCCAAGAAAGATATTCTTAAAATGAAACTATGAGACTAAAACAAGAGAGTCATTAGCAACAACATAATGTTATGATCATCATCAAAATACGATTGGTATGAAACACCAATACTCAACAATCTCCCCCCTTTTGATGATGACACACATTATGTAAAACACAAAGAAATAAAGCACAATGCTAATTAGCTCCCCCTACTTATATGCACCAATTATACAATGAGATATACAATAGTAAAAACTCATTATACCAAATAAAGTCATGGTGACATATAATAGGCATGGATTACATAAACCAATCGCAATAGACAGTATCATGCAAACAGGAATGATTTATACAATCCCATATATCTCTCCCCATAGATATATCTCTCCTCAAATGCATATGCATGAAATACAAGAGTTACATTTACATAATGCATATATCTCTCCCCCTTGACATCGTCAAAAAGGTGGACATAAAAAATATTCCCATTTGTCATCTTAATCAAAGATGTGACGATATGCAAGATATAATGAGATGTATGATACCAAATTGAAAATTTTAGTGGGTATCAATCACTATCCCATGCTCCCCCTAGATCATAGAAATGGTCAAATATTGACCTCTAGGATCTAATACCAATTGTAAAGTTAGAAGATAAACAATCTCTAACAATTGAGGTAATACCAATTGTAGACAAAGAATCTTGGAAAATAATCCCCTTTACCAATTGATATACAAATATTGGATCCATGGGCCTAAAGTGTATCAAAGCAATAGATATGGAAAAAAAATCAAGCTTCAATGATACACAATGACATTGCCAAAAGGGATATAACATGAAACATATTGGCAATATCAATGGGTTAAGATCAAGACCATAATAACCAATTGTAAATAATGATCTTTATCAAAGAAACCCAAAATGAGAGTAAAAAATGTTTTAAAGATATTTTAAACATATTAGATATTATAACTCCCCCATTGACATACATATGGATCAACAAATGCATGTATGCCAATGTCTTCCCCAAGGTCCCCATTTTCTTGAGAAAATAAGTTTGAAAACATTTTCAAAATCATGAAACACAAACAAACAATGGGTATGCTAAAAAATAAATATTTAAGCACAATACACATGCAATATGCATATGTGTGAGGAACCTAAACATTAGGGAACCAAACCTAAGAGGAGTTTGATTTCCTAATGTAATCACATGAGGTGATCACATCCCTAACTAAAGAGTTGATGTAACTATCCCTCTCTTTCACACTAACCTTAGTGGGAATCCATAAACTCAAGGATTTCCTAGGCAAGGATTTTGCCTTTGCAAGAGGGATGGATGTGGCATGCTTAGGTGTAGAAACGAATTTCTTGGCATGCAAAGAATGAGGATTTTGCTTCTTAGCAAAAAATGAAGAGTCTTCATTCTTCCTCACCACCTTGTGATCTACATGCTTCTTGTTGATGGAAAGCATGGTGATTCTTCGTAGGTGCTTTAGCAATATTCCTTGTATTTGCACCATAAGAGGAATTAGAGGTGGGTTTGGGTACCATATTTTGAATATACCCCAAACCTCCTCTATGATTTGTTGGATGTTGTTTTTCAAGCAAATCGTGGAATGAATCCCTAGATTACACAAAGCTTTTGAGCTTACAGGATTCCTCTTCATATTTCAACGTAAGTTTTTGAATGAGTTTCTAAGCTAAGGTTTTGAGCAACAAGCTTATCATTAGTCAAGCTCAATTCCTTAACTTGAGAGAGAAGTGTGTCTCTCTCACTAATGTCACAATCATGCATTTCATCATGGATTATACTAGAAATTTCTAGTTCATGCAATCTACTCTTAACAATCTTATATTTTGCTTTTAATTTATTGTAAGAGTTGATGCACTTACTAGCATTTTCGGAAACCATATTGAAACGATATTCAAGCTCCTCGTATGAGATCTTCTCCTCAATCTCATCATCTTCCTCGTTAGAGCTTGATGAAGACTTCTCCCCGATAGCCATGAGGCACGATTCCTCATAGAAGTTGAGCCATGCGTCCAACTCATCTTCATTTGAGCAGGAGGGGATAGGTGTAGGAACATTAATTGCTACAAAGCACGCATGAGCATCGTCCTTTGCATCCTCTTCTTCGTTACTTGATGTATCCTCACTCGAATCATCAAAAGTCCCGACAAGTCCATTCTTGTGATTTTTGGACTTGGACTTCCCTTTCCAATGCTTCTTCCTTTTACCCTTGTAAGTCTCTTTGTTGGGTTTGGAAGGGCATTCGGTGGACAAGTGACCTTTTCCACTGCAAGTGTAACAAGTAGGAACCTTGTTAGAATTGGAGGCAAACTTTGACAAAGACTTACATTGATTGTACGTGAGGAATGCCTTGAATTGCTTGGCAAGATCCTCAATTTCTTCTCCACTCGCCTCTTCTAGCTCATCTTCTTCACTAGGAGCTTCTCGATGGAATTTCTTCCTCCATTTGATTGGCTCTTCCTTGGTATGGAATGCAACCCCCTTTTGCTTCTCCGACTTCTCGGGCTTTGTTGGTTGAATCTCCTTCTTGTGTTGAAGCTTCACTTCATACAACATGAGATTACCAATGCACTCCTCAACGGTGTATTTGGACGTGTCATATGACTCCAAAATTCCGTTAGCCTTTGACTCCCAATGTGGTGAGAGAGAGTCAATGATCTTCTCTACACAATCCTCTTGGAAAATCATCTTCCCGAGTCCCTCCAAAGCATTCACGATATCAGTGAACCTTGTGAACATCTCTGAAATGCTTTCTCCTTTCTGCATCTTAAACATTTCATATTTAGATCTAAACACAGTTTGTTTAGATCTCTTTGCCTTTGTAGTCCCTTCATGACATATCTCCAAAGTATGCTAAATTCGTTGGCCGTTTTACACATGGAGATGCGGTTGAACTCATTTGCTGAGAGGGCGCAATGGAATGCATTCATAGCCCTCGCATTGAACTTGATCGAGTCCAATGGAATGCATTCATAGCCCTCGCATTGAACTTGATCGAGTCCTTCTCCGCCTTTGTCCTTGAAGCTGCAGGTGTAGTGGGCTTCTCAAATGGCACATCCGTGATGTCCCATAGGTCTTGACCCTCCATGTAGATCATCATCCTGATCTTCCAACTTGGGTAGTTGGTTCCGTTGAAGAGCGGGGGTCAACGGTTGAATGACCTTCTTCATGAGACGCAGATGAGGCGTTGAATGCCATCGTTGCAGTATACTATAACCGCGCTCTGATACCAATTGTAAGGATCGCCTTACCCTTGCTATACTAACAACAACACACTAGAGGGGGAGTGAATAGTGTAATGGCAATAAAATTGTCCAATTAAAATTAAACTTGCAAATACGGAATGATAAATGCAAGAGGAAATAATTGACACAATCAATTCAAACGTAAACACAAGATTTTACCCTGGTTCCTCAAACTTGGGTACGTCCAGCCACACCAATATTCACTATATTCCCACAAAGAGAAGTGAATACAAATCCCACAAAGAGATACCTCACCAAGAGGATTTTGCCCTATACAAGGACCCAACCAACCATTCACAGGGGTCAAACTCTCACCTAGAGAATTACTAACTCCCACTCAGAGAATTAGGGTTAACCCTACACTAGGACACCAAATTCCCACTAAGAGGGTTACTCCCACAAAGAGTGTATCCTAATCCCATAAAGACATAAGCTCCCACAAAGAGAGAAAGACTAATTCCCATAAAGAGAATTAGTGTTACAACAATCACCAAGTAAAATAAATACTCTTACATATGCCTTGAGATGCTAACTCATAGATGAATGCAAGGCATAGAAGAGGATCTCCAAGTGTTGAGATTGGCTTAAAAGCACTTGGATGATTTCCCTTGAGCTGGACTTCAATGCATGAAGAGGAATGAGAGCTCAAAGAGGAAAATGAGAGAGTTTGAGAGTGGCTTATTGATCTTTTGTGATTTTCAATAGCATCAAGAAAGTTCTAATGAACTCACCACACCCATATATATAGGAACCATATATCAACCCTCAAAACCCAAGAAAACAGCAAAAAGCACAAGGTTGCAACGGCTAGTTTCTGGGCAGAAACGTCAAGGACAGTCGACTGATGAACAAATGACAGTCGATTGTTCAACGGCTAGAAAATATCCAACGGCTATAATCTGAGCCAGGACAGTCGACTGATGAAGTCGACTGTAAACAGGACATGCGCCTGTAAAACCTTCAGCAGGCGACTGCTGCAGGGGATGGAATAAAACAGAGAGCTGCACTCTTTCTCCAGATAAGCATACAGGCGACTGATGAGATAAGCATACAGGCGACTGATGACAATAATACAGTCGACTGTAAAATAGTCAGGCGACTGTAAAACCTTCATCAGTCGACTGCTGCAAGAGATGGAGAAAAACAGAGAAAAGCAGTATATGCACTTACACTACTCAGACGACTGTTGACCAATTCACATGCGACTGTAAATATACAGGCGACTGTAAACTGAGCATCAGTCGATTAATGCGAAAAGCTCAAGTAGAGTCAATAGAAATGTTGACTTGAGCAGTGCATATCAGTCGACAGTAGAAGGATCGACAGGCGACTGGAAATCACCCAGTCGACTGTAAATCCTTCAGCAGGCGACTGATGGAAAGCCAGAGACTCTAAATGAGTCTTTGGTCAAGATGAACCTATTAGGTTGGATTCTATGATAATCCTAAGGCTCACCAAGATGGCTAAATGCATATGCATAAATGAGTAGACCATCTAATAAGGCATTACATTAACCTAGACTAAAATGAGAGAGAAAGCAATAAATAAAATATTACATGTATTACACTGCTTTCCTTAGAGTCTGTCTTCAATCTTGATGCCTTGATGCTCTCCATCATCTCCAAGCTTGGCACCCCTTGAGTCCAAGCTTTGGCCCTTCTCCACTTGATGTCCATCATTGAACCAAGTGTTTAGTCTCCAAAAAAGATATTCTTGAAATGAAACTATGAGACTAAAACAAGAGAGTCATTAGCAACAATATAATGTTGTGATCATCATCAAAATACGATTGGTATGAAACACCAATACTCAACAAAATCAACCTGACGCTGGTACATTACATTTTAATTACTTCAGCACGAGTGGGCCGGTTATACTTAATAAATATTCCAAATAAGATTTAGAAATTTAAGTTGAAGTATTTAACCAGACGGTTCTCAAAGTCAGTGGAAGCGAGCATATTACTTAGTTCTGTTTTTGACTAAGTTCCAAGTTATGAAACCATCTATATGTGACATCAAATCAAAAGAGTTTTAATTATGTCAAAGATATAGAAACTTTGGTGTCATTAATATACTTGACATAATTGACACAAAAATAATTGGAATATGATATGACTGACTTGTAGGAATGATAAACATTACATCAAGTTGTGTATGCTATTCGTTAGCTGTACAGAAGGAAAATCGTTGGATGAGATCCAAAGACGGTTTCGAAGGATCACACATGTGTGATTAAATGGTGTATTATTAATAAAACTTCGTAATACTGCGTAATAGATACGTTTTATCAGATCCCTTTTAGGTTTGACATATGAACATCCGTAGTGACTGATATGTTATAGCAGTATGAGATACCGAGATAAATAGCCTAAGTGCAAGTGGGAGATGTAGGAAAATATATGCCCTTGAGGCAATTTATCCTAAGAAAACATCTTGTTCAAATATACATGGTACTAATTATCCTAGTATAAATTCAATGAATTATATACTTGGATAATTTCCTTAGACTTAAAGTGAGGTCATTACATATCTAGATGTAGGTCTCGATTATGGGAAGTGAATGACCGATAAGAACTTAAGTCTTAAAATGTTCATGGTCATAGATGTGTTGAGAAAAGGATATCGGCACATCGGACAGACCATTGTGTCTTTGTCTTACCCTAAAGAATGATGATGATCTCATAGTCATTCAACCTGGCAAAGTCAGAGATAAGGCACATGTGCTCATTAGAGAATGAGTCCACTGAACAATCCAATGAAGAGTTATTAAATGGTTAAAATTTAACTAAAGTGTCATTAATAACTCTATAGTGATGATAGTCAAGTTGGTCCTTAAGACTTGAAGTCATTGTACGAACCTGTGCGTGAATAGTGTCACTTGGATCTATGATCTAGCTTCGAGGCTAGGCCTGCTGAAAGGTCTTAGGTTGGGTGACACTTGAAGCATACGAGGTAAGTAAATGACTAAGATGGGATCGTCTCTTCCGTTAAAGGAAAGTTAGTGTCATAGGCTCAGTATGGTTCTTTGTGCTAAACCTCGGCCAGGGTACGTTGTAAGATGTACAACGTGTATATAGCAAAGACCGAAGTATGCTGACCGATGATGGCTAGTAAGGTTGATGGTTTATTGTACCGTAGGCCTTACAGGGACATATTTATGACGAAGGGACTAAAATTGCGGTATTCATCACTGACACAGTCAGAGTGATCCCGACGACACTTTTGTCGATGGGTCAATCACGTAATTATGATGATGAAACAGGGACGACACCTGCTGCTCGTGGTTAATGTTCGTCTGGGGGTTTCGAGCCCCAACCTGTAGTAGGATCAAGCTGTAGGGTCTCAAACCGAGTTCGGTTTGCGTCTTAGTAATAGGAAGAATTTAGGAGAAGTGCACTCGGGTGCATGAGGACAATTGAAGTCACAAAGAGTTTGTGACATTAAGTCGATCTATATTAAATGGGATTTAATAGTGTCACAAAATTTTGTGATTTTAGCATTAGCAGAATGCTGTATGGGATTATGGCATATGATGCAAAGATTTTTAAATATAGAGTAAAGTGTTTATTAGAATATTTAAGTAATAAAAGCATAGAAAAAGGTTGCAAGAGTTATTGGGATGGTCCCATTCGAACCCTGCTTTCCAATGGTTTGAAAATCGGCTCAATCGGAGTTGTAGAACTCAAGAAATAGTCCGAAAGGCCAGAACTGGGCTTTTGTCCAGTTCTGGCCCTGCCCAGCTTGGGCAGGCGGGTCCAGAACCGCTAGGCGGGCTGAACCTGCCCGCCACACAGGCGGGTCTGATCCGCCCGCTTATGCGGGCGTGTCAAGCCCCCCTGCCTGGGCGGGCGGGGCTCTGAGCCCGCCCACCCGCCCAGAAGCAGGCATGCGCCCAGAATGAACTAGGCCCCCCTTTGGGCGCGCCCAGCTGTACAGTGGGCCCCACCAAGGGGCCCACAGTCCAGAAACCCTAGGAGGGTTTGTGACGGCTACGAAAATGCGAAATTGTTACTTTTTGCTCCACTTTGTGCAATTGTTTGCGGGTTCAAATGAAGTCGGAATTCGTCGCCCTTTTTTTTATGCGTTCGCTAGTTATAACTCTTCGAAATTATAGGTTGCATCACTTCTGAAGCTCAACGGTGAGCGAGATAAAATTAGTTGAAGTTTAGCCTTTAAGAAAGGCAAACTAACTTAATTTTTCCTCCTATTGATTAATAGTCCCACATTGCTCGTGCGATGAGCAAGGGGGTCTGGCTCCCTATATAAATAGGGGTCGACACCCCTTAAGAAACTTGCACGAAGTCTCTGAATTGAGTAGCTCCTAAAAGTTTTGAGCACGCTCGATTCAAGACAAAATTATTCTTTCCTCCTTTTTCCATCTGTTCCTTCATTCGCGTTCTAGCAAAACGACGAGAAGGATCAGATTCGATCCGAAGTCTAAGACGTTGGATCGCTCTCAAGTAAAATCTTCTTTGGCAAGTGGTTAGCTCAGAGGCGCGGTGTTGGCTCGCTTCGGGTGGATCAGTTCGGGGCACAAAGGCGGCTAGCTTCGGGGAGAGATGGCGGTTCGGTACACTTTGCCTGTGCAAGCAAAGTTCCGGGTATGTAGTTTAAAAAGATTTCATTTAATTATATTGCAGTAGTTTAGATCTATCTTGGGGTGGTCAGATCCACCTCAAGATAGTAGAGATACTAACTAGGTCTTGAAATCCTTAGGGCTTTCGTTAAATAGTTTAACAATTGTTTTCCGATGCTTTCTCTTTTTGCTTCTGTCTTCCGTCTGACGTAGGACGGTCATAGAATAATGCCCTAAGGGTCCCCCAAAACCCTTCACCATTATCGTATACCAGCCCGGGGTCTTGAGGGGAGGGATCGAGAAAAAATGTTTAAACATATTTAGGGATGGTTCAATCCCCTTCATCACGCACAAAGCTATGAAGCCCATCTGCATGCCGATGGAGTTCGGTATCAACTGGCAGAGGAAAATGTTCAGGGTACACCGGAAGTTCCGCATGAATGGGTGCATGGGGAATCGAAGGCCTCACTCGAGGGCTCTGACATAAACCCCCGCTTCCCAATCGCCAGGACGATGAGCCCTCTCGTCCTTTCCAGGCAACCTGATTTGGTAATCGAGACGGACATAACCCCTCTGAAGCTCGGCGATCTGACCAGCCTTGACGTTGGACTCACATTCGACAACAAGCCCGGCTCCATGATCCATTCCCGATTCTTCTGCATGGCTGTGACCAAGCTCCTTCCAGAGGCAGAGATGGAGGACGAAGCCATTACTTTCGAGAGAAGGAAAGTCTGAATCGAGAGAATGAAGACGATACCTCCTAGGGGTGTGCGGGTCCGGGTACCCTGTTTTTTTCATGTTACCCGGACCCTACCCGGTAAGGGACCGGTTCCTAAAATTTGGACCCGGAACCTACCCAGTTAAACCATATACCCGGACCCTATGGTTCCGCGTAGGTTCCGGGTACCCTGTAAAAAATCTAATTTGTGAGGCATTACGAACAATGATTTCCAAATGATCTGTGCATGACAATTATCTCAAATACGCATTAATAAAAATCAATCTGGAAGTAAAACATTGTCTCTAGTCTCTTTCTTCGATGATAAATGCATACTGACCAGTCATTTCTACTAGATAAAGCTAGACATATGGAAGAATGATTCACGTTTACCTATACTGCTCTTTTGAACGCATAAGAGAACAATATGATCTTTGATTCAAATGCATTGTTTAATGAACTTACACGTTGCTCAAAACTTCAGGATGCAAGTTGTACTCACTAATATTATAAGTTCAAATTAGATACAGCCAGAGTGGATCACTCTTATATATTTTGATCCTTAATATTATAATAAAAAAATTATATATATATATATCGGTTCCGGTTCTGGGTACCCGTTTTCTATAGACGGGAACCGGATCCGGACCCGATACCCGTCGGTTCCAAATTTTCCTACCCGGAACCTACCCGGAACCGATAACTATCTACCCAGAACCTACCCGTTAGGGTAGGTTCCGATCGGGTATCTGGGTACCCTGTACCCGTGCACACCCCTAATACCTCCATAATCTACCGCTGGAGCCATCCTGTATAGGTAATGCGATAACCACATGATTAGCCACACGTCAAAGATCCCAAAGCTCCTAGTATCTTGGATTCCGGGCCGGCAAATCATCTGAATCGTCGAGGCGGGCGTTTTGGCGACTGGAACTTGAGTGCTATTTTCTCGACTGTCGTACCCCCATTAATGCAATGTAACGTCACTAAAATTCAACGTGCAGACCCTTTGAGGTCGTGCGACGGGGGCCATTGTTGAGTCATTGGGCCGGCATTCGAGTTAACTCGATCGACAGATGACTAAAGCCCACGAGGCCCACAAGAGAAGCCCGATATCGACTCAATCAAAGCCCAATGGCCAGTCGACCGTTGAGTCCACCTAACTCGAATGTGGGATTAAAGGCGGGCTCGTAATTCGTGGGAATGTGCACAACATTTACTCCTATTAAAAGGGAAAGATCGTGGCCCTATTATGGATGGCCCTTATCTCCCCAACATCTCGAAAGGGATCCTATACAAGGAAGGGTCACATCTCCAAGGTACGATAAGACATAGAACTCTACTTTCTCAGCTTATATTCCTTACACGACAGAGCTTGCACCGCCAGTACTGAGACAAACATCCGTGGGTCGATCTCAGCTGCACCAATCTCCCTCTCTTCCTTAAGTTCCATACTAACTTAAGCATCGGATGGGATTTGGGTCAGAACCCAAATCCGACCCCCCTCTAACGACTCCCTGCGATGTAGATCGACAGTCATCATCCAGCGTCGAGGGTCGTCATCGAGCTCCCTAGCCTCGAACGATCGACGCATCTGCTGCTCGAAGGTCGATCAAGCACCGCATCATCATCAACTTCCATTACTCGACCCATGTTCTTTCAATCAGGGTCCCACTTCATCAGCTGACGAAGCTCCGACTCAGCGTCTAGAGTCTACGTCAGCTCCCGCATCTTAATCACTAATCCATTGAAGGTATACAGGTGATCCTTTAATGATGTCTTGGCTCGCATCTTGTCTTCAGCAAGATTAGCCTATTGTTAGTGACTTTTTCAGATACCGGTTCTCGAGCTTTTCACATAATCCATTGTTGTAGTCTCCTCGGACATATGATAAATCACTCATCTGATAAACTAAGCTAGAGCCTAGATGGTTGTCATGGCCGAGTATTCCATCTCCATCTTCTCCCTTTCTGAGATTTCCACAGGTAAAGTCTCAGTGTCGTACACCACTGTATGGACACGGTCTTTCCATAAGATTGCCTTTATCTTGTACTATCATATCTCAAACTTTCACTTGCCATCTAACTTATCAATTTTGTATTGTGTTCCTCCAACCATCGCATACGAGCCACCTGCATACAAACTTGAACCAATTGCTTTTTCGGTTGCGCCATCTTTCGTAGAAGAACTTTCCATCATTTCCTTGAACTTGTTCATGAACCTTGCTCTGATACCAATTGTTGGTGGTGATTGGGATCGCCTCTCTTAGACTCATATGCCCTCATGATAGGCTTATCTAGAAAGCAATCATCCCGCAGAATTCAAGATCGTTGAACCAACGAACAAAGCTAATGATGTTCTCTATAAAACCTGCAACACAACAATATATATGAAAGTAATGGAAAAAAACATTAACACGCACATGACACCGAGATTTATACTGGTTCCACCCAAAACTTGGTGTACATCTAGTTGGAGAGATCGTTAATGCTTCAATACTCTTGGATTACAAGTCTTGGATTACAAGCAAATAACCAAACCCGCTAAGAATTCGGAGAAGAAAACAGTGGAGAATGTAACGACCCGCTCTCGGGGGTCCGTTACTTATTTGATATTTGCGCAGGTCCTGCAGTAAACCAGTGAAACCAAAATAGCCACGATGCAGAGATGTACAAAAATACCCAAATAGTGTCCAATTATTACAATCCATACCGTACAAATGTTCCAATAATGATACATGAAAGAAAGAAAGCACACAACTAAAAATAGCTCTGGAAGCTGCGGTCTCATGGTCGAAGTCTGGCGCTATTAACTCAAGAGCATCTGCCTCCATATGTACGTCGTCTGCGGTGCCACGGAGATGGAACCGTAGGTAAGTCACAACAATTCTAAATAAAGAAAAAGAGGTACTGTATAAGTATGACAAAGGTAACTACGTACAAGCAGACCAAAGTGAAAGTAAAGTACGGTGTCTGTACAAGTGTAGAAAGTAAAGTGTAGGTGTAACAGGCTACTGCTGTAGCTAAAAGTACGGCAAGTAAAGTACGGTGACTGTGCTGGTAAGGAAAGTAAAGTGCATGTACTGTAAAGAGAGTAACTGTGCAAGCTACACTAGAACTACGTGACTCAAGTAGGATAGAACAATATGTGACCGTTCAGTCCATCTCTTGCCTGGGTGCTACCCAGATGAATGCCAAAACCCAGGCAGCAGGTCAGGTTACTTTTTTTGCCGAAACTCAGGCAGCTGGACGGTATGCCAAAACTCAGGCAGCAGTACGGTAAGATCGAACTCTAGTCACTCCCGTACTCTCTCTAACTATGAGTTACCACAATACCCCAGTGATGTGTCAAGTGCAAGTTCTTTACAGGATGTTCCACAGGATGTTCCATACGATATTCCATACGATATTCCACATGTTGCTAGTCGAACCAAGTCAATTGGTTGACTTTCTTATTGAAAACCAGAAAATAGGATAAAGACAAGTCCAACACCATTAACTGTTACTTCCGTGCTTCGAGCACGTGGTAGTGTGGTTTAGCACACAATTTACCCAAGTTGGTAGTTGCATGCTACAATCACCAAAGTTGAAAGTTGGCAAAGTAATCTTTGGCAGATTACTTTTCTATTAGGTCTCTAGTTCGGTTCAAGTCAATAGCCGTTCGGAGGCTATAAGTGGTGAAGTGTCACAAGTTCATACAAGCACAGTAGACTAGTTTTCTAAGTTTAGAATATGTCATGACTTACTTTATCGAGCTCGTCGTGGCAAGACGAGGTTGGAGCTAGAAGAGTTGGTGCACGAGGATTGGTACCTGCAATCACAAAAATACTTGGTTAAAGAGCGCTACATTTCTATTTAAATAATTTGATTGTTTTGATTTTTAAAACAGGTTGAAACATTGTCGAAAAGCGTTCTAAATTTTTCTATAGACTAGATATGATAAAAATAGTTTTACTGCAAGAGGAAATATTTTTCTGAAGTTTATAGTAATTTTTATAATTTTTAAAAGCTCATAAACAATTTAAAAACTATTTTTCTATTAGTAACGTATTTATTCAAACATTTATTCTGGATGCAATCTACATCGGAATGTTGCAAATGAGCTGTCAAAATGATCGTATTAACTAGTACTATAACATATATTTTTATCACATATTAGTTTACGTGAAAATAAGAAGATACGGATTTTTAATTGAAAAAGACGTATTTAAGTTTTTGGCTTAAAAATTAATTCTGGAAAAACTAAACGTCCGATTGAGATGAAACTAGCGCCATTGGGTCCAGAATATTATTTCTGATTTTTCTGGAGCCAGTCTCACATTTTTCTGGGGCTTATATAATTACTTAGGAATTTAAAACCATTAAATCCAATTTATCTAATTATCTAAATACGTTTAAATATACTTATTATAATAAAATACGTATAAAATGCGTATTAATATTAAACTCACCCCGTCTCTCTCTTTTACCCATGCAGTGTGGGCTGCTGATTCGCTCGTCGGACGCGGGGCTTGGGGCGGGCGTCAGCGACTTTCTGGCGGTCGACGGAGGGCGGAACGACCTCGGAGGCTGGTCGAGTTCGAAGGTGGTGTCAGTGGCGGTCTCCGTCGAGGAAGCGAGCATGGCTTCGATCGAAGACAGGGGATACGACGAGGGGAGCTCTGTTCACGGCGGTGGTGGCGCTGTCCGCTCCTCGGCGGTGCTGAGAAGGCGGTGGTGGCGTCGCTGAGGAGCGGCGGCGGCTAGGGATGGCAATAATGGCCTGACCCGCCCGGCCCGACCTGGCCCGACCCGGTTTTGACCCGGCCCGACCCGGTCCGCAGCCGGATCGGGGCAAGCTTGGGCTTTGTATGCGCCCCGGCCCGCCCCGACCCGCCCCGGTAAACTATAGATGTTTACTATTTTGATGCGGACCATGCACTTAGCGAATAACCCATAACTCATACTCTATTCCACGGTTCTCCTAATTGGACCAATTCCCAATTCCAAATTACCAAATAAATCAAAATTCTCCCAATTCACAAAATAAAATTTTTATTTGGGATTCATATGGATGGCATTAATAACTTGACCCGACCGGCCCGACCCGGCCCGACCCGGTTTTGGTAAGAAAGAACCCGCCCCGCCCCGGCCCGCGACCCGCCCCGCCCCGGCCTGTAGATGGGTCGGGGCAAGCTTGGGTAGTTAAATACCCGCCCCGCCCCGCAATATTGCCATTCCTAGCGGCGGCGGCGAAGCGGCGTCGTACGGGGAGCGGACGGTGCTGAGGTGATCAGAGAGGCGAGCAGCAGCCTCTTGCGGTGGCGGAGCAGACGGGGATGCTCCGGGAGTCGACGGCGAAGGCCTCGACGGTGAGGCGAGCTCGGTGATGCTCTGGCGACGGCTCTCGGCGGAGGAGGAGGCCGTACGGCGAGGAGAGGGTCGGGGGCATGCGTTCGGGCTTCGACAGTGGGGTTCGGCCTCCGTGCGAACATGAAGGGAGAGGGTGAGATCGAGCGTGGGTGGCGGTGGCTCCGTCGTGAGTGAGGAAGGGTAGAGGGTTAGAGAGAGGTTTGAGAATGAGAGATGAAGAGAGAGTGGGCGGCCGGTGTGCATGAGTACGTGGT
>CM061142.1:784309463-784361263 GCA_030789695.1 Scilla litardierei
TACGTGGACCCCACATTCCCCCCGCCGCTCCCCGCCGCTCCCCCTCCCTCATGCTCCCAGCTCATCCTCAACCACTCATTCGCCAACACCTACGGCCTCCCCCCAGTGACCGTCCCATACTCCCCTCCCCCTAAACACTCCAACTGCTCTTCTCCGTGGGACCGCGTCGTGCTCACCCTCTCCGTAGCCTCCGCCGGCGACCAGTACGACCGCATCGCCGCCGTCTGGCTCGGCGGAGGCGTCGAGATCCTACGCACCAGCACCGCCGAGCCCACCGCGTCCGGCGTCTTCTGGCACGTCAAGAAAGACGTCACCAGGTACCACTCTCTTTTCCGGCGGCCGAACAATGTGTCCATGATGCTCGAAAACCTAGTCAACGACGAGTTCACCGGCATTTACAACTGCAATCTCACTCTCGAGTTCTACCCTTTCGTTGACGACGAGAATGCTTACACTGCTCGAAGAATCAGCAGGGAGGTGCCAGAGAAGGGGAGGCATCTATCGCTGCCGATAGGCAAGAAGAAGAAAATGGCCACGGATGTCGACCCGGCTGATCTGATCGTGCCCGTCTCGAACGTGAGTCCTGAAACCGGGTACTGGTTTCGGATTCAGAACAAAGCCACCGATGTGCGGTCGAGGATGGTCGTCGTTCCCCGCAACGCTTATCGGGCTGTTCTCGAGGTCTACGTCTCGTTCCATGGGAACGATGAGTTCTGGTACTCGAATCCGCCTGATGAGTATATTGTGAAGAACAACCTCACCACCGGAAGGGGGAATGGAGCTTTCCGCCGGGTGCTTGCAACGATCGACGGGCAGTTGGTCGGCTCGGTTGTCCCTTTTCCGGTCATATTCACCGGAGGGATTAACCCGCTGTTCTGGGCTCCGGTCGTCGCCATTGGCGCATTCAACCTTCCTTCCTATGACATGGACATCACGCCGTTTCTCGGGATTCTCTTGGACGGGAAGCCGCATGCGATCGGGCTGAATGTCACCGACGGTATATCGTTCTGGCTCGTCGACGCGAACTTGCACTTGTGGTTGGATTCGGAGTCTACTTCCGTGAAGGCGAAGCTGACCCAGTACCTTGCACCCCCTCTCGCCATTGCCCGCAGCTCCACCTTCGACCATCTGGACGGGACGTTCAAGATTGATGCGGGGATCAAGCTCCACTTCACCGGCTGGGTGAGGTCTTCGTTTGGGAACTTGACGACTGACGTCAATCAGAAGGTGAAGGTGAAGTATCTGATGGCGATTCTGAAGGATGGGAATTACACGGAAGTGCACATGAAGGTGAAGGGGAAGATAGCTGTGAGGGTCACCAGGAACCAAGGAGCATTGGTATCGCACGTAGCTCACAAGTACAAATCGCCTCTCGCGATATTTTCCAACAGCTTGGCCGGGGAAAATGGCACATACACAATGAACACAACCCTTTCTCATGCTTTGCATGACGAGCGATTGTTGCTCTACGGCGACACGCTGCTCAGCGCGAGGATTATATCCGACACTCAGGATGCAAAGGGTTGGATGCTCGTCAAGGATCATTCGGTTCTAGCAGGGTCAGCAGAGACCCAGCAATCGTACCAGTTTGCAGGCAGCGATGGCTGCTATGCTCGGACGCTGAGTGCCAACGATGGCAAGATTTTGGAGGACACTAAAACCACCGTATGTCCACCTCCGCCAGCTTAATGATGTCTTTTTCAACATGCTTTGTGCTTTGTTTAGGTAGATGCGTTGCTTTGATTGCTTGCATCCTGTATTCCGTAATCTGCAACTTTTCTTGTTCTTCTTTGTGCTCTTGCTTAGTTTGGGCTTTAATGCATGTGGATGTTTGAGATGGTATGTTGAAACTTTCAAATATTGAGGAGGAGGTTATTCAATACATTGATTAAGGAGTTTGCTACGTCTAGTGTAGCAATTTTGTTACATGGTAATAAACAATATCGTAACATTACAGTGTTTCTAGATCCTCAAGAATTTTTTCTCTTAACGGTAGCAAATATGCATTTGTTATAGTTGATGAATATTCACGATTTTACGTGTGTTTTGTTTTTGGAAAATAAAAATGATGCTATCAATGATTTCAAAATATTTTTCGAAAGAGTTCCAAGATCATTTTCAACACAAATTGTTTATATACATTTGGATCATGGAGGTGAATTTGAAAACGAGCACTTTCAAAAAATTTGTGAAAAACATGGAGTTACACACACATTTGCTCTTCCTAGATATCCTCAACAAATAAGGGTAGTGTAAATGAAAAATAGAACACTCCAAGAGTTTTCTCACAAGCTAGAGTTTTCTCACAAGCTCTTCCAAGATCACCCTTCTAGTTCACTACCTAGAGTTTTCTCACAAGCTACACATCACCCACATACACAAGTAATTGGTAATATTAGTGATGGTGTTAGAACTAGATCTCAAATAGAATATATGATTCATGTTGCTTTTGTTTCTAACATTGAGCCAAAGAAAACAGATGAGGTTTTTGCAGATGAGGCTTGGATAGAAGCAATGCAAGAGGAGTTACTGCAATTTGAAAGGAACCAAGTATAGGAGCTGGTTCCAATACCAAAGCACCACCACGTCATTGGAACCAAATGTGTTAAGGCCAAAAATGACCAAGACAGTTGTCAAGCTGACGTGGACCCTTTGTGTTGAGTCGGAGCCTCGTCAGCAGGTTGAATGTGACCCTAGGTTGGAAGAACCAGGGTCAGTTGATGGATGTTGGTTGGGATGCGGTGCTCGATCGACCCTCGAACATCTTGTACGTCGATTGTTCGAGGTTGGGAAACTCGGAAGCGACCATCGTGGAAGATGAAGACTCGTCGATCTACACCACAAAGACACGTTGGGGGGTCGGATCTGGGTCCCGACCCAAATCCCCTCCGATGCTTAAGTTAGTATGTGAACTTAAGGATGAGATGGAGCTTGGAGCAGCTGAGATCGACCCACGGAGGTTCGTCTCAGATCCATCGTCGTAAGCTCTTTAGTTGTAGAATTATAAGCTGAAAGAGTAGAGTCTATGTATTAGATCTCGTACCGTGGGAATTGGAACCACTTTACCTTTGTCCTTTCGCCTCTTTATAGGCTAGTTCCCCATTGATTGTATGTAACCGTCCCTCATTGATTTGGGCGCGATCTTCTCCGGGATTCGAGATAACGACTGCCCATTTATTAGACCCCATTAACTTCCACCTGAGTATCAGCGGGAGCTTAACGGTCGAGTGAGCTGTTCGCTTGACTCGGTAGTACTCCGCTTTGAGCGACGGATTTCGAGTTGTTGGCACCAAATGGGTCGGGTACGCGGATACTTTGCCTTGATCCGTACACGTGCACTAACAATGGCCTCCATCATTCGAGCCTCAGAAACTGCGTTGATTGAGACCGCATGATGTGTAATCTCCTTAAATGCGCACGGTTTTCGAAACATTTGATTTGATTTGTGCCGCCAAAACCCTTTCGTCTTTGAATCGATCTCCACCGCTTCTTGTGGCTGGCTTCGGACACGTGTCGTTCATCGACCATCAGTCGGTTGAACTCCTCCATATAAAAGAGGTGTGTGGGAAGAGAAAAGATTTTTCTGTTTCGCCTTCTTCTTCGTTTCGAAAGCTTGATTTCGTCGTCGCCTTCTTCGGAGATCGCTTGTTCTTTCTAAGGTACTTTTTCTTGATTGACCTTGACTCTTCTTTAGATCTCCTAGGTATGTTCGCGCCAGTTAGGATGCAGGAGTCCATGAGGAGCTCATGGCGCGCCTTCGACCCCCTCAATGCGAGAAAGTTCCTGGAAAGGGGAAAGAGGTTCGTATCGAACCCGATCTTCCCATTCGTCGGAGGGATCCGAGGCTCAAAGGTTCCTAGAGTTATCTTAGAGATGGCACCTGGGTTTTCTCTTGATCTGACCATAGAGGTCTGGCGAGGTTGTCTCTGCCATCCTTTTAGGGTTAGGGTGCCCAATTCGGATGAGAGAGTGTGTTTTCCCGGAAGAACGAGGTTGGGGTGTATCTCAAAGCTTTTTACCTAAGACTTCGGTTTCCTCTTCACCCTTTCATCGTAGAAGTCCTATGCTCTTCGGGGCTTTCCTTGTGTCAACTCGCACCCCAAGCTCTTCCTCCCTTAGTTGGCTTCATTTTGCTTTGTGAGCTCTGTGGACTCTGTCCGTCCCTCGGGCTGTTCAAGTATTTCTTTCGGATAATACTTGATCCTCGCCAAGTGTGGTACCACATCGTCACTCGCCCGGCAGTGAGGCTCATATACGACCTCCCGCTTTCTGATCCCGGATGGAAAGACACTTTCGTGTTTGTCGTCCTTCCTGATCTGGGACCGATGCTCAATGGTTGGAGTTCTCCGAGTTCTGAGCTCGCTGAAGAGTCCCGGTTGTCATCGGAAGAGGCCAATGCCAGGCTGTCACCAGGCGAGGTCGAGGCAGCAAAGCTCCTTCTGGGTCGACCAAGGCGAGAGAGGTCGACTCCGTATCTGTTGGATGGTCATCGTCTGAAGACCCTTTTGTGGAGTCCGGGTAATGCATATCGACTCTGTGTCTTTATTACAGCCACCCACGATAATTATATCCATTGTTTGCAGATATGAAGAACGGAGCTCGTGGGAGTGGTGACTCTAGCATGGGTCAGGTTTGGAGAGAGCAGCGTAAGAAGAAAAGGAGCGATGGGGGGTCGAGCCGTCGCGCTGAAGGGTCGAGCGCTCGGTCTCCCCTTCCTGTCAATCAGAGTTCTTCTTCTGAGGGGGGCGAGGTCCGGCAGTCCTCAAGGCCTTCTTCTCATGCTTTCTCGAGGGACGCTCCGAATCGGGCCCCCCGTTCGAACTGTTCTGCCCCTTGCCTCCGTTGTTGTTTTGGAGCCGCTGGTGGTGGACGACGCCGGTGTTGAAGAAGTCGTTGTGCCCCCCGAAACCGTTGGCCAGAAACGAGGGATATCCTCCCAAGGAGAGGAGGAGTCGGGGAAAAGGAGGCGAGTGGAGGAGGGAAATTCTCCTCCTTCGCTCATGGCGAAGGGTCTGGGGGCGGCCCTTCTCGAGGCTCAGGGGATGATCGAGACTTCCTCGGGTACAAATCTTATTTAAGAGCATATAAATTTCCATAAAGCTTTGATACATGGTATGCGATACCAGTATGATTGCTAAGACATCTGTATATTGTCTACAGGTGCTTGAAGCGATGGATGGAAGAAGTTTTCAATAAGCTCGGCAATCAGAGTAATCGTTGCTGTTGGGGCCGTCTAGGGACTTCAGAAGATATCAAGAAGCAGTCGATATTTTTTTGAATAAATGTATCGATGTTTTACTTTGAAACAATGATTGAGTAATTATCACTCAAAGTATCTGTGATGATCAAAATTTTCATTCTGAATGAAATTGTTGTCTTTCTAATATCTTGGTAAAATATGCTCTGGTGGAAATATGTTTTGTTGTGAATGGATATTTGCTGTGTATGTCTATCTGAGTTGTTGAGTATATTTTTCCTGAGCTGTCGTGAATGCTTCTAAGTTAATATGATTAATTGAAGCTGTCGGTATATTTGCTAATCAAAAGAAACGAGTAAATTCCAGGAGCGTATAAATCAAATGTGATCTTGACTATACGCACAACAAAAAAAGTTCTTGTTGGACTGCATACAATACTTCGAGTTAGAAGAGTAATGAGTTAAAGGAAATAACAGTGTAGGTAGTTATGATTGAGTAGGTTATCATCAAGACTCATATAGACGGATCATAATCTGTAAGGATCGCCTTACCCTTGCAATACTAACAACAACACACTAGAGGGGGAGTGAATAGTGTAATGGCAATAAAGTTGTCCAATTAAAATTAAACTTGCAAATGCGGAATAATAAATGCAAGAGGAAATAATTGACACAATCAATCCAAACGCAAACACAAGATTTTACCCTGGTTCCCCAAACTTGGGTACGTACAGCCACACCAATATTCACTATATTCCCACAAAGAGAAGTGAATACAAATCACACAAAGAGATACCTCACCAAGAGATTTTTGCCCTACACAAGGACCCAACCAACCCTTCACAGAGGTCAAACTCCCACCTAGAGAATTACTAACTCCCACTCAGAGAATTAGAGTTAGCCCTACACTAGGACACCAAACTCCCACAAAGAGAGTTACTCCCACAAAGAGAGTATCCTAATCCCACAAAGAGATAAGCTCCCACAAAGAGAGAAAGATTAATTCCCACTACAAGAATCACCAAGTAAAATAAATACTCTTACATATGCCTTGAGATGCTTACTCATAGATGAATGCAAGGCATGGAAGAGGATCTCCAAGTGTTGAGATTGGCTTGAAAGCACTTAGATGATTTCCCTTGAGCTGGATTTCAATGCATGAAGAGGAATGAGAGCTCAAAGAGGGAAATGAGAGAGTTTGAGAGTGGCTTATTGATCTCTTGTGATTTTCAATAGCATCAAGAAAGTTCTAATGAACTCAGCACACCCATATATATAGGAACCCTATATCAACCCTCAAAACCCAAGAAAATAGCAAAAAGCACAAGGCTGCAACAGCTAGTTTCTGGGCAGAAACGTCAAGGACAGTCGACTGTTCAACGGCTAGAAAATATCCAATGGCTATAATCTGAGCTAGGACAGTCGACTGATGAAGTCGATACAGTCGACTGTAAAAAGGACAGGCGCCTGTAAAACCTTCAGCAGGCGACTGCTGCAGGGGATGGAATAAAACAGAGAGCTGCACTCTTTCTCCAGATAAGCATACAGTCGACTGATGACAATAATACAGTCGACTGTAAAATAGTCAGGTGACTGTAAAACCTTCATCAGTCGACTGCTGCAGGAGATGGAGAAAAACATAGAGAAGCAGTATATGCACTTACGCTACTCAGACGACTGTTGACCAATTCACAGGCGACTGTAAATACACAGGCGACTGTAAACTGAGCATCAGTCGACTGATGAGAAAAGCTCAAGTAGAGTCAATAGAGATGTTGACTTGAGCAGTGCGTATCAGTCGACTGTAGAAGGATCGACAGGCGACTAGAAATCACCCAGTCGACTGTAAATCCTTCAGCAGGCGACTGATGGAAAGCCAGAGACTCCAAATAAGTCTTTGGTCAAGATGAACCTATTAGGTTGGATTCTATGATAATCCTAAGGCTCACTAAGATGGCTAAATGCATATGCATGAATGAGTAGACCATCTAACAAGACATTACATTAACCTAGACTCAAATGAGAGAGAAAGCAATAAAGGAAATATTACATGTATTACATTGCTTTCCTTAGAGTCTATGTCTTCAATCTTGATGCATTGATCTCTCCATCATCTCCAAGCTTTGACACCCCTTGAGTCCAAGCTTTGGCCTTCTCCACTTGATATCCATCCTTGCACCAAGTGTTTAGTCTCCAAGAAAGATGTTCTTGAAATGAAAATATGAGACTAAAACAAGAGAGTCATTAGCAACAACATAATGTTGTGATCATCATCAAAATACGATTGGTATGAAACACCAATACTCAACAATCTCCCCCTTTTTTATGATGACACACATTATGTAAAACACAAAGAAATAAAGCACAATGCTAATTAGCTCCCCCTACTTATATGCACCAATTATACAATGAGATATACAATAGTAAAAACTCATTATACCAAATAAAGTCATGGTGACATATAATAGGCATGGATTACATAAACCAATTGCAATAGACAGTATCATGCAAACATGAATGATTTATACAATCACATATATCTCTCCCCATAGATATATCTCTCTCCAAATGCATATGCATGAAATACAAGAATTACATTTACATAATGCATATATCTCTCCCCCTTGACATCGTCAAAAAGGTGGACATCAAAAATATTCCCATTTGTCATCTTAATCAAAGATGTGACGATATGCAAGATATAAGGAGATGTATGATACCAAATTGAAAATTTTAGTGTGTATCAATCACTATCCAATGCCCCCCTAGATCATAGAAATGGTCAAATATTGACTTCTAGGATCTAATACCAATTGTAAAGTTAGAAGATAAACAATCTCTAACAATTGAGGTAATACCAAGTGTAGACAAAGAATCTTGGAAAATAATCCCATTTACCAATTGATATACAAATATTGGAGCCATGTGCCTAAAGTGTATCAAAGCAATAGATATGGAAAAAAATCAAGCTTCAATGATACACAATGACATTGCCAAAAGGGATATAACATGAAACATGTTGGCAACATCAATAGGTTAAGATCAAGACCATAATAACCAATTGTAAATAATGATCTTTATCAAAGAAACCCAAAATGAGAGTAAAAAAATGTTTTAAAGATATTTTAAACATATTAGATATTATAACTCCCACATTGACATACATATGGATCAACAAATGCATGTATGCCAATGTCTTCCCCAAGGTCCCCATTTTCTTGAGAAAATAAGTTTGAAAACATTTTCAAAATCATGAAACACACACAAACAATGGGTATGCTAAAAATAAATTTTTAAGCACAATACACATGCAATATGCATATGTGTGAGGAACCTAAACATTAGGGAACCAAACCTAAGAGGAGTTTGATTTCCTAATGTAATCACATGAGGTGATCACATCCCTAACTAGAGAGTTGATGTAACTATCCCTCTCTTGCACACTAACCTTAGTGGGAATCCATAAACTCAAGGATTTCCTAGGCAAGGATTTTGCCTTTGCAAGAGGGATGGATGTGGCATGCTTAGGTGTAGAAACGAATTTCTTGGCATGCAAAGAATGAGGATTTTGCTTCTTAGCAAAAAATGAAGAGTCTTCATTCTTCCTCACCACTTTGTGATCTACATGCTTCTTGTTGATGTTATTGTTGTACAAGAAAGCATGGTGATTCTTCGTAGGTGCTTTAGCAATATTTCTTGTATTTGCACCATAAGAGGAATTAGAGGTGGGTTTGGATACCACATTTTGAATATACCCCAAACCTCCTCTATGATTTGCCGGATGTTGTTTTTCAAGCAAATCGTGGAGTGAATCCCTAGATTACACAAAGCTTTTGAGCTTACGGGATTCCTCTTCATATTTCAACGTAAGTTGTTGAATGAATTTCTAAGCTAAGGTTTTGAGCAACAAGCTTATCATTAATCAAGCTCAATTCCTTAACTTGAGAGAGAAGTGTGTCTCTCTCACTAATGTCACAATCATGCATTTCATCATGGATTACACTAGCAATTTCTAGTTCATGCAATCTACTCTTAGCAATCTTATATTTTGCTTTTAATTTATTGTAAGAGTTGATGCACTTACTAGCATTTTCGGAAACCATATTGAAACGATATTCAAGCTCCTCGTATGAGATCTTCTCCTCAATCTCATCATCGACTTCTTCCTCGTTAGAGCTTGATGAAGACTTCTCCCCGATAGCCATGAGGCACGATTCCTCATAGGAGTTGAGCCATGCTTCCAACTCATCTTCATTTGAGCAAGAGGGGATAGGTGTAGGAACATTAATTGCTACAAAGCACGCATGAGCATCGTCCTTTGCATCCTCTTCTTCGTTACTTGATGTATCCTCACTCGAATCATCAAAAGTCCCGACAAGTCCATTCTTGTGATTTTTGGACTTGGACTTCCCTTTGCAATGCTTCTTCCTTTTACCCTTGTAAGTCTCTTTGTTGGGTTTGGAAGGGCATTCGGTGGACAAGTGACCTTTTCCACTGCAAGTGTAACAAGTAGGAACCTTGTAAGAATTGGAGGCAAACTTTGACAAAGACTTACCTTGCTTGTACGTGAGGAATGCCTTAAATTGCTTGGCAAGATCCTCAATTTCTTCTCCACTCGCCTCTTCTAGCTCATCTTCTTCACTAGGAGCTTCTCGATGGAATTTCTTCCTCCATTTGATTGGCTCTTCCTTGGTATGGAATGCAACCCCCTTTTGCTTCTCCGGCTTCTCGGGCTTTGATGGTTGAATCTCCTTCTTGTGTTGAAGCTTCACTTCATACGCCATGAGATTACCAATGCACTCCTCAACGGTGTATTTGGACGTGTCATACGACTCCAAAATTCCGTTAGCCTTTGACTCTGTGAGAGAGTCAATGATCTTCTCTACACAATCCTCTTGGGAAATCATCTTCCCGAGTCCCTCCAAAGCGTTCACGATATCAGTGAACCTTGTGAACATCTCTAAAATGCTTTCTCCTTCCTGCATCTTAAACATTTCATATTTAGATCTAAACACAGTTTGTTTAGATCTCTTTACCTTTGTAGTCACTTCATGAAATATCTCCAAAGTATGCCAAATTCGTTGGCCGTTTTACACATGGAGATGCGGTTGAAATCATTTGCTGAGAGGGCGCAATGGAATGCATTCATAGCCCTCGTATTGAACTTGATCGAGTCCTTCTTTGCCTTTGTCCTTGAAGCTGCAAGTGTAGTGGGCTTCTCAAATGGCACCTCCGTGATGCCCCATAGGTCTTGACCCTCCATATAGATCATCATCCTGATCTTCCAACTTGGGTAGTTGATTCCGTTGAAGAGCGGGGGTCGAACGGTTGAATGACCTTCTTCATGAGACGCAGATGAGGCGTTGAATGCCATCATTGCAGTATACTATAACCTCGCTCTGATACCAATTGTAAGGATCGCCTTACCCTTGCAATACTAACAACAACACACTAGAGAGGGAGTGAATAGTGTAATGGCAATAAAATTGTCCAATTAAAATTAAACTTGCAAATGCGGAATAATAAATGCAAGAGGAAATAATTGACACAATCAATTCAAACGCAAACACAAGATTTTACCCTGGTTCCCCAAACTTGGGTACGTCCAGCCACACCAATATTCACTATATTCCCACAAGGAGAAGTGAATACAAATCCCACAAAGAGATACCTCACCAAGAGGATTTTGCCCTATACAAGGACCCAACCAACCATTCACAGGGGTCAAACTCTCACCTAGAGAATTACTAACTCCCACTCAGAGAATTAGGGTTAACCCTACACTAGGACACCAAATTCCCACTAAGAGGGTTACTCCCACAAAGAGTGTATCCTAATCCCACAAAGAGATAAGCTCCCACAAAGAGAGAAAGACTAATTCCCACAAAGAGAATTAGTGTTACAAGAATCACCAAGTAAAATAAATACTCTTACCTATGCCTTGAGATGCTAACTCATAGATGAATGCAAGGCATAGAAGAGGATCTCCAAGTGTTGAGATTGGCTTAAAAGCACTTGGATGATTTTCCTTGAGCTGGACTTCAATGCATGAAGAGGAATGAGAGCTCAAAGAGGAAAATGAGAGAGTTTGAGAGTGGCTTATTGATCTTTTGTGATTTTCAATAGCCTCAAGAAAGTTCTAATGAACTCACCACACCCATATATATATGAACCATATATCAACCCTCAAAACCCAAGAAAACAGCAAAAAGCACAAGGTTGCAACGGCTAGTTTCTGGGCAGAAACGTCAAGGACAGTCGACTGATGAACAAATGACAGCCGACTGTTCAACAGCTAGAAAATATCCAACGGCTATAATCTGAGCCAGGACAGTCGACTGATGAAGTCGACTGTAAACAGGACAGGCGCCTGTAAAACCTTCAGCAGGCGACTGCTGCAGGGGATGGAATAAAACAGAGAGCTGCACTCTTTCTCCAGATAAGCATACAGTCGACTGATGACAATAATACAGTCGACTGTAAAATAGTCAGGCGACTGTAAAACCTTCATCAGTCGACTGCTGCAAGAGATGGAGAAAAACAGAGAGAAGCAGTATATGCACTTACGCTACTCAGACGACTGTTGACCAATTCACAGGCGACTGTAAATATACAGGCGACTGTAAACTGAGCTTCAGTCGACTAATGCGAAAAGCTCAAGTAGAGTCAATAGAAATGTTGACTTGAGCAGTGCATATCAGTCGACAGTAGAAGGATCGACAGGCGACTGGAAATCACCCAGTCGACTGTAAATCCTTCAGCAGGCGACTGATGGAAAGCCAGAGACTCCAAATGAGTCTTTGGTCAAGATGAACCTATTAGGTTGGATTCTATGATAATCCTAAGGCTCACTAAGATGGCTAAATGCATATGCATGAATGAGTAGACCATCTAATAAGGCATTACATTAACCTAGACTCAAATGAGAGAGAAAGCAATAAATAAAATATTACATGTATTACATTGCTTTCCTTAGAGTCTATGTCTTCAATCTGGATGCCTTGATGTTCTCCATCATCTCCAAGCTTTGGCACCCCTTGAGTCCAAGCTTTGGCCCTTCTCCACTTGATGTCCATCATTGAACCAAGTGTTTAGTCTCCAAGAAAGATATTCTTGAAATGAAACTATGAGACTAAAACAAGAGAGTCATTAGCAACAACATAATGTTGTGATCATCATCAAAATACGATTGGTATGAAACACCAATAATCAACAAAATCAACCTGACGCTGGTACATTACATTTTAATTACTTCAGCACGAGTGGGCTGGTTATACTTAATAAATATTCCAAATAAGATTTAGAAATTTAAGTTGAAGTATTTAACCAGACGGTTCTCAAAGTCAGTGGAAGCGAGCATATTACTTAGTTCTGTTTTTTGACTAAGTTCCAAGTTATGAAACCATCTATATGTGACATCAAATCAAAAGAGTTTTGATTATGTCAAAGATATAGAAACTTTGGTGTCATTAATGTACTTGACATAATTGACACAAAAATAATTGGAATATGATATGACTGACTTGTAGGAATGATAAACATTACATCAAGTTGTGTATGCTAATCGTTAGCTGTACAGAAGGAAAATCGTTGGATGAGATCCAAAGACGGTTTCGAAGGATCACACTTGTGTGATCAAATGGTGTATTATTAATAAAACTTCGTAATACTGCGTAATAGATACGTTTTAGCAGATCCCTTTTAGGTTTGACATATGCACATCCGTAGTGACTGATATGTTATAGCAGTATGAGATACCGAGATAAATAGCCTAAGTGCAAGTGGGAGATGTAGGAAAATATATGCCCTTGAGGCAATTTATCCTAAGAAAACATCTTGTTCAAATATACATGGTACTAATTATCCTCGTATAAATTCAATAAATTATATACTTGGATAATTTCCTTAGACTTAAAGTGAGGTCATTACATATCTAGATGTAGGTCTCGATTATGGGAAGTGAATGACCGATAGGAACTTAAGTCTTAAAACGTTTATGGTCATAGATGTGTTGAGAAAAGGATATCGGCACATCGGACAGACCATTGTGTCTTTGTCTTACCCTAAAGGATGATGATGATCTCATAGTCATTCAACCTGGCAAAGTCAGAGATAAGGCACATGTGCTCATTTGAGAATGAGTCCACTGAACGATCCAATGAAGAGTTATTAAATGGTTAAAATTTAACTAAAGTGTCATTAATAACTCTATAGTGATGATAGTCAAGTTGGTCCTTAAGACTTGAAGTCATTGTACGAACCTGTGCGTGAATAGTGTCACTTGGATCTATGATCTAGCTTCGAGGTTAGGCCTGCTGAAAGGTCTTAGATTGGGTGACACTTGAAGCATACGAGGTAAGTAAATGACTAAGATGGGATCGTCTCTTCCGTTAAAGGAAAGGTAGTGTCATAGGCTCAGTACGGTTCTTTGTGCTAAACATCGGCCAGGGTACGTTGTAAGATGTACAACGTGTATATAGCAAAGACCAAAGTATGCTGACCGATGATGGCTAGTAAGGTTGATGGTTTACCGTACCGTAGGCCATGCAGGGACATAGTTATGACGAAGAGACTAAAACTGCGGTATTCATCACTGTCACAGTCAGAGTGATCCCGACGACACTTTTGTCGATGGGTCAACCACGTAATTATGATGATGAAACAGGGACGACACCTGCTGCTCGTGGTTAATGTTCGTCTGGGGGTTTCGAGCCCCAACCTGTAGTAGGATCAGGCTGTAGGGTCTCAAACCGAGTTCGGTTTGCGTCTTAGTAATTGGAAGAATTTAGGAGAAGTGCACTCGGGTGCACGAGGACAATTGAAGTCACAAAGAGTTTGTGACATTAAGTCGATCTATATTAAATGGGATTTAATAGTGTCACAAAATTTTGTGATTTTAGCATTAGCAGAATGCTGTATGGGATTATGGCATATGATGCAAAGAGTTTTAAATATAGAGTAAAGTGTTTATTAGAATATTTAAGTAATAAAATCATAGAAAAATGTTGCAAGAGTTATTGGGATGGTCCCATTCGAACCCTGCTTTCCAATGGTTCGAAAATCGGCTCAATCGGAGTTGAAGAACTCAAGAAACAGTCTGAAAGGCCAGAACTGGGTTTTTGCCCAGTTCTGGCCCTGTCCAGCTTGGGCAGGCGGGTCCAGAACCGCTAGGCGGGCTGAACCTGTCTGCCACGTAGGCGGGTCCGATCCGCCTGCTTATGCGGGCGTGTCAAGCCCCCCTGCCTGGGTGGGCGGGGCTCTGAGCCCGCCCACCCGCCCAGAAGCAGGCATACGCCCAGAATGAACTGGGCGCACCCTTTGGGCGCGCCCGGCTGTACATTGGGCCCCACCAAGGGGCCCACAGTCCAGAAACCCTAGGAGGGTTTGTGACGGCTACGAAAATGCGAAATTGTTACTTTTTGCTCCACTTTGAGCAATTGTTTGCGGGTTTAAACAAAGTCAGAATTCGTCACCGTTTTTTTCTATGCGTTCGTTGTTTATAACTCTTCGAAATTACAGGTTGCATCACTTCTGAAGCTCAACGGTGAGTGAGATAAAATTAGTTGAAGTTTAGCCTTTAAGAAAGGCAAACTGACTTAATTTTTCCTCATATTGATTAATAGTCCCACATTGCTCGTGCGACGAGCAAGGGGGTCTGGCTCCCTATATAAATAGGGGTCGACACCCCTTAAGAAACTTGCACGAAGTCTCTGAATTGAGTAGCTCCTAAAAGTTTTGAGCACGCTCGATTCAAGACAAAATTATTCGTTCCTCCTTTTTCCATCTGTTCCTTCATTCGCGTTCTAGCAAAACGACGAGAAGGATCAGATTCGATCCGAAGTCTAAGACGTTGGATCGCTCTCAAGTAAAATCTTCTTCGGCAAGTGGTTAGCTCAGAGGCGCGGTGTTGGCTCGCTTCGGGTGGATCAGTTCGGGGGCACAAAGGCGGCTAGCTTCGGGGAGCAGAAGGCGGTTCGGTACACTTTGCAGGTGCAAGCAAAGTTCCGGGTATGTAGTTTAAAAAGATTTCATTTAATTATATTGCAGTAGTTTAGATCTATCTTGGGGTGGTCAGATCCACCTCAAGATAGTAGAGATACTGACTAGGTCTTGAAATCCTTAGGGCTTTCGTTAAATAGTTTAACAATTGTTTTCCGCTGCTTTCTCTTTTTGCTTCTATCTTCCTTCTGACGTAGGACGGTCATAGAATAATGCCCTAAGGGTCCCCCAAAACCCTTCACCATTATCGTATACCAGCCCGGGGTCTTGAGGGGAGGGATCGAGAAAAAATGTTTAAACATATTCAGGGATGGTTCAATCCCCTTCATCACGCACAAAGCTACGAAGCCCATCTACATGCCGATGGAGTTCGGTATCAACTGGCAGAGGAAAATGTTCAGGGTACACCGGAAGTACCGCATGAATGGGTGCATGGGGAATCAAAGGCCTCACTCGAGGGCTCTGACATAAACCCCCGCTTCCCGATCGCCAGGACGATGAGCCCTCTCGTCCTTTCCAGGCAACCTGATTTGGTAATCGAGACGGTCATAACCCCTCTGAAGCTCGGCGATCTGACCAGCCTTGACGTTGGACTCACATTCGACAACAAGCCCGGCTCCATGACCCATTCCTGATTCTTCTGCATGGCTGTGACCAAGCTCCTTCCAGAGGCAGAGATGGAGGACGAAGCCATTACTTTCGAGAGAAGGAAAGTCTGAATCGAGAGAATGAAGACGATACCTCCATATTCTACCGCTGGAGCCATCCTGTATAGGTAATGCGATAACCACATGATTAGCCACACGTCAAAGATCCCAAGGCTCCTAGTATCTTGGATTCCGAGCCGGCAAATCATCTGAATCGTCGAGGCGGGCATTTTGGCGACTGGAACTTGAGTGCTATTTTCTCGACTGTCGTGCCCCCATTAATGCGAGTAACGTCACTAAAATTCAACGTGCAAACCCTTTGAGGTCGTGCGACGGGGGCCATTGTTGAGTCATTGGGCCGACATTCGAGTTAACTCGATCTTCGAGTTAACTCGATCGACAGACGACTAAAGCCCACGAGGCCCACAAGAGAAGCCCGATATCGACTCAGTCAAAGCCCAATGGCCAGTCGACCGTTGAGTCCACCTAACTCGAATGTGGGATTAAAGGCGGGCTCGTAATTCGTGGGAATGTGCACAACATTTACTCCTATTAAAAGGGAAAGATCGTGGCCCTATTATGGATGGCCATTATCTCCCCAACGTCTCGAAAGGGATCCTATACAAGGAAGGGTCACATCTCCAAGGTACGAGAAGACATAGAACTCTACTTTCTCAGCTTATATTCCTTACACGACAGAGCTTGCGCCGCCAGTACTAAGACAAACATCTGTGGGTCGATCTCAGCTGCACCAAGCTCCCTCTCTTCCTTAAGTTTTATACTAACTTAAACATCGGATGGGATTTGGGTCGGAACCCAAATCCGACCCCCCCTCTAACAACTCCCTGCGGTGTAGATCGACAGTCATCATCCAGCGTCGAGGGTCGTCATCGAGCTCCCTAGCCTCGAACGATCGACGCATCTGCTGCTCGAAGGTCGATCAAGCACCGCATCATCATCAACTTCCATCACTCGACCCATGTTCTTTCAATCAGGGTCCCACTTCATCAGCTGACGAAGCTCCGACTCAGTGTCTAGAGTCTACGTCAGCTCCCGCATCTTAATCACTAATCCATTGAAGGTATACAGGTGATCCTTTAATGATGTCTTGGCTCGCATCTTGTCTTCAGCAAGATTAGCCTATTGTTAGTGACTTTTTCAGATACAGGTTCTCGAGCTTTTCACATAATCCATTGTTGTAGTCTCCTCGGACATATGATAAATCACTCATCTGATAAACTAAGCTAGAGCCTAGATGGTTGTCTCAGTGTCGTACACCACTGTATGGACACGGTCTTTCAATAAGATTGCCTTTATCTTGTACTATCATATCTCAAACTTTCACTTGCCATCTAACTTATCAATTTTGTATTGTGTTCCTCCAACCATCGCATACGAGCCACCTGCATACAAACTTGAACCAATTGCTTTTTCGGTTGCGCCATCTTTTGTAGAAGAACTTTCCATCATTTCCTTGAACTTGTTCATGAACCTTGCTCTGATACCAATTGTTGGTGGTGATTGGGATCACCTCTCTTAGACTCATATGCCCTCATGATAGGCTTATCTAGAAAGCAATCATCCCGCAGAATTCAAGATCGTTGAACCAACGAACAAAGCTAATGACGTTCTCTATAAAACCTGCAACACAACAATATATATGAAAGTAATGAAAAAAAACATTAACACGCACATGACACCGAGATTTATACTGGTTCCACCCAAAAATTGGTGTATATCTAGTTGGAGAGATCGTTAATGCTTCAATACTCTTGGATTACAAGTCTTGGATTACAAGCAAATAACCAAACCCGCTAAGAATTCGGAGAAGAAAACAATGGAGAATGTAACGACCCGCTCTCGGGGGCCCGTTACTTATTTGATATTTGCGCAGGTCCTGCAGTAAACCAGTGAAACCAAAATAGCCACGATGCAGAGATGTACAAAAATACCCAAATAGTATCCAATTATTACAATCCATACCGTACAAATGTTCCAACAATGATACATGAAAGAAAGAAAGTACACAACTAAAAATAGCTCTGGAAGCTGCGGTCTCATGGTCGAAGTCTGGCGCTATTAACTCAAGAGCATCTGCCTCCATATGTACGTCGTCTGCGGTGCCACGGAGATGGAACCGTAGGTAATTCACAACAATTCTAAATAAAAAAAGAGGTACTCTACAAGTATGACAAAGGTAACTACGTACAAGCAGACCAAAGTGAAAGTAAAGTACGGTGTTTGTACAAGTGTAGAAAGTAAAGTGTAGGTGTAACAGGCTACTGCTGTAGCTAAAAGTACGGCAAGTAAAGTACGGTGACTGTGCTGGTAAGGAAAGTAAAGTGCATGTACTGTAAAGAAAGTAACTGTGCAAGCTACACTAGAACTACGTGACTCAAGTAGGATAGTACAATATGTGACCGTTCAGTCCATCTCTTACCTGGGTGCTACCCAGATGAATGCCGAAACCCAGGCAGCAGGTCAGGTTACTTTTTTTGCCGAAACTCAGGCAGCTGGACGGTATACCAAAACTCAGGCAGCAGTACGGTAAGATCGAACTCTAGTCACTCCCGTACTCTCTCTAACTATGAGTTATCCCAATACCCCAGTGATGGGTCAAGTGCAAGTTCTTTACAGAATGTTCCACAGGATGTTCCACATGATGTTCCATACGATATTCCATACGATATGCCACATGTTGCTAGTCGAACCAAGTCAATTGGTTGACTTTCTTATTGAAAACCAGAAAATAGGATAAAGACAAGTCCAACACCATTAACTGATACTTCTGTGCTTCGAGCACGTGGTAGTGTGGTTTAGCACACAATTTAACCAAGTTGGTAGTTGCATGCTACAATCACCAAAGTTGAAAGTTGGCATAGTAATCTTTGGCAGATTACTTTTCTATTATGTCTCTAGTTCGGTTCAAGTCAATAGCCGTTCGGAGGCTATAAGTGCTGAAGTATCACAAGTTCATACAAGCACAGTAGACTAGTTTTCTAAGTTTAGAATATGTCATGACTTTCTTTATCGAGCTCGTCGTGGCAAGACGAGGTTGGAGCTAGAAGAGTTGGTGCACGAGGATTGGTACCTACAATCACAAAAATACTTGGTTAAAGAACGCTACATTTCTATTTAAATAATTTGATTGTTTTGATTTTTAAAACAGGTTGAAACATTGTCGAAAAGCGTTCTAAATTTTTCTATAGACTAGATATGATAAAAATAGTTTTACTGCAAGAGGAAATATTTTTCTGAAGTTTATAGTAATTTTTATAATTTTTAAAAGCTCACAAACAATTTAAAAACTATTTTTCAATTAGTAACGTATTTATTCAAACATTTATTCTGGATGCAATCTACCTCGGAATGTTGCAAATGAGCTGTCAAAATGAATGTATTAACTAGTACTATAACATATATTTTTATCACATATTAGTTTACGTGAAAATAAGAAGATACGGATTTTTAATTGAAAAAGACGTATTTAAGTTTTTGGCTTAAAAATTAATTCTGGAAAAACTAAGCGTCCGATTGAGATGAAACTAGCGCCATTGGGTCCAGAATATTATTTCTGATTTTTCTGGAGCCAGTCTCACATTTTCCTGAGGCTTATATAATTACTTAGGAATTTAAAACCATTAAATCCAATTTATCTAATTATCTAAATACGTTTAAATATACTTATTATTATAAAATACGTATAAAAATACGTATTAATATTAAACTCACCCCCGTCTCTCTCTCTCTTTTACCCATGCAGCGTGGGCTGCTGCTTCGCTCGTCGGAGGCGGGGCTTGGGGCGGGCGTCGGCGACTTTCTGGCGGTCGGCGGAGGGCGGAACGACCTTGGAGGCGGGTCGAGTTCGAAGGTGGTGGCGGTCTCCGTCGAGGAAGCGAGCATGGCTTCGGTCGAAGACAGAGGATACGGCGAGGGGAGCTCTGTTCACGGTGGTGGTGGCGCTGTCCGCTCCTCGGCGGTGCTGTGAAGGCGGTGGTGGCGTCGCCGAGGAGCAGCGGTGGTGGCGTCGCCAAGGAGCAGCGGCGGCGGCGAAGCGGTGTCGTACGGGGGGCGGAAGGTGCTGAGGCGATCGGAGAGGCGAGCAGCAGCCTCTTTCGGTGGCAGAGCGGACGGGGATGCTCCGGGAGTCGACGGCGAAGGGCTCGACGGCGAGGCGAGCTCGGTGCTGCTCCGGTGACGGATCTCGGTGGCGGAGGAGGTCATGCGGCAAGGAGAGGGTCGGGGGCATGGGTTCGGGCTTCGACAGTGGGGTTCGGCCTCCGTGCGAACGTGAAGGGAGAGGGAGAGGTCGAGCGTGGGTCGCGGTGGCTCCGTCGTGAGTGAGGAAGGGGAGAGGGTTAGAGAGAGGTTTGAGAACGAGAGATGAAGAGAGAGTGGGCGGCCGGTGTGCGTGAGTACGTGGTTGCCATTAGGTTATCGGAGAGGGGGAAGGGGTTTGCCTGAGAACGAAGGGGGGTAGGTTATTTATATAGGGTAAGAGAAAATGGGTAGGGGGGATAAAGCTTGGGTTGGTGAGGATGAAGCAGATGGGGGGTAGCTGTAGGATTGGTTGGGGGTAGCCACGGGTAGGGTGCAACAGCTAGGCAAGGGAAAAAAATAGAGTTAGAGTAGTTAGATAAATGGTAATTAGACTAGGTGAAAAGTAGTTAGTGAAATACAATAGACTTGAAATTACGGTTTTGCTCCTGATATTAAACGTGTCCGTAAAATTACGAAAACATACCCACGGGATCGTATCGTCACGAGGATCGCGAATACGAAGTCCGTTTTGGGATTTGAGCTACGGAGATACTAGTTTCAGGCCAAAACATTTAGGAAGCCGGTAAGCGGGTTCTAGGTCGAAACGATATCAAAAAATTACGAAATTAATGTGGGAAGCCCTAAATGATCATAAAATGCTACTGCAGAAGTTTGAAAATGTTTTGAAGACGTTTATATAGAAAATAAATTTATTAAGTCAAAACAGCAATATATGAAAAATGAATTTTTATCAGATCTTTAAGAGGTATTTGATGAAATCCGATCTTACTAAAATACTCCATAACTAGTCTGGTACATCAAAATATTTTTATAAGAAATTTTTGAAATCAGTAAAACTCCTGACAAACCATTACAAAATAGTTTAAAAAAATTTGGAAATAGGATAAACACGTAAATAGTTATGTTGAAGAAAACAGGCCGTTACATCCTACACTCCTTAAAATAATTCCGTCCTCGGAATTTAAAAATATTTCTGAAACAAATAATTGATGTTTACGAAGAAGCTCAAGCAAATAAATGATAGAAAAGATAGTAATCTGATAAATCAGGTTTTAAATAAAATGAAATGTGATAAGAAAATAAGGGATGTTACTAATATATATTATCAAGTAGCCAAAATATGAGATAATGGCACTACGTGAAAATGAGAGCTATTATGATGATGACATCTGTTCGAACTTGGAACCTAAGATGATAAGTGAGTAGCAAGCTATCTAAACCACATCAAAAACAAGAACATAATGTCTAAAATTTTCAACTCATGTTAATGATGACTACTGGGTCTGGATCTTAATCATGTAAATCATCGCCATAGCATACATACACATAAGGGCTACACCTAGTGCATCCATGCTGTTACAACTTAACCAGCCGAACACAAAGGACTTCATCTGCCATGCTACCAAATTACAAGCCAATATCCAGCTCAACACTAATAGGCAAATATACGGCCAATTCTCGAGGGTAAAGATCATCGCTACCACTTCTTCCAGCAATCTCCATAACATCCAACAAGAAACCAACATCCTAGCCGTCTCCCAAATCCGAGCACAAGACTGCATCCAACTTCAACACCTAAGCCCAAAAGCATGCCAATACTCAACCCCAATGATACTGCTGGCCAATACCATTGGTCGACATCTACGGTTATCACCATCAGCCCTAAGCAATTCAATGACCAAAAACTCACGAACCCACAAACACGAAGGAGCAGCCCTAAGAAGGAATCGAATCAAGGCAGCTCAAGGGGGAAGAACCAGAAAAAGGGCTCCAAAGGATACCAAGAACGGTGAATTCCCAAGAACTCAACCACACGGCAACAACGAGGGTGACGGCGACGGCTGTCGCTAAGCCCAACAATCCCCAAAGTCGTTGATAGGCCATCGGCGGCTGTCGATCCGTGGCGGCGAGGGATGCGACTGGATGTCGATCCATGGCGGGGGCCTCCGGGATGGGGTGGAGCGGAAGCTTGCGGATCTTCGGGTGAGGCCGGCGGATCGGAGATCGGAGCGGTGATGCGAGGTCGGGTCGAGCTCGCTTGGGGGAGAGGCCGGGAGGAGGAGTGGGTGATGCCGGGGCGAAGGGGAAGCCACGGGGTGGCTTAGGGAGGAAGGAAAGGGGTTTTAAAAAGGGAGGGGCACCGAAAGTCGTCGGTTAGGGTAGGGTAGGGTTAGGCGGGAACGGGGATCAAGGAGGGGAAGCAGACAAAGGCATTAATGAGGGGGAAAAGGTGATCGGTGGGAAAGGAAATCAAACCCGTGGAAAAATCGGGTACAAGATGAAAGTACGGCTAGAAGAGAAACACTAGCTCAAACGACGCAAACAGCCTATACTTACACGTCAGGTTTGGCTTGTCTCAAAATCTCTAGCACCATCCTCCAATACTTCTGAGCGTCCTTCGATCTGCTTCCGTTGTCGAACTCAAACTTCTGGTGATCGAAAATCGAATGCTACCCTCCTTAAAATAAACGTAGCTAGAGTTCAGGCGAACTAAAAGCGAATAGGAAGAATTATAAGAATTAGTAAAATGATCAGAAAGCCATCACTAGCTAAAGAAAGGGTGATAGTGATGAAGATCGATGGCGTTACATAATCATGATTCACGTCCTTGCGGTCCAGTGGACACGGCCAGGGAAGCGACTAAGCCCGGATCACTTACCCCCAGTCTAGCTAGGGTGATCCAACAAACTTAGCCAAGCACATTGACCGGATCATGGTCCATTGAAGGAAGCTTATCATTTATATGTGTGCCATCATCAACTGAAGGAGGGGTGATGATGTGGGTAGATAGTCCAACCTATGAAGAATAATTGTAACTGCTAGCAAAAGAGGTTACTAGGGAGGGTATAACCAAGAATGGTAACACGAGTTCCTAAGCAAGGGTTAAGAGTTCAAAGGAAGTGATGAGGATCAAGGAAACCTAATGAAGATGGTAATAAGGACGCTTCACCTGTATATCCAATACAGGTGAACACTCGAGACATCCCGTACTCGAGGTTCAATTTGAGTATTTTATATTGTACATCCTGATCTTGCTATATTATTCACGAGGTAGTTAGCGAGGACCTGCATGGTCCACCAAACTTGTAACGACCCGCCCTCGGGGGCCCGTTACTTATTTGATATTTGCGCAGTTCCTGCAGTTAACCGGTGAAACCAAAATAGCCACGATGCAGAGATGTACAAAAATACCCAAATAGTGTCTAATTATTACAATCCATACCGTACAAATGTTCCAACAATGATACATGAAAGAAAGAAAGTACACAACTGAAAATAGCTCTGGAAGCTGCGGTCTCATGGTCGAAGTCTGGCGCTATTAACTTAGGGTTATTTAGTACCGACCCCCTGTGTTTTCTCCGAAATTAGCAACACCCCCATATGGTTTCAATAATTAGTAAGACCCCCCTATTGTATCCAATTTGGTCTCCCCCGCCTATAGAAAGACCCCCCTAAACAGGGGGAGGGGGGTCCAAAATGGGTGCCATAGGGGGGGTCGTACTAATTATTGAAACCATAGGGGGGTGTTGCTAATTTCGGAGAAAACACAGGGGGTCGGTACTAAATAACCCATTAACTTAAGAGCATCTGCCTCCATATGTACGTCGTCTGCGGTGCCACGGAGATGGAACCGTAGGTAAGTCACAACAATTCTAAATAAAGAAAAAGAGGTACTGTATACGTGTGACAAAGGTAACTACGTACAAGCAGACCAAAGTGAAAGTAAAGTACGGTGTCTGTACAAGTGTAGAAAGTAAAGTGTAGGTGTAACAGGCTATTGCTGTAGCTAAAAGTACGGCAAGTAAAGTACGGTGACTGTGCTGGTAAGGAAAGTAAAGTGCATGTACTGTAAAGAGAGTAACTGTGCAAGCTACACTAGAACTACGTGACTCAAGTAGGATAGTACAATATGTGACCGTTCAGTCCATCTCTTGCCTAGGTGCTACCCAAATGAATGCCGAAACCCAGGCAGCAGGTCAGGTTACTTTTTTTGCCGAAACTCAGGCAGCTGGACGGTATGCCAAAACTCAGGCAGCAGTACGGTAAGATCGAACTCTAGTCACTCCCGTACTCTCTCTAACTATGAGTTACCCCAATACCCCAGTGATGTGTCAAGTGCAAGTTCTTTACAGTATGTTCCACAAGATATTCCACATGGTGTTCCATACGATATTCCATACGATATTCCACATGTTGCTAGTCGAACCAAGTCAATTGGTTGACTTTCTTATTGAAAACCAGAAAATAGGATAAAGACAAGTCCAACACCATTAACTGATACTTCTGTGCTTCGAGCACGTGGTAGTGTGGTTTAGCACACAATTTAACCAAGTTGGTAGTTGCATGCTACAATCACCAAAGTTGAAAGTTGGCAAAGTAATCTTTGGCAGATTACTTTTCTATTAGGTCTCTAGTTCGGTTCAAGTCAATACCCGTTCGGAGGCTATAAGTGCTGAAGTGTCACAAGTTCATACAAGCACAGTAGACTAGTTTTCTAAGTTTAGAATATGTCATGACTTACTTTATCGAGCTCGTCATGGCAAGACGAGGTTGGAGCTAGAAGAGTTGGTGCACGAGGATTGGTACCTGCAATCACAAAAATACTTGGTTAAAGAACGCTACATTTCTATTTAAATAATTTGATTGTTTTGATTTTTAAAACAAGTTGAAACATTGTCGAAAAGCGTTCTAAATTTTTCTATAGACTAGATATGATAAAAATAGTTTTACTGCAAGAGGAAATATTTTTCTGAAGTTTATAGTAATTTTTATAATTTTTAAAAGCTCACAAACAATTTAAAAACTATTTTTCAATTAGTAACGTATTTATTCAAACATTTATTCTGGATGCAATCTACATCGGAATGTTGCAAATGAGCTATCAAAATGACCGTATTAACTAGTACTATAACATATATTTTTATCACATATTAGTTTACGTGAAAATAAGAAGATACAGATTTTTAATTGAAAAAGACGTATTTAAGTTTTTGGCTTAAAAATTAATTCTGGAAAAACTAAGCGTCCGATTGAGATGAAACTAGCGCCATTGGGTCCAGAATATTATTTCTGATTTTTCTGGAGCCAGTCTCACATTTTCCTGGGGCTTATATAATTACTTAGGAATTTAAAACCATTAAATCCAATTTATCTAATTATCTAAATACGTTTAAATATACTTATTATTATAAAATACGTATAAAAATACGTATTAATATTAAACTCACCCCCGTCTCTCTCTTTTACCCATGCAGCGTGGGCTGGTGCATCGCTCGTTGGAGGCGGGGCTTGGGGCGGGCGTCAGCGACTTTCTGGCGGTCGGCGGAGGGCGGAACGACCTCGGAGGCAGGTCGAGTTCGAAGGTGGTGTCGGTGGAGCTCTCCGTCGAGGAAGCGAGCATGGCTTCGGTCGAAGACAGGGGATATAACGAGGGGAGCTCTGTTCACGGCGGTGGTGGCGCGTCCGCTCCTCGGCGGTGCTGAGAAGGTGGTGGTGGCGTCGCCGAGGAGCAGCGGCGGCGGCGAAGCGGCATCGTACGGGGAGCGGACAGTGCTGAGGCGATCGGAGAGGCGAGCAGCAGCCTCTTGCGGTGGCGGAGCGGATGGGGATGCTCCGGGAGTCGACGGCGAAGGCCTCGACGGTGAGGCGAGCTCGGTGATGCTCCGGCGACGGCTCTCGGCGGAGGAGGAGGCCGTACGGCGAGGAGAGGGTCGGGGGCATGGGTTCGGGCTTCGACAGTGGGGTTCAGCCTCCGTGCGAACGTGAAGGGAGAGGGTGAGGTCGAGCGTGGGTGGCGGTTGCTTCGTCGTGAGTGAGGAAGGGGAGAGGGTTAGAGAGAGGTTTGAGAACGATAGATGAAGAGAGAGTGGGTGGCCGGTGTGCGTGAGTATGTGGTTGCCGTTCGGTTATCGGAGAGGGGGAAGGGGTTTGCCTGAGAACGAAGGGGGGTAGGTTATTTATATAGGGTAAGAGAAATTGGGTAGTGGGGGGGTAAAGCTTGGGTTGGTGAGGATGAAGCAGATGGGGGTAGCTGTAGGATTGATTGGGGGGTAGCCATGGGTAGGGTGCAACAGCTAGGCAAGGGAAAAAAAATAGAGTTAGAGTAATTAGATAAATGGCAATTAGGCTAGGTGAAAAGTAGTTAGTGAAATACAATAGACTTGAAATTACGGTTTTGCCCCTGATATTAAACGTGTCCGAAAAATTACGAAAACATACCTACGGGATCGTATCGTCACGAGAATCGTGAATACGAAGTCCGTTTTGGTATTTGAGTTACGAAGATACTAGTTTCAGGCCAAAACGTTTAGAAAGCCGGTATGTGGGTTCTAGGTCGAAACGATATCAGAACATTACGAAATTAATGTGGGGATCCCTAAATGATCATAGAATGCTGCTGCAGAAGTTTGAAAACGTTTTAAAGACGTTTATATAGAAAATAAATTTAGTTAGTCAAAACAGCAATATCTGAAAAATGAATTTTTATCAGATCTTTAAGAGGTATTTGATGAAATCCGATCTGACTAAAAATACTCCATAACTAGTTTGGTACATCAAAATATTTTTATAAGAAAATTTTGAAATTAGTAAAACTCCTAACAAACCATTACAAAATAGTTTATAAAAATTTGGAAATAGGATAAACACGTAAATAGTTGGCCGTTACAGAGAAAAGCTCTCAAACAATCCTTCCATGGCCCCCAGTTTGCCTTCTGTATTTTCTACATGTAGCCGCAAACTTGTCCAGGAAATTCGCTCAAAAACCGCCCGAGAATCGCATCAAAACCATAATCAAAACACTGTTTCAATACTAACGGGTCTGGAATCCATAAACGGGTCAGAATCGGATTGGACCCGTCGCTGCCCGCGCGCCCGCAACCAATTACTGCTCTTAGCCGTTCGATCGAGTACCAGCCGCTGGATGATCGATACGTGTCCCACGCAGCAGTTGTGATCCGTGTGTGCACGAGTGACACCCAAGCGGACTGTGCCTGTGGGCAGCTCACGTGGGCCGTGTTACCCGGCTTTTTACTATGCACAGAAATCTGAATAATTCAACTGGGTTAAGCTTGCTGATTCGCTGAAACTTGTTTTGAATTCCAGAGAATCTTCAACAAACAAAAAACCTCAAGAATCATATATTAATCGCGGGATATAATTGTGTTTTGTACACAAACGGCTAGGATGATCCGATGCTCATGCATCTAACTACATCCTTCCCTGAACAAGTTGGACTAAATCTCTCCACACAACAAAAGACTCACCTCTTATCAAACCAAAACCCCAACATAAGCACCATCCAGGCTCAACTGGATCCTCTCTTAATGAGAACTTATCCAAGACAACAGGAAGACATAAAAGAAAAAAGATCAGAAATCTAAAACGCAAAGAGAGAGAGAGATTCGAAGACAAAAGCCTGTGCCTTTTAATGATCCTTGTTTGCTTTAACTTCATAGCAGTCCACTGCACAAATAAAACTTGGTAAATGTCATTTAAAAAATTTCGATCAAGCAGTACCACAATCAGTTTTGGGGGCAGTTTTGCTCCCCTAAATTGATAGTTACACAGTAAATCTTGATCGTTACATCGTATATCTTTACGATTTCACTGCAACTATGAATTAACCGTACAAGCAAACAAACAGCCCCTTAAGCATCTCGCTTCGCTTTTTCTCCTCCTGTGACCCTACCGATTTTGTTTTAGCTGATCATGAGTACAATTTGATTGCTACATTTGTGTGAAGAATTCATGTAATCTTTGAATTTAAAAGAAAGGGAAAGGACCACCAGCTCGGTAGGAGGACAGCATGATTAAACTCAGAAGCTGAGTCTATGTCTGGTCCATCGCCACGTTCTAATTACACAAGCATGTAGGCCATGGGAGAAACAGAAATAAAAGGACAGATCGCTAAATGAAGAGGCCGGCCGACGGAGATAAGGCAGAGAAATGATGGCATGCCCAATTGTGGATTGACGTGAATAAAGCCAGGAAAAGGAGAGTTTTGGATTCCCAATTATATGCATTAGACTCCGTTGTTGATGTCTAGAATATTGTGGAGCTCGGGTGCGGCTACTGGGACGAGTATTCGCACAGAAAAGACCTGAGTCGGGGGAGCGGATCCCGATTACCATCCAAGACGATGAAGAGGAAAGGAGGTGATGTACGTATTGCCCAAGATGTGACGATGCACAAATCGCGTTCGTTCCAACAAGTATTCCCTGAGTTTCTCCCCCACCCACACACACAAGCTATTGACACCTCACAAGTGAGAAAGCGGATACAAGGAGTCGATGGCTTGAGAGCGATAGCTCCTATAGCGTAACCTTATCTTAAACAGAGAAACCTTGGAAAAACATCACAATTGAGAGCTGACGGCAAAGACGAAGACACGACAACAATGGAGGACAATCTTGGATCCCAATATCTCACAAATGGAAAGCGTACGTGAATTGAAGACCCAAAAAAAATCCGCCCAAGTTTCAACTTAACATCCGGCTAACAATAAGTTCGTTAACGATTTTTTTGATTTTTCTCAGTAATAAAAATGAAAACAAGCAGAGATAGCAATCTACAGAAACTGGGAATTGCCATCAGAAAGCCAAAGAACCCTCGTTATACACAAGATTATAATTTATATAGACTCCAGTGTCATTGGATTCATCTGTCGTTCTGCTTGCGCAGGATGGAAATGATCTCAGAGAAGCGAGGGCGCTTTGATGGGCAATTGTTCCAGCACTTCATCATCAGCGACCTCAGGACCTGCGGGCAATCTCTGGGTATCTCCGGCCTCAACCCGCAAGCGGCGATGCCCACCGCCGCCTGAACAGGCGAGTACGAAGAGTACGCCGCCTCCCCCGTTACCATCTCCCAAACCACCATCCCGAAACTGTACACATTGCTCATCCAAGTCTCCGTCACGGTCTCTGGATCCCCGGCAATTATCTGCGCAGAGCAAAATGTTGAACTGAATTAGATGCATAAAATGTTTGCCATAGAAGCTTGCATTGTGATATCTAAGATACAACTAATGCAACCATATACGATGCTCACCTCCGGAGCGAGCCACCGGTAGCCGGCCGTCTCGTACTCGGTAACCTCCCCGACGTTGTTGCAAGATGTGACGATGCCCATATCTCCAAGAAACGCATTCCCCTGCCGATCCAACAGTATCCTCTGCGCGTTCAGATCCCTGTAAGCCACCCCATGGCTGTTCATAAACATGAGCCCCTCGGCCACATCCAGCGCGATCCTCGCCACCTCCCTCGCCCCCTTCCTCCTGCTCTTCTGCACCAAGTCGTGCACCGATCCCCCGTCCATCATCCTCGTCACCACGCACAGCCCGTTGTTCTCCTCGACGCAGACCCCGATGAACCGTAGGATGTTTCTGTGCCCACAGGTCATCAGCTGGAGCAGGTCTCGCCGGACTTCGAACTCGTAAGCACTCCCTCTCTCGCACCCCCTCAGCTTCTTGATCCACACCCTCTTCCCTCTGTAAACCCCCTTGAACGAATTGGTCCCCGTTCTGTCCACAAACTCCAGCTCGTTGGAATTCAGCATCCAGCGGGCGATCTCGTCGCTGCCGGAACGCGTAGTCTGCCACTCGTCGACGGCGACCACGACGGACGATTCGGGCAGGGGCGATGCCAGCTGAATCTGATCGCTGTCGAACAAACGGTCGTCCTCCACGCTCCTCGGATCCTCCTCCTGGCAACCGCACAGCCCAAACGGCAGCTTCCCTCCCCCATTCCTCGGCTTCTTGATCGCAGATCTGATGGCCCCCTCGACCCTCGCCTTGAACTGCTTCTCGCTTCCGGGCTGGACCGAAACCGCCGCCACGCCCAAAGTCGCCCCCTTCTTCTCGAAGATCTGTATCTTCTTGCAACGGATCAGCGACCCATCGAGGGAACCCGACATCGCAGGCCACGAGACTGATGAGTTGCAGGCGAAGGTGACCTTCAGCCCAGTTCCCGCATCGTCTACGTTTTCTTCGGGGAGTTCCTGAATGTGGACTGCAGGCTCGGAGGCCGCCTGCTCGATCAGCTTGGCGTGCAGCAACACATCCTTCATATCAAACCCGGCCTGTGCGTAGCTGTCCCCATTTCAACAAATTCAATCGTCAATACATGAAAAAAAAAAAAGAGAGAGAACCATGGATATCCTCTAGGCTAGCTAGTACCTGTTGGGGAGGGAGTCGAAGTGGCGGCGGAGGTCGGAAAGGAGCTTGTCGGGGAGCTGAGATCCGGGATAGAGATGGGTGAGGTGGCGGACGACGGAGCCCCACAGGAGCTTATCAAGCCTCTGCTGCTGCTGCTGCTGAGAGCTGCTGCTGGTGATGGTGGTTGAATCCAAGAAGTTGTTCTTGATGGAGGTGAGGGTGTTGGCGAAGTTGCGGCCGAGGCGCTGCCATTTTTTGGTATTGGCGGGGAGGGAGGCGGAGGGGTGGGAAGGGGAGGTGGCGGCGGAGGAGGGGGTTGAGTTGGAGGAGGTTGAGGGAGGAGGGAGGAGCATCTCGGAGCGGTCGGAGCTCTTCATCAGGACTTGCTCCACGAGGTCCTCGTCGGTGCTCGGCCGGCCCGACCAGCATTCGAGGGCCGCTGCCATTTTTTAGCAGTGAATGCAAGCAGCTCTTTTTTTTTAAAAGCTTAGGGGGAGAGAAATTTGGGGGCGGCTCGAATGAAACACATGAAGCGGAAATGGGAAGAGAGTGGCGAACCGTAACGTGTTTTTTTAACGGAGAGTGGGGGGCCTTGTGATGGAAAGGGGGGTAATGTCTCCTCCGGCAGTTGCTATGCGCACAGATCTAATTGTTGTGCACACAGTCCAATATACACAACAAATTTAAACGTAAGGTTTTCTATTTTACACACAACATCATATTCCAACATTTCCTCCGCCCTCCCTCCGAAAAAAAAAGTATCATCTCCCCATGTGCCGCATACACATCACCTTACTGATCTCTCCCTTCTCCCTGTTTCTCCACCCCACTCTTCATTCATCCACTACTACCATCTTCTGCCACAATCGTTGTCGCCAGCTGCCGCATCCGAATGGGTTGGTAGCGCACGCGGGGAGGGGGTGCGGTAGGGACACTGTTGGGATTCGGTGCAGCGACGACCGGTGCCTATAGCAGATAAAAATAAGAAGATGATGGAGGAAGGGAGTTAGGAGGTAAACGAGCAAAGTTTCAATAACAGCAGCTCTGTAAATTTTGAATAGAAAAATTGTAAATAAATGGTCTATGTTATAACGGGCAGATTTCCATATCCATGAGGATGGTTCACTAAGGTTCGGGAATAGGTTATGTGTACCCACTGGCCTTATTCGTGAGGAGTTGTTGAAGGACGCCCACAACTCTCCGTACTCTATTCACCCAGGAGGAACAAAGATGTATCGAGACTTGAAACAACATTATTGGTGGCATGGCATGAAGCGTAGTGTCGCCAGAAGTGTGGCATCATGCCTGGTCTGTCAGCAGGTGAAGGCAGAACACCAAAGAGTTGCGGGTTTGTTACAGCCTCTTCCCATCCCGGAATGGAAATGGCAGCATGTAACGATGGACTTTGTGACTGGACTACCCCGCACACCCAAGGAAAATGATGCAATTTGGGTGGTTGTCGACCGCTTAACCAAATCTGCACATTTCATTCCCTTCCGGGTTGGACAGTCTACAGAGCATTTGGCTCGAAGATATATGGAGGAGATCGTGAGGCTGCACGGAGTCCCTGTCTGTATCATCTCTGATCGTGACACCAGGTTCACCTCACATTTCTGGAGAAGTTTGCAAGCTAGTCTAGGGACCCATCTCAAGTTTAGTACTGCATACCATCCTCAAACAGATGGGCAGTCCGAGCGAGTCATTCAGATCCTCGAGGACATGTTAAGGGCTTGTATGGTAGAATTCAAGGGGTCCTGGGAAGATCATTTGCATTTGGTGGAGTTTGCTTACAACAACAGTTACCAGGCAAGTATTGGTATGGCATCGTTTGCTGCTTTGTACGGAAGGAAGTGTCGGTCTCCTTTATGCTGGGACGATGTTGGGGATCGTGAACTCCTGGGACCTGACATGGTAGTGGAAGCGGTGGAAGCGGTACGGACAGTCAAGGAAAATCTCCGTATTGCACAGGACCGCCATAAGCATTGGGCAGATACAAAGAGGCGCCCGCTGGGATTTCAACCTGGTGACTATGTGTTCTTGAAGATCTCCCCGATGCGTGGTACGATCCGGTTTGGAAGACATGGAAAGTTAAGCCCGAGATTCATTGGACCGTTTGAGATCTTGGCTCGTGTGGGGGAAGTTGCGTATCGTCTTGACTTACCACCTTCCCTAGAAGGCGTCCATGACGTGTTTCACGTATCCCAGCTTCGGAGATGCGTGGGAGATCCTGGACATATCCTGGACTTCTCAGAGATTGATGTACGCCCTGATCTGACCTATGAACAGCAGCCAGTGGCCATTCTGGATCGGAGGCAGAAAATACTGAAGAACAAGGCCATTGATTTAGTGCGAGTCATGTGGCAACAGAAATCTCCCGGTGAATCGACCTGGGAGCGGGAGGATGAGATGATGAAAAAGTATCCTCACTTGTTTGTGTGACTCATGCATGGATGTGGACGTGGATATGTGCATATTATAAGTACATGTGTTGTATATAAATATATGACACGTTGTGGAACATATGATACGATCTGCATATAAGTACGAGTGTGGGTTGAAGTGTCGTGTGACTAGGACGACCCTTTTTTATAGCTGCCAAATTGATAGTCCGAGGACGGACTTTATTTTAAGGTGGATAGGATGTCATGCCCGGATTCGACCTATACGCTGAGATACGCGTATATGGCCTCTACACACGTGTAAATCCCTTGAAACACGTGGGAGGAAGGGATACGAAGTCAATATTGGATGGAAGAAGCGTAGGCGTAGGTAGTGGCAATTTCGTAATTTTTCAGAAGATACAAGGGTGTTTCGGTCATTTGGCCTGAAGGGAGAGCGTATCCAGGTAGCACGTGAGTAGCGCACGTAGTGTGCATGAGATACATGGGGAGTGGGGTTAGGCATGTGTGTGTGTGTGTGTGTGTGTGTGTGTGTGTGTGTGTGTGTGTGTGTGTGTGGGCAAGTGTGAAAAGGGTTAGGGTTAATGGCATACTTGTAATTAGTTAAGGTGTGTGTAAGGTAATGGCACAAGTGTAATTAGATGAGGGTGAGTGTATATAGCAATGGCAAACTAGTAAATACATGAGAATAGAGGGGAAATCTAGCAAGGGTATTTTGGTCTTTTATAGTATGCCATGTTTATCTCAAGGAGGATTCTAGAGGAGCTCCTCCCCTTTTTCCTTCATTCTTCTACACTTTTCTCTCCACCCTTTCTCCCTAAGCTTGGGCTGAAATTCCCCATGCTTCCCTCTCATCTTATCCTACCTACAAACCCTAAAATCTAGAGTAAAAAGAAGAAGAAACATAGTTGGCTTCAAGGAGAAACAAGTAGAGGAAGAGAAGAACAAGATTAAGAGAATAGAAGAACAATTTTGAGGTAGGAATCTAACTTGCTTGGAAAAATTTTCATTCTATGATTGTGATTACAATTAGTATGATGGGATGCCATGTATTCATGGGTATATGTTTCCTACACAATCTCAAAAGCTTTAGTGATAGAAATTTCATGTTATGCATGCTTGAATCATGTGCTGAAAACAGTCCAGATTTGGCTGAAATTGATCTGCTTGCTGACACCATATGGCTACATGAAACACTCCCAAAAATTTATATGTTATGTATCTTGTAGTTAGGAACAACTTTCGTGTTTTAGGTTTTTGCTAATTCGAATGGGAAATGGGTGAAAATAATTCAGTTTTGAGGACTGCACAGGTTGCAGCCTGCACAGACCATGTGTCACTGTTTTAGTTCTCAGTCTTTGCACACTTAACGAAATGTTGCAATTCTGGTGCCGTTGGAAAGCTAGCTTCGAGGGATACAACTTTGCTGTTTTACCCAAATTCTAGTTCAGCCTGTAATTGGCAGGAAACCTGAGTTGAACATGGTGCAAAAATTGTTTCCAGGATGCTGAAATTGCAGCTGATAGTGAAAATTTCACCATAAATCAATCTGATTGAATTTTGCTCTGAAATTTTTATGGTAGAGTCAAAACATTTGGCCCTACAAGTTTCTTTTAGATTGCAGATTGAAATTCCATATAGAATCTTTCATAATGTCTGTCTTTATCAGCATGTTTCAGAAATCAAAGTGCAAGAACTATGTTTTCATGCCTCATATTATGAAATGTTGTGCTATATCCTGCCTCTTTTATGTTGGATTGCTAGGACATGATGTGTGCATACCTAATATGGTAATGCTTGTCTCTTTGAAGTGTTCTTGAATGTTTGGCTAGGATAGCCGCTTCCGTCCTACGACGGGTAGGCATCCTAGACTGGAATGTTGGATGTGTGCGAACCATAGGGTTATGGCGGGACTGGACTATGAAGGTGGCGAGGGGATATAAGGGAGACTGTGTGGATACTGTGTGGCCCACTCACCTTACTGGGAGTGGTGGTTTAGTAGTTGCGATACTGAGGAGTTCCTCACTCCTGCCTGGGACGGGGGAGTTGAGACGCCCGGCGTGCAGTGCCCGTGTCCACTGCGTCGTGTGCTTGTTTCCACCCACCGCGGGTGAGGTCTAGTCCATCATAGCCACGTGGTTTACACACTTCCAAAATACTTTGTGATGTGTATTCCTTAGTATTTGCTTACCTGTCCTTGTGAATTGTTACCCTTCTGCTGGCTGTATTCAAAATCATAGAATATTATTTTTCTGCCAAGTTGGTTCCTGCTGGGCACGCTTTGACGTGTCCATCTTTACTTTCAGGTTCTGAGCAGGTGACACTAGACGCGGATCTCCCTCAGGAGAGTTCGCAATATTGACTTTGAGGCGCCCCTTACTTTTGGGAAATGATATAGTGTGACTTCCTTGTAGTGTGTGTTGAGTTGTTGTATAATTAAGTGGACCACTCTAATTATAGTGTTTTTTGTACCGTGTACTATTTGTGCCATGTACTTGGTGTTCAGTAGTAGTACTTTTGGCTGTATAACCATATGCAATGGTTTTCTGTTGAGTACTCTCTGTGATGACATATTAAAATTGTTTACTCTTACTTCTGTATTGACTGTATAATCCAGCATTCGCAGCGACCTGCGCTACTAAGTTGTCTTACCTACGCTTGGTGCAATACCGCGGCTCGTTGCGCCCCTGGCCCGAATTCCTTGCCAGAGTACGTGTGAGACCGGGGCGTGACACCTACCACTGTCTCTAATGTGGATAAGGCGAAAGCCATCATATATATTAGGATCGGACCTTAAAGGCCGAATACCTAACGGTAGAGGACCCAATTGAGTTGTGGACAGCGCTGGAGGCACGGTATAAACATCAAATTGATGTAGGCCAATTATGAGTGGGAAAACCTTAGACTTCAGGAATATAAGTCCGTTGCTGAGTATAACTCTGCACTTCTAATATCACCTCCCGTCTGAAGTTGTGCGGTAAAGAAGTAACTGAGCAACGCATGTTGGAAAAGACATTTACCTCGTTTCACGAGAAAGATGCAATCCTCTTGCAGCAGTATCGTGAACGCAACTTCACGAAGCTCTGATTTGATCTCTTGCCTCCTTAGGGCAAAGCAGAATAAAAATTTACTGCTTGCCACTCATAATTTGCATCCTGTTGGTACTGCCCCTACCCCTGAAGCCCACCATGTTTCTCCCCAGAAGTGAAAAAACAAGAAGAAGGCTAGAAAGAACAAAGGAAAAGCTGTAATGAAGCCAGCACAAGGAGCAGCACCCCAGACCAACAACAACAACAACAAAGGAAAGAGAAACTTCACATGGAAGCGTAAGAACACGGACCAAGTGTCAATTCCTACGAAGAACTGGGATGATAAATGCCATAGATGTGGCATGACTGGACATTGGTCCAGAAACTGTCGCACTCCTCGCCACCTCCAGGAACTGTATCAGGCGAGCCAGAAGTCTCTGCCTGACACAAACTTGGCGGCTGTTCAGCCGCCAACGATTTTCACTGCAAAAGACTTCGAGAATGACGACCTACTCGATTGATCCCTATCTTTATATCTATGCATTTAAAATTACATGTAGCTTCATCTTTAGTTTGCTTTTGAACGAACTTTTATTTGAATGTCATTTTACATTTACTTAAATAAAATTTCGGTTTTGCTTATATAGATGAAGTATGAGTGCCTAGTGGACAGTGCCTCGACGCACACAATCCTTCGCGAACATTGCTATTTTAATAGCATAAATAAATATGACGGTCATGTTATCACAATTTCAAGACTGTCCAAAATAATCGAAGGATCTGGTGAAGCAATAATATTTCTCCTAAATAACACGAGACTTCAAAAAAAGAATGCATTATTCTCTCCTAAATCAAATAGGAATCTCGTAAGTTTCAAGGACATTCGTTTAAACAGATATCACTTAGAAACTAGAGATGAAAATAAAGTTGAATATCTGTATGTAACTCGTCAAAAAGATGGCCAGAAGACCATCTGCGAACGATTCAAGGGACTCCCGTCGGGTCTCTACCGTACATACATTCAACCAATTGAAGCCAATATGACTGAGCACCAGATGTGCCCATCATTGCCAGAGTTCCAACTCTATCACAACAGACTTGGTCACCCTGGATCAACTATGATGCGACGCATCATGATTGAATCCCGTGGACATAATTTGAAGAACCTGAAGATTCTTCATAAGGGTGAATTTCCTTATCCCCCTTGTTTCAAGGGAAAACTAATAACGAGACTCTCCCTCCTGAAAGTGGGATTAAAGTCTCCTGGCTTCCTTGAGAGAATTCATGGTGACATTTGCGGGCCTATTCACCCTGCAAGTGGCCCATTTCGGTACTTCATGGTACTGATTGATGCATCCACAAAATGGTCTTATGTGTGCCTCTTGGCCACCCGCAACCTAGCTTTTCCAAAGCTATTGGCACAAATAATAAGGTTGTGGGCTCATTTCCCCGATAACCATATCAAGAAACTACGTCTTGATAATGCGGGAGAATTCACTTCACAAGTATTCGAAAACTATTGCCGAGCAACGGGTATTGAATTTGAACATCCAGTAGCACATGTTCACACCCAGAACGGATTAGCATAGTCTCTTATAAAGAAACTCCAATGAATTATGCAATCCCAGTTGCCTATGGATGCTTGGGGGCATGCTATTTTACATGCCGCATCACTTAGTAAGATAAGGCTCTCTGGAGGCCATACATTATCTCCGAAGCAACTTGCATATGGCTCACCTCCGGATATCTCTCATTTGAGAGTGTTTGGTTGTGTGGTATATGTCCCAATAACACCACCTCAGAGGACCAAAATGGGTCCTCAGCATCGTCTAGGTATCTATATTGGGTTTGATTCATCCTCTATTATCAGATACGTACCTGGAACCCCTCACAGGGGACACATTTAAGGCACGTCTTGCTGACTGTGAATTCGATGAGAAATTTTTTCCTAAACTAGGCACACAGTCTAAGAAGCCTGAAGCTACTAAGACCATCACGTGTGACCAGAAGTCTTTGTCCATATATGATCCACGTACTAATCTGTGTGAAGATAAGATCCTGAAGATCCTTCACATTCAGAATACAGTACATCTTTTACCGGATAAGTTCACGGACAACCAGAAGATTGTCTGTTCACACGTCCATGTCTTAACACGCCAGCTAGGTTTGACATCCCCAAAGATGGATGCAATCCACCAGCAGCAGAATTGGATGTATCTCAATTGAAAAGAGGACGCCTACCAGATTCAAAAGATAAATTTTCTCGAAGGAGGAAGATTCCTGGAGATAATAAGATTATCCCTCCACATGATGCTGAGCTCAGACTAGCTACTTCTCCCCTCCTTATTTCCCCTGCAGAGGAAACAATAGGAGAAACATCATTAAATTTTGTACGTACTGGAGAGGTACTGGACAGATATAGCACAGTCATCGTCGACGATTTTGCGTTCACTATTTCCGTTCACATCGTTGAATACGACGATGACATCGAACCACGATCTCTAGTGGAATGTAAACGCAGAGATGATTGGCCAAAGTGGGACGAGGCAATAAGAGTAGATCTGGACTCACTCTCGAAACGTAAAGTCTTTGGACCAGTAGTCCAAACACCAGTAGGTGTTAAACCTGTGGGATATATGTGGGTTTTCATAAGAAAAAGAAATGAAGAAAATGTGATCGTTCGCTACAAGGCACGCCTTGTAGCCCAGGGTTTTTTCCAAAAGCCGGGGATTGATTATGAAGATACATATTCCCCGGTCATGGATGCGAAACCAATTTTAAATAAGCCTAACTTCTCTGGAAAGCCTAGAAATGCAGCTCATGGACGTTGTGACTGCATATCTATATGGCGATATAGATAAAAAGATCTATATGAGACTTCCTGATGGGTTTAAACTACCCCCCAGAGATGAAAGAAATACATCGGGACGTATTCTCTGTAAGGCTGCATAGATCATTATATGGTCTAAAGCAATCGGGCAAAATGTGGTATAACAGACTTAGTGATTTTCTTGCACAGCAAGGATTCACAAATAATGAAGTTTGCCCGTGTATCTTTATCAAAAGAACGGGAACATGATTCGTCATCATAGCAGTATATGTTGATGACTTAAATCTCATAGGATCTCCTGCAGAGATCAATGAGATATCTGAAAGCCTAAAGCATACTTTTGAAATAAAAGACATAGGCAAAACAAAGTATTGTCTTGGCTTACAGATTGAACACTTACGAGGTGGAATCCTATTACACCAATCAAATTATACAAAGAAACTTCTACGCAAGTTTCATATGGATAAATGTCATCCTTTAAGTACTCCTATGGTCGTAAGATCACTAGATGTACATATGGACCCCTTCCGGCCACTGGAAGAGGGGAAGGAGATACTAGGTCCTGAAGTACCCTACCTCAGTGCCATTGAGCACTTCTATATATGGCTAACTGTACGCGTCCCGATATATCGTTTGCAGTTAATCTCCTAGCCAGACACAGTGCAGCGCTTATAAAGTGCCACTGGAACGGAGTAAAGCATCTTCTGTGATACCTCTAGGGTTCAATAGATCTGGGACTTTACTACCAGAGAGGTGCCTCCCCTTAATTACTTGGTTATGCCGATGCAGGTTATCTTTCAGATTTGCATACGGCAAAATCACAGACAGGTTTTGTGTTTACCTACGGAGGTACTGCTATCTCCTGGAGATCGGTAAAGCAAACTACAACAGCTACGTCATCCAATCATTCAGAGCTCATTGCGATCCATGAAGCAAGCAGAGAGTGTTATTGGCTACGCTCCGTCGTCCACCACATTCTTCACTCCACTGGCATGAAGACTAGTGATTTGGAGCCTACTGTCCTGTTTGAAGACAACGCCGCGTGCATTGCTCAACTTCAAAGAGGCTACATCAAGGGCGACAAGACGAAGCACATATCTCCTAAGTTTTTCTGGACGCACGAACTAAAAGAGGACAAGCAGATCGAAGTTCGACGGATCCAGTCCTGCAACAACTTAGCTGATATTTTTACTAAATCTTTACCCAGATGTATTTTTGTAAAACTCGTAAAAGGAATCGGTATGAGACAGCTGAAAGACATACAAGCCTGAAGCTTATACGGATGAGGGGGAGTAACTTGTGTGTTGCACTCTTTTCCCTTAAGCTGTTGGTTTTTCCCACTTGGTTTTCCACAGCTAAGGTTTTAACGAGGCAAACACAATTACTCAGGATCCAGAAGTATCCACCCCTTTAGCTTTATATGGTAAGACCGAATTAATGGATGGATAAGGGGGAGTGTTGTGAGTGGGGGAGGCCTTTGGCCTCCCCACCACTTATCCCTCCATTACTCTCCACTTATTGGAGTAATGGGGACCTTTGGTTGTTGAGTATTGGACTGCTCGGATTTGGTTTTGGATGATGAGCAAACATAAATATCGTATACTAACTTTTTTGTGAGCGCAGTTATGGAGATCGTCGCCAAAAGAACACGTACATCAAAAGCGACGTCTCAAGACTTCTCAATACGCATGATCGTGTGCCTGAAGCTTCGTTGAAGCTCAAGGAGTTTTATTGAAGTCAAGAATGAAGATTGAAGCTTTGAAGACGGCTCGTAATGTTTATTTTATAGTCTTCTAGCTTCATAGATTAGAATGTTAAGCCTTGAGTAGGACTTACAACTTAATCTTCATTTCGCTCATATCTTAGAGCTAGGATTTTCATAGAAGTCCATACGATCTTTCCCGAAGCTTCGCGCTTCGATTCGCGACTTCTAGTGCATGTTAGTTGGTTCAAGTAGAAGAGCCAACCGACTAGATGACGATCTAGTCGGTCGGCAACTCTACATGAACCGACTAGAATGCCTTGCTCTTTTCAGCTCATTCCTGTTGGTCAATTAGTCAGTCAAAGAAGGTTCACCGACCGACTAGATGACGATCTAGTCGGTTAGGAATCCTTCTTAAACCGACTAGTTTGCCTCCTTCGTTTTCAGCTCAGTTACTGTTTACAATTAGTCGGTCAAAGAAGGTTCACCGACCGACTAGTTGTGAAACTAGTCGGTTAGGAATCCTTCTTGGACCGACTAGTTGAACTTCCATTTTTGAGCCTGAGCTACTGTTTCGAGTTAGTCGGTCAAAGAACGTTTGTCGACCGACTAGTTGATAAACTAGTCGGTCAGCACGTTTTCTTAGACCGACTAATTCAACTTGTTTCCAGGTATTCCATTTCGACTCTTAGTCGGTCAAAGAACACTCACCGACCGACTAGTTGTGAAACTAGTCGGTTGGCAAGTCTTCTTAGACCGACTAGTTCATATTGTCTGGAACTTCACCTTTTGGCTGTTCAACCATTAGTCGGTCTACGTTGTATCACCGACCGACTAGTTGATGAACTAGTCGGTCAGTGATCCTTCTTTGACCGACTAGTCTGGTTCAGAATAGAGTCGTTGGGAACTTTTCCAACACGATTTTCCTTGCCTCTATAAATATAATCTTGATACGTTTGAGGCAAGGTCAGAGGTCCTATTTTCAAGCTATTTCAGACCTAAGAGAAGAGCTCTCCCAAGCTATTTCAAAGCTCTCTCTCCCTCACAAGAATCTCTCACTCAACACCTTGAGCCCTAATTCCTCAAGAGAGATTCTCTCCATTGTGAGCTTCTCAAGCCAAGAGCTTGATTCAAGTCACCATACTCCACCCTAGGCTTCCATTGCTGGTCATCTTCTTGAAGCTAGGGTTTGGTGGCATCATCTTCCTCAAAATCCCTCCTTGCCCTAATTTGGTAAGATTTACTCAAGGCATAGGATTTTGTAGGTAAGTGTTTATTTCATTTCATTTCATTGAATTGCTGTATACTCTCGGTTGTGAGAGTTTGCGTGATCCCGGGTTGTGGGATTCACGGACATCGATTGTAGGTCGATTGCACTTGTGGGGTTTCTGCAAGTGGGCTAGTGGAAACTCTTGAGTTAGGGTTTCTAACTCAAGTATCCGGAGGGGATCCGGGTGGTTGGGACGTAGGATCACCGGAAACAAGTCGGGGAGACTTGGGTGGATCCGAACCCGTTACGTGTTTTGTTTGCGTATGTTTAATTCTTGTTGATTGTTGTTTTATTCCACATTGTCGTTTGTTCATTGCACAATAGTTAGGAATAATCTTCATAATTATTTTAAGTACTATTCACCCCCCTAATACGTGTGCAGTAGCTACCACAGGGCACTACATTGGTTTCAATGTGTCTCTTCACATACCATATGAATTTATAAATATAGAACCATGGCTATTTGCCAGGTTACTCTTCTCTCTAGATTTTCCAACACAAGTTAAAATATATTTTATGGTTATTGTTATCATAAACCTAAGATTTTATGGGAATTTTGAAGATTTATCTGAAGCCCAAAATCCTAATATTTGGTGTTATGTTCGTAAGAGTAGTAAAGCCTATGCTGAGGGGGCCTACGCGTAATGTGCATACAAGCGGTACGCATGAGGCGCATGCACGACATATACGCGAGCCTAGGCACATTGCCCAATTAGGTTTTTTGCGAATCATGTGGCATCTACAAACGGTAAAATAAAGAGGTTTCTGGGTTCGTTGAGAGCCAGAGTTTTTTTTTTCTCTTTTAGGTTTGCTTCTCCAAATTCATATCCGGCTTTGTTTTTCATTGAACCAAGGGTCAAATTTTTCCATCCAAGATTATTAAAGTATTAGTGATCTATCCAATTAGACGTATACCAAGAATTAGGTCGAACAATTTTAAATCTTGGTGTCATGTATATGAATATCTTTTTGTTTTACTTTTATTTCATTATACAACTTGTGTTACAGGTTTTGTAAAGATTATCATTAGCTTTGTTCGTTGGTTCAATGTTTCTTGAAATTTTTGTAGTGATTGTCTACTTGATAAGGATTCACCAAGGTTTATCATCAAATGGGCATCAGAGTTTAACAGTTGGTACTTGTTAAGGCCAAAAAAGACCGAAACAATTGAGATGTTGACGTGGATCCTTTATTGCTGAGTCGGAGCCTCTTCAGCTGGATAAGTGGGATCCTATGTTGGAAGAACCAGGGTTGTTGGTGGATGGTAGTTAACTTGCTATGCTCGATCGACCCTCGAGCGGTTCGTGCATCGGTCGATCGAGGTAGAGAAGCACTGGAGCGACCCTCACGTAGGATCGAGACTCGATGATCTGCACCACAAGGAAGCGTCAGTGGGGTCGGATCTAGGTCTCGACCCAAATTCCCTCCGATGCTTAAGTTAGAACAAAACTTAAGAGAGGGATAGAGCTAGGAGCAGCTGAGATCGACCCACGGAGGCTCATCTCAGATCTGACGTCGCAAGATCTTTTGTAGAAGAAATATAAGTTGGAGAATGTAAAGTCCGAGTATTAGATCTCGTACATTGGGAGTTAACCCTTTTACCATTGTCTTTTCAGGTATTTATAGGTATTCCTCCGAAGATTTCGATTAACTGTCCCTCATTGATTCGGGCGGGATCTTCTCCGGGATTGGTGATAACGGTTGCATATTTACTCGGTCTCATTAACTCCTCTCTGAATATCAGCAGGAGCTTAACGGTCGAGTGAGTCATTCGCTTGACTGAGTATTACTCCGCCTTAATGACGGGTTTCGGGTTGCATGCACTAAATGGGTCAGATAACTTGACACTGTTTCGTGATCTGTACCCGTGCACTAACAGTACTGGAGCCAATTTTCTAAATCAATATCTATGCAATAGAAGAGAGTCCTCCAAAGAACAGAGTAACCAAAGGAGCAATTGGTTTAAGCTCATATACAGGCGCTTCATATACGACAGTTGGTGATGCACAATACAAAATTGAAAAGTTCGATAATAAAGGAAATTTTGATATATGACAATACAAGATGAATGTAAACATAAGGAAAGATCGTGTCTATAAAGTGGTTCACGACACGCATACATTACTGGTAGATATCTCAAAAAGGTGAGAAAATGGAGCTGGATGATTTGGCTATGATAACCATATAGCATAGCCTATCAGATGAGGTGAATTATTAAGCGTATGAGGAGCCAACAGTCAAGAGATAATGATAGAAGCTAGAAATAATGAATCTGAAAAAATCACTCACCAACAGGCTGATCTTACTACATAGTTTCTTCACTATTAAGATATGAGATGATACATCATTAAATGATCACATGGATACCTTCAACGACTTAGTAATAAAGATGTGGGCCATTGAATTAATTGTTGAGGTTGAGCATAAGGCGATTATTCTGCTCCTATCATTTTGTTAAAGCCAAAATTGTTGATAACGATATCAGGGCTGATATGGACTTCTCTGTCGAAGTGGAGCCTCGTCAGCTGGTGAAGTGGGACTCTCGGTTAGTAGATCTAGGGTCGATGGTGACAGGAACAAGGATGCAATGCAGAAGCCCGATCGACCCTATAGATGAATACGACGGCCGTACAACCCTTTGGCTGGATCGTGCTTAAGCAGTTGATGGTGGGAACAGTCGTACGACCCTTCAGCTAGGTCGTTCTTTGATCCCATGCACCACAAATGAACTTTAGGGAGGTCGAATCGGAATGACTCACTGACATGTCGTCAGCCGTAAGTCGAAGGGGCCACCCCTTCGCCACTAAACGACTCACTGACGTCGTCAATTGTAAGTCAAAGTGGCCACCTTTTCATCGCTAAACGATCCTCCTAAAACGTCTTCAGACGTAAGTCGAAGGAGCCACCCCTTCACTGTTAAACGACCCTCCTAAAACGTCGTCAGCAGTAAGTCGAAGGGGCCACCCCTTCACCACTAAACGACTCACTGACGTATCGTTAGCCATAAGTCGAAGGGGCCACCTTTTCGCCGCTGAACGACCCTCCTAAAATGTCGTCAGCCATAGGTCGAAGGGCCACCCCTTCGCCACTGAGTGACTCTCCTAATGCGTCGTCGGCAGTAAGTCGAAGGAGCCACCCTTTCGCCACTGAACGACTCTCACTAACGAATCGTCAGTCGTAAGCCAAAGAGACCACCCCTTCGCCACTGAACGAACCCCTCACGTCGTCAGCCGTAAGTCGAAGGGTCACCCCTTCATCATCGAACGACTCCCGTACCGTCAGCCGTGAGTCAAGAAAATTGCTTCCTCACTATGGAACGTAATGGTCTATTTCTAATATGGTTCGATAGCTTACCCTCGATCATCTTGTAGTTGTGTCTAACCCATCGAAAGGGGGCCATCAGGCATTGTGACCACCACAAGGTGTAAGCGCCAACAAACAAAGAGATGCAACGACAAACAAAGATAGACATGCCAACTCTTCTGGCACCTTTTTCTACAAAATTGTTTTCGTTTACATCTAAATTACCCCTATACATTCAAAACTTACTAGAGCAGGAGTAAGAGGAGCATCGAGATTCTACAACGGCTGGTTAGGCCCCTGATCTCCCTCTAGCATGGCCGCGGACTCTGGGTCTCCCGAAGCATTTGCTTCTGCATTGTCACCAGTCATGGTGACAACTTCACCGGTGGGAGCAACCTCCTCCGTGCCTTGGCTCGATTCGTCATCCCTAAGATCTAAAAACATCACCGGGATTTGGTCGATCTCAGCGGAGAGGTCAGGGAATCGGTTTTTCATTTCTGATCGAAATTGCTCGTAGCCTTCCGTGTATAACTCGTCGAAATCAGGAAACGAATCCTTGAATTCCTCAACTGCCCTCTCCGCTGCGGCCTCAGCGTTGGCTTTCTCCTCCATCAGAGCCTTCTCCACCTGCTTCCTCAAGGAAGATTGCTCGGCTTCTCTCTCACGAGACTCTCGTAGGTCGCGCTTGAGCCGCTGAATGTGATCCAATCTCAATTTGCAACGAAGACTAATATAGGCCAGCTCAGCCTGAGACTTCTCCACGGCCAACTTTACGGCCTCCAGGGTGACTTCATAATTAGCCACCGCTGGCGCATGATGACGCAACGCAGCAGTGGCCACGAGAGCCTGCAAACAACGCACGATAGTCAACATCTGTGCTTGCCTCACTTACAGTTGAGGATGGTGCAATAATTACCTAGACGCATGCATAGACGGCTATCAACGCAAGCCGCTCGTAATCGACCCTCTCCATGATAGCCATGTCCCGTGGAAGGGTCGTATTTTCAGCAACGCGGCAGGCAGTCCCGCAGTCTAGAGGGCGGAATCTTCTCGCCTCATCGGAAACTCCACTTGAACGAGCTCCTCCACAGAGCAGTCAAATGGAGTCTGGGGAGATCAACTCTCCAATAAAATCGGCCTGAATTCATCAGGGATGTCTTCAGACAATTGTACATGAGGGAACATGCCCCCCAAGGCCAAGAATCCTCGTGCAGAAGGAGCTCCGGATGGACCTGGGTCTTTCCCGAGTCACCCTCTAGTAGAATACCCCTCTCCTGCAGGGAGACCTGCTCTGCAGCTTCTTTCGACACAGATGGCTCTAAGTCGCTGAGAATAAGTCGTCGCCTCCTCTTACTCCCCTCAAGTGCAACCACTTCAAATTTGGAGGTGGGCTTTTCCTTCTTCTTCCGCAGAAGACGAGCCACCTGAGCAGTCCTCTCGACAAAAACGGGTCAATCTTCCAACGTTGGGTCATCCTATCCACCACAGTTGGCACCCGAGGAGATAGCATGCTCACATCCGCCTCTCTGATGGAAGCCTCAACTGCCTCCCTCAATGCAGGATCCACCTGATAATCCACACCGGCCATGCCTGCAGAAGCAACAAACGAGTTAAGTCAAAAAAACGAGGGTCGAACAGTTGGCGGGCACGATCGAACCAACCTTTTGTCCACACGGTCCGAAGCAACACATCGTCAGACCACAGCCACTTTGTCTTCCTCATGCTCTCAGGCAGACTAGTTAATGTGTCGGTGGCTTCTTTCTCCTCCCTAATCAGATGTTTATCCTCAGCAGGGCCTAAGTCGAGGGGCACCCTAGCCGGTGCAGAAGCTTACCCCTCCTTGGAAGACCACAAACACGAACTCCTCTTTCCATTTGGGATTAGATGAGGGGAGGTCGTCAAACGGCCTCCTGCCTTAACTGGCTGTAATCGTGTACTAGCCTGGGGGTCTTGAGAGGAGGGATCAAGAAGAAGTGATTGAACAGTCTCAGAGACGGTTCAATTTCCTTCATCATACACAAAGCTATAAAGCCCATCAGCATGCCAATGGCGTTCGGCATCAACTGGCAGATGGAAATATTCAAAGTGCACAAGAAGTACCGCATGAAGGGGTGCATGGGGAATTGAAGCCCTCGTTGGAAGGCTTTGACATATACCCCCACTTCCCGGTCACCGGGACAATGGACCCTCTCGTCCCTCCCAGGCACTTGGAATTGGTAATCGAGACGGACGTAATTCCTCTGAAGCTCGAGGATCTGGTCGGCTCCGACTTTGGACCTCAAATTCGCAAGCAAGGCCGGCTCTATAACCCCTTCCTTAATCTTCTGCATGATGGTGAGCAAGCTCCTCTCAGAGGCAGGGACGGAAGACGAAGCCATTTCTTTCGGAGAAAGAAAATCTAAATCAAGGAGAATGGAGAAGATATCTTCTCATTCTGTCGCTGGAACCGTCTTATATCGGCAAGTCGACGATTGCATGATGGAACACTCGTTGAAGATCCAAAGATTCTTAGCGTCTTGGATTTCGAACCGGCAAATCATCCGAATCAGCGAGGCGGATGTTTTGGCGTGTGAAACTTGAGTGCTAATTTCTCGACTGACGTGCCCCATTAATGCGATGTAACGTCGCTTGACTTCAACAGGCAAACCCTTTGAGGTCGTGCGACGGCAGCCATTGTTGAATCAATGGCACGACACTCGAGATGATTCGACCGACAGATAACGAGAGAAGCCCGATATCGACTCGGTCAAAGCCCACTGACCAGTCGACCATTGCATCCCCCTCACTCGAACGTGAGATTAAAGACGAGCCCGTGATTAGCGGGAACGTGTGCAAACTAAAGGGGAAGGATCGTGGCATCATAATGGGTGACTGCTATCTCCCTAACGTTACTGAAGAGACCGAGGAGGTCTATAAATACCAGAAGGTTCCAAGTCTCAAGGTACGAGATCTATGACATAGACTCTACTTTTTCAACTGATATTTCTTACATTATAAAGCTTGCGACGTCAGATCTGAGACGAACCTCCGTTGGTTGATCTTAGTTGATCTAAGCTCTCTCTCATCCTTAAGTTCCTATACTAACTTAAGCATCGGAGGGGATTTAGGTCGGGACCCAGATTCGACCCCCCTAACGTGTCTTTGTGGTGCAGATCGATGAGTCTTCATTATCCGCGAGGGTTGCCTCCGAGCTTCCCAACCTCGAACGATCGACGTACAAGCTGTCCGAGGGTCGATCGAGCACTGCATTCCAACCAACTTCCAGCATCCGACTCTGATTCTACCAACCAAGGGTCCCACCTCACTCGCTGACGAGGCTCCGACTCAGCACAAAGGGTCCACGTCAGCCTGACAACTGTCTCGGTCATTTTTGGCCTTAACAAAAGCCCATCGGTGTTCCCCCTTGGCTGGTCCACAGCCAAAAAGCAATTCTCTTAAGTGCTCTATTGGTTGTTGTTTGTTTGCTCATCTTTGTTCCGAGGTTCTTCGGCGATCCGTGTTTCCGCGGCAGCGCACAACAATAGATGCATGCGCGATCGCGCGCTACGATGAGCAGTAGCTATTCGCGCAACATGGCAAGATCTGGGCAACGCAACATTCGATCGAACAAACTACACTTAAAGGTGAGTAGAGCGACATCCGTAAGCGGTAAGCGGATCCGAATCCGAATACGACCCGGATGCGAATATTGTTTCGCCTTGTTTCGGGTCGGATTTGAATGTTATTTAAGGGTGTTTCGGCTAGTATTTTTCCAAGTGTGCGAGAGCTAATCTCTGAAGGAAATTTTTACCGATCATATGACATCTACATGGCGTACATAGCGCAAAAATAAAGAGGTTCAAGGATTATTTGAGAGCCAAAGTTAGTTTTCTTCTCCAAATTCATATTAGTCTTTATTTTCTCTTGAAGAACCAAATGTTATACTTTGCAATCTAAAACTATTGTAACATTAGTAACCTCTCTAATTAGACGCACAAGAATCATGTAGAACCAGTACAAATCTTAGGGGCATGTGCATAATTCTCTTCGGTTTCCCGTTTAGCTTATTATATTGTTTGTGTTGTAGATTTTGAAAAGATTATAATTAAATTTACTCGTTTGTTCAATGGTTTTGGGAATTACTGCAGATGGTTGGTTATCTATTTGATAAGAATTCATACAGGTTTCCTAACGAGTGGGTGGAGGTGTGAGTGTTGTCGGTGGAGTCGTAAAAGCGGCATGTGTTTTTGTTTCCCTGCTGCGCTCTGCGGTTAAAAACTCGCTGCTGCCGCTGCTGCCGCTGGCGGCCTGCAATGTCTGCAGCTGCCAGCAGGCAGATCTGTAAGTGTTATATTCATCACCCTACGAGATGACACAGGACAGATGAATATGTAGCAATCGCTTCACAAGACAGATGAAGACAGATGAATATCATAGTGCATTTCAATCTCATATATGAAGGGCTTGTAGGATTTGCATTGTATTCTACATGCAGTTCTTAGGCCAATCACATTCAAGTCACAATCATTGTATTCTACATGCATTATATCAAATCACACCTCGTCCTTCTCATATCCTTCTTATCTATTTATTTTTGAAGTCCTGTTTATATATTTGTTCTGGAAAAAGTCCGAAGTCTTATAAAGTTTTCAAAAAAGAAAGATACTCTTATTAGAGAGAATAAACAATTCAATTCGTTTTTGCTTCCAAGTCATAATGGAACTCTGCAGACAAATGGGTCTTTCATGTAGCCTTTCTATGATATAATCACAAAACTACTCTAAAATTATCATGTTTCGAAAAACCCCCTAACATCCATTAATGGAAAATCAAATTGATGAAATTATCCTCACTTTAATAATATCGTGTGACCCATCTCATTTCAGCAAATTGATTAATTCTTAATTTCGTAAAACTACCTCATACTTTTGCTGAATTACACAAAAAAAAACTACATTTTACTATGATATAATCGCAAAACTACCGCATAATTTCATTTTCATTTTCAGAAAAGTCTCAAACGTAACGAACACATGTTTGCCATGAGCACATGATAGTCAGGTGTCAAGTAATGCCTAAAATATCATTTGACTTACTTTTCTAATGTTTTTTTTTGGGTCTTTTTTGGATGTTTTTCTAACACTCGGCCTCTCACAACAAGAGGATATATCCTGCCACTTAAGCTAAGCTCAATCGGCACCCATATAAGAGAAACATCTCTTCAGATTTAGGCATGTGCTATATAGTTCATCACTTTTAATGGTACTCTGATTCGAAAACCAGAGAAACACAATAACCCAATGTCATCAGACCTATATAAAAACTTTTTGATTTGAATGGAACTGTAGTCAATTCACATTGCCGCAACAAGACTGAAGACATGCGAACAAGACATCATAATTCAGCTTAGCCAACTCATCAGGTTCCTGCTTCACGACTTTTTAAAGTCCAAATTCATGGAGCCAAATTCGTGTTCCTATCCAATCTGCATGATAATGTCTCAATGAAAATGATCTTCTTTGACCGCAGCTTGAAAAAATCACACCAAAAAAAAAAAAAAAAAAATCACACCAAACAACCCGAATACATCCATCAAAGGGACCACAGAGACGAGCTTTATACATTGGGCCCACGAGATTAATTTATTAGGCGGCTCATGGACCAGGTATTAATTGTTCCTTCCACTTATTTATGGCCCACCCACAGCGAACCATAAAAAATGCATGATAAGTTTGCATCAATGCGCTTTAACCGAGATCGTAAGAAATTTCAGTCTTCATCCCAACTGACGACCAACCGAAATTTTGACTGATGACTCAATTAAACATGCACTGTTGACCTTGACCTAGCATCCAATTCACGTTCTTGATTCAATCGAATAAAATTGAACTATATTTTGGCTCATGTTCTCACTGACATGCTATAGTACACTGGCATGTGGGTGCTTATTCTCTAAGCCATCATGCTTGCTTATAATAATCCAATCATGGGCTTGGTTTCCAATGATAAGATTCTGATTGCAGTCAACTAACCCCCTGTTGTTATTGCCTTGATTGTACGGGCTAGCTATGTGATCACATGCTTTGTGAGTTGGTTGGCCTGACAAGAGAGAGAGCTTGGGGAAGACAATGCTCACATGGGATGTGATGCCTTCAGCTCGGTGACAATTATGGTGAGTTGAGTCCACTTGCACGCAATGTATACTTGAATAATCATTAATATTTAAAGAAGAAGAATTTGTGTTACCAATAATCGTTGCAAGAGCAGGCTCCACCCTCAAAGTGATGGAAGCGGTTCGCGTCCCTTACGACGATCAAGCGGTTGGCAACCTTGCCGATGAGCTTGATCGCATTGTGACAGTCCCCGCAGACACGAAGGTTCTTTGTTATCCGAATCGGGCTCCCAGGCCTCAGCTTCATCAGCCCGAACGCAATGGCGAGCCTCTCGCTGTGACAGGACAATGCAGCTTCCCTAGCCTCCTCTTCAACGTCATGAAGCACGGACTCCACTTGGGGAACGTAGCCTAACTGTTTGATCCTTGCCGTCAGCTCTTGCAGGTAAGAATGTATCTCCTGCGACTCAGGATGAGATCTATCATCCACGCCGAACTTGTAGATCCTGTTGCCGAACTCGATCAGACTGACACCCTGCTCTTTACAAACTTTCCTCCCTGCCATCGATCTCCTCACTCTCTCTACATCCCTCCACCTCGATTTCGCGGCATATATGTTGGAGAGAAGGACATAGTATCCGGCATGAGCTGCGTCCAGCTTGAAGATCTTGTCCGCGATCCTCTCCCCAAGGTCCAAATCGCCGTAGATCCTACAAGCACCAAGCAAAGACCCCAAGACACTAGAATCGGGCTGCATGGGCATCTTCTCCACAAGCTCTCCGGCTTCCTTCAACTTCCCCGCACGAGCAAGGATGTCGACCATACACGCGTAGTGATTCATTTTCGGCTCAAGCCCGTACCTCAATCCCATCGAGTCGAAGTACTTCTTGCCTTCGT